>BNCR01000014.1:23911148-24188648 GCA_014656515.1 Oryzias celebensis
AAGAGTTACATTTGTTCTCTGTTCTTGGCTCCGCTCTGAAGCAGTTCTTCTCTCGGGTCGGGCAAAGCGAGCAAAGAGTCTCTTAAGAACCCGTTTGATGGGTCGGGCTCTAGCTCTGTACCAGAACTGGAACCAGCTTGGTGGAAAAGCTGGCATTCTACAAAAGGCTCATCAGACTTAATCAGTGCAAAAACCTGTGGGGGTCACTCACCAATTTGGTCCTCAGGAATGAGGCTCTCCATGGGGGGCTGCATCTCGGAGCTCTGTCGCAGGTACATCTTCATCTGAGTGATGAACTGGCGGATGGTCTGCAGCAGCTCCAGTCCAGAGGAAAAGCTCTGCCACGCCTGAGTGCCACCCCCATCAACCATGAAGCTCAGGAAGTCTTGAACCAGGGATCCAAAGTAGGAGGCTCTGTCCAAGGACAGCTCCAGCACCCTGTGGACTGCTTTCTTCTGGGGAGTCAGAAGTGAGTGGAAAACATTGCTCATCTTGTGCAGACGTCCCCTCAAGGCCTTCTGGAGGACTAAACCCCCCCCACTGGGAAGCTGCTTGGGGCTCCGCCCTGACAGCCCCAGGGTCAGGTCAGGATCACTGTCCAGGCTCACACCATACTCTGGCTCTTCATCATCATCCTCCTCATCCTTATCCATGCTGCAGTTTGGCAGGAGGGAAGGTGGGAGGGAGAGGGGCAGGTGGGTGTCAAAGTCTGCCATTGTTGGGGGCTGGGTTCATGCAAGAAGGGGATGAAAAAGGAGGAGCACTGTGAGACATTCAGCGAGTCTGAAAAATCTGCTGAGAAGCTCATTTCACTCAGGTGTGCGCCCCCCCAGCAGATGCCTCCAGAGCCCCCGGTCCAGAGAAAGCACATCGGCCTCCAAAACTGAAGACCTGAAGTCTTTGGTTCTGGGACAAGTCTTCTCAGAGTCGTCATCCTTCAGACTGGATGACTCGAAGGTTTTGGCTCGATGTGGAGGAGAGGAAAGGGATGGCCGCAAGATGGGTATGGGGGAGCTATTGATAAACCTTTTTTGGGGGGGGTTAGAAGAACAGATGTTATCTGAGGAACTGAAGCAAGGAAGGAGGCTGGTACTCCTCTCCCTCCCCTCCATCTTCTCTTTGTGGGGGTTAGTCCAGGACACCCTTCCTGGCATACTTTGTGGTCTTACAGTTTGGGCAGAGGTCTGCTCAGCAGGGCAGGGTGGAGGAGGTGGAGGAGGTGGCGGTGCCGGCGGTCTGTCAGGGGCACGCCTGGCTGGACTGGTGTTTCTGTTGCAGTTCTGCACGCTTCTTTCTTCTCCCTCACCACCAATTGTGAGCTCTGAGCCGACCTGACCACTGTCAGGGCAAGAGCGACGATCTACTGTGATCCCGACCCCCCCCTTCAAAAGTTCCCTTGTGCTTTCAAGGATGCAGGATGTGCTCTGTTTGTCCCCACTTGGCTGATGCACCTTTGCAAAGAGGGGGTTGAAGAAGCACAGCGCCCCGTTGGCCTGAAAACAGTCCAGCTCAGACAGAGGGCGAGTTTGAAGTGAAAATGCCTGGACACCCGTAGGAGAGATGGATCTTTGGACATGTGGGCGGAGTCTGTATGGGACCGCTGTCCCTGATGGAGACACTGAGCTCTTCCTGCTGTTAAGCAGCTGAACATCCCAGAGGCCTGCATGACCAAAAAAAGATGATTAGACTCCCACTTTGACTGTAGATTCACAGACAAGCCTCCTGTACTGGGTCACCATTCCAGCAGTCTAGCAAAGATGCATGGACTTCCCTCTCCCCAGTCACTTCCTCCAGCTCCTCTGAGATAATCCAGAGATGGTCCCAGGCCAGCTGAGAGATGTAAGTCTTTCCAGTGTGTCTTTGGTCTTTCCGAAGGTCTCCGCTTAATGGCACACGCCCGGAACACCTTCCTAGGGAGGCGTCCAGGAGGCATGTGGACCAGATTCCAAAGCTACCACACTTGTCTCCTCTTGATGTGGAGCAGTAGCTCTACTTCGAGCTTCGGACTCTCTCCGGGTAACTGAGCTCTTCATCCTATCTCTAAGGGAGAGCCCAGTCATGCTGGAGAAAGCGGATTACACTTCCTTAGGTTAATGGTAGGTCAGATTTCAGCTTGATTTATGTCTAGTTTCTGATAAAGTTCAGTCTGGTTTTGATTTGCGCCGAGTCTCATTTTAGTCAAATTTCAGTTTTAATTCATTCTGATTAATTCAGTAAAAGATTAGTCTAATTTCCAATTCACGATCAGTCTGATATAGGCTTAAAATTTGTCAGACTTTAGAATTAATTCAGTCTGAATTGAGTCTGCATTTATTGTGATTTCAGCTTACCTTTATTCTTATATATTTTACATTTATTCTGAAACAGTTTGTAAATTAATATATAAAGTCCATATCAAATACATTTATTCTAAATTAGTTTAGTTCAGCCTACATTTATTATTATGTCATTTTCCAAGCCTTTACTGGAAATGTCTCTGCAGACGCTTAAAGACATCAACCATGAAGCCTTCGTTTGCCACAGCCTTTTTCCTATCATGAAAACCCAAAAGCTTTTTGAAACACATGAAAAAAGGGAATGAAAGCTGAAAGCTGGAGGTCATACTGACATTGAGTCGTACCACCAAAGGAAGTCACTGCAGCGTCGTGTAGGTCCCTCAGATAATCCAAGTGCTTTCAGAGCGTCTGACAGGCCAGCAGCCTTTTCTGAGGCTGCTCTGTTCTGCTGTGCTGTGACTCACATTCCTGAATGTAGCTGGGCTCCTCCCCTCGGAAGAGGACGGAGCTTCCTCCTTATTAAATCTGGAGCACAAAAGCATCCATGTTGTCTCTGGAAAGTTATTTGTAAATTTTGCAACTTTCAAGCCAAAATAGATCCCCTCTACGTGGGAGAAAAGCCCCCCAAACTTGCAGAGGTAACAAAAATATGTATTATTTTTATCATTCTTTAAATAGTTATTTATTTCAATTGAATAGTATCTCCATCTCTTGCAGATGACTGCACAGATGTTTATTTTTTTTTATGTAACTTATTTTCCTTTTAGGGGTCGTCACTCTGTCTAACCTCGTTGAATTCCGTCTAACCCCATTTAACTCCGTCTAACCCTATTTAACTCAGTCTAACTCTATCTAACCCCGTCTTATTCTGTCTAACTCTGTTTAACTCTGACTGACTCCGTTAAACTCCGTCTAACCCCGTTTAACTCCGTCTAACCCCGTTTAACCCTGTCTAACCCTGTTTAACTCTGTTTAACTCTGTTTAACTCCGTTTAACTCTGTCTAACTCCGTTTAACTCTGTCTAACCCCGTTTAACTCTGTCTAACCCCGTTTAACCCCGTTTAACTCCGTCTAACTCCGTCTAACTCCATCTAACCCCGTTTAACTCTGTCTAACTCTGTCTAATTCTGTCTAAGTCCGTTTAACTGTGTCTAAATCTGTCTAACCCTGTCTAACCCGTTTATCTCTGTTTAACTCTGTTTAATTCTGTCTAACTCCGTTTAACTCTGTCTAACCCCGATTAACAACTGTCTAACTCCGTCTGACTCAGTCCAAACCTGTTTAACTCCATCTAACTCTGTCTAACCCCGTTAAACTCTGTCTAACTCTGTCTAACTCTGTCTAACTCCGTTTAACTGTCTAAATCTGTCTAACCCTGTCTAACCCCGTTTATCTCTGTTTAACTCTGTTTAATTCTGTCTAACTCCGTTTAACTCTGTCTAACCCCGTTTAACTCCGTCTAATTCTGTCTTACTCCGTTTAACTCTGTCTAACCCCGATTAACAACTGTCTAACTCCGTCTGACTCAGTCCAAACCTGTTTAACTCCGTCTAACCCCGTCTAACCCCGTCTAACTCCGTCTAACCCAGTTTAAGTCCATTTAACCCCGTCTAACCCCGTTTAACTCTGTCTAACTCCGTCTAACCCCGTTTAACTCTGTCTAACCCCGTTAAACCCCGTTTAACTCTGTCTAACTCCGTCTAACCCCGTTTAACTCTGTCTAACTCCGTCTAACCCAGTTTAAGTCCATTTAACCCCGTCTAACCTCGTTTAACTCTGTCTAACTCCGTCTAACCCCGTTTAACTCTGTCTAACCCCGTTAAACCCCGTTTAACTCTGTCTAACTCCGTCTAACCCCGTTTAACTCTGTCTAACTCCGTCTAACCCCGTTTAACTCTGTTTAACTCCGTCTAACCCAGTTTAACTCCGTCTAACCCCGTCTAACCCAGTTTAACTCCGTCTAACCCAGTTTAACTCAGTCTAACCCAGTTTAACTCTGTCTAACTCCGTCTAACCCTGTTTAACTCTGTCTAACTCCGTCTAACCCCATTTAACTCTGTCTAACCCCGTTTAACTCTGTCTAACTCCGTCTAACCCCATTTAACTCCGTCTAACCCTATTTAACTCAGTCTAACTCTATCTAACCCCGTCTTATTCTGTCTAACTCTGTTTAACTCTGACTAACTCCGTTAAACTCCGTCTAACCCCGTTTAACTCCGTCTAACCCCGTTTAACTCCGTCTAACCCCGTTTAACCCTGTCTAACCCTGTTTAACTCTGTTTAACTCTGTTTAACTCCGTTTAACTCTGTCTAACTCCGTTTAACTCTGTCTAACCCCGTTTAACTCTGTCTAACCCCGTTTAACCCTGTTTAACTCCGTCTAACTCCGTCTAACTCCGTCTAACTCCGTCTAACCCCGTTTAACTCTGTCTAACTCTGTCTAATTCTGTCTAAGTCCGTTTAACTGTGTCTAAATCTGTCTAACCCTGTCTAACCCCGTTTATCTCTGTTTAACTCTGTTTAATTCTGTCTAACTCCGTTTAACTCTGTCTAACCCCGATTAACAACTGTCTAACTCCGTCTGACTCAGTCCAAACCTGTTTAACTCCATCTAACTCTGTCTAACCCCGTTAAACTCTGTCTAACTCTGTCTAACTCTGTCTAACTCCGTTAAACTCCGTCTAACCCCGTTTAACTCCGTCTAACCCCGTTTAACTCCGTCTAACCCCGTTTAACTCCGTCTAACCCCGTTTAACCCTGTCTAACCCTGTTTAACTCTGTTTAACTCTGTTTAACTCCGTTTAACTCTGTCTAACTCCGTTTAACTCTGTCTAACCCCGTTTAACTCTGTCTAACCCCGTTTAACCCCGTTTAACTCCGTCTAACTCCGTCTAACTCCGTCTAACTCCGTCTAACCCCGTTTAACTCTGTCTAACTCTGTCTAATTCTGTCTAAGTCCGTTTAACTGTGTCTAAATCTGTCTAACCCTGTCTAACCCCGTTTATCTCTGTTTAACTCTGTTTAATTCTGTCTAACTCCGTTTAACTCTGTCTAACCCCGATTAACAACTGTCTAACTCCGTCTGACTCAGTCCAAACCTGTTTAACTCCATCTAACTCTGTCTAACCCCGTTAAACTCTGTCTAACTCTGTCTAACTCTGTCTAACTCCGTTTAACTGTCTAAATCTGTCTAACCCTGTCTATCCCCGTTTATCTCTGTTTAACTCTGTTTAATTCTGTCTTACTCCGTTTAACTCTGTCTAACCCCGTTTAACTCCGTCTAATTCTGTCTTACTCCGTTTAACTCTGTCTAACTCCGATTAACAACTGTCTAACTCCGTCTGACTCAGTCCAAACCTGTTTAACTCCGTCTAACCCCGTCTAACTCCGTCTAACCCAGTTTAAGTCCATTTAACCCTGTCTAACCCCGTTTAACTCTGTCTAACTCCGTCTAACCCCGTTTAACTCTGTCTAACCCCGTTAAACCCCGTTTAACTCTGTCTACCTCCGTCTAACCCCGTTTAACTCTGTCTAACTCCGTCTAACCCAGTTTAAGTCCATTTAACCCCGTCTAACCTCGTTTAACTCTGTCTAACTCCGTCTAACCCCGTTTAACTCTGTCTAACCCCGTTAAACCCCGTTTAACTCTGTCTAACTCCGTCTAACCCCGTTTAACTCTGTCTAACTCCGTCTAACCCCGTTTAACTCTGTCTAACTCCGTTTAACTCTGTCTAACCCCGTTTAACTCTGTCTAACCCCGTTTAACCCCGTTTAACTCCGTCTAACTCCGTCTAACTCCATCTAACCCCGTTTAACTCTGTCTAACTCTGTCTAATTCTGTCTAAGTCCGTTTAACTGTGTCTAAATCTGTCTAACCCTGTCTAACCCCGTTTATCTCTGTTTAACTCTGTTTAATTCTGTCTAACTCCGTTTAACTCTGTCTAACCCCGATTAACAACTGTCTAACTCCGTCTGACTCAGTCCAAACCTGTTTAACTCCATCTAACTCTGTCTAACCCCGTTAAACTCTGTCTAACTCTGTCTAACTCTGTCTAACTCCGTTTAACTGTCTAAATCTGTCTAACCCTGTCTAACCCCGTTTATCTCTGTTTAACTCTGTTTAATTCTGTCTAACTCCGTTTAACTCTGTCTAACCCCGTTTAACTCCGTCTAATTCTGTCTTACTCCGTTTAACTCTGTCTAACCCCGATTAACAACTGTCTAACTCCGTCTGACTCAGTCCAAACCTGTTTAACTCCGTCTAACCCCGTCTAACCCCGTCTAACTCCGTCTAACCCAGTTTAAGTCCATTTAACCCCGTCTAACCCCGTTTAACTCTGTCTAACTCCGTCTAACCCCGTTTAACTCTGTCTAACCCCGTTAAACCCCGTTTAACTCTGTCTAACTCCGTCTAACCCCGTTTAACTCTGTCTAACTCCGTCTAACCCAGTTTAAGTCCATTTAACCCCGTCTAACCTCGTTTAACTCTGTCTAACTCCGTCTAACCCCGTTTAACTCTGTCTAACCCCGTTAAACCCCGTTTAACTCTGTCTAACTCCGTCTAACCCCGTTTAACTCTGTCTAACTCCGTCTAACCCCGTTTAACTCTGTTTAACTCCGTCTAACCCAGTTTAACTCCGTCTAACCCCGTCTAACCCAGTTTAACTCCGTCTAACCCAGTTTAACTCAGTCTAACCCAGTTTAACTCTGTCTAACTCCGTCTAACCCTGTTTAACTCTGTCTAACTCCGTCTAACCCCATTTAACTCTGTCTAACCCCGTTTAACTCTGTCTAACTCCGTCTAACCCCATTTAACTCCGTCTAACCCTATTTAACTCAGTCTAACTCTATCTAACCCCGTCTTATTCTGTCTAACTCTGTTTAACTCTGACTAACTCCGTTAAACTCCGTCTAACCCCGTTTAACTCCGTCTAACCCCGTTTAACTCCGTCTAACCCCGTTTAACCCTGTCTAACCCTGTTTAACTCTGTTTAACTCTGTTTAACTCCGTTTAACTCTGTCTAACTCCGTTTAACTCTGTCTAACCCCGTTTAACTCTGTCTAACCCCGTTTAACCCCGTTTAACTCCGTCTAACTCCGTCTAACTCCGTCTAACTCCGTCTAACCCCGTTTAACTCTGTCTAACTCTGTCTAATTCTGTCTAAGTCCGTTTAACTGTGTCTAAATCTGTCTAACCCTGTCTAACCCCGTTTATCTCTGTTTAACTCTGTTTAATTCTGTCTAACTCCGTTTAACTCTGTCTAACCCCGATTAACAACTGTCTAACTCCGTCTGACTCAGTCCAAACCTGTTTAACTCCATCTAACTCTGTCTAACCCCGTTAAACTCTGTCTAACTCTGTCTAACTCTGTCTAACTCCGTTAAACTCCGTCTAACCCCGTTTAACTCCGTCTAACCCCGTTTAACTCCGTCTAACCCCGTTTAACCCTGTCTAACCCTGTTTAACTCTGTTTAACTCTGTTTAACTCCGTTTAACTCTGTCTAACTCCGTTTAACTCTGTCTAACCCCGTTTAACTCTGTCTAACCCCGTTTAACCCCGTTTAACTCCGTCTAACTCCGTCTAACTCCGTCTAACTCCGTCTAACCCCGTCTAACCCCGTTTAACTCTGTCTAACTCTGTCTAATTCTGTCTAAGTCCGTTTAACTGTGTCTAAATCTGTCTAACCCTGTCTAACCCCGTTTATCTCTGTTTAACTCTGTTTAATTCTGTCTAACTCCGTTTAACTCTGTCTAACCCCGATTAACAACTGTCTAACTCCGTCTGACTCAGTCCAAACCTGTTTAACTCCATCTAACTCTGTCTAACCCCGTTAAACTCTGTCTAACTCTGTCTAACTCTGTCTAACTCCGTTTAACTGTCTAAATCTGTCTAACCCTGTCTAACCCCGTTTATCTCTGTTTAACTCTGTTTAATTCTGTCTAACTCCGTTTAACTCTGTCTAACCCCGTTTAACTCCGTCTAATTCTGTCTTACTCCGTTTAACTCTGTCTAACCCCGATTAACAACTGTCTAACTCCGTCTGACTCAGTCCAAACCTGTTTAACTCCGTCTAACCCCGTCTAACCCCGTCTAACTCCGTCTAACCCAGTTTAAGTCCATTTAACCCCGTCTAACCCCGTTTAACTCTGTCTAACTCCGTCTAACCCCGTTTAACTCTGTCTAACCCCGTTAAACCCCGTTTAACTCTGTCTAACTCCGTCTAACCCGTTTAACTCTGTCTAACTCCGTCTAACCCAGTTTAAGTCCATTTAACCCCGTCTAACCTCGTTTAACTCTGTCTAACTCCGTCTAACCCCGTTTAACTCTGTCTAACCCCGTTAAACCCCGTTTAACTCTGTCTAACTCCGTCTAACCCCGTTTAACTCTGTCTAACTCCGTCTAACCCCGTTTAACTCTGTTTAACTCCGTCTAACCCAGTTTAACTCCGTCTAACCCCGTCTAACCCAGTTTAACTCCGTCTAACCCAGTTTAACTCAGTCTAACCCAGTTTAACTCTGTCTAACTCCGTCTAACCCTGTTTAACTCTGTCTAACTCCGTCTAACCCCATTTAACTCTGTCTAACCCCGTTTAACTCTGTCTAACTCCGTCTAACCCCATTTAACTCCGTCTAACCCTATTTAACTCAGTCTAACTCTATCTAACCCCGTCTTATTCTGTCTAACTCTGTTTAACTCTGACTAACTCCGTTAAACTCCGTCTAACCCCGTTTAACTCCGTCTAACCCCGTTTAACTCCGTCTAACCCCGTTTAACCCTGTCTAACCCTGTTTAACTCTGTTTAACTCTGTTTAACTCCGTTTAACTCTGTCTAACTCCGTTTAACTCTGTCTAACCCCGTTTAACTCTGTCTAACCCCGTTTAACCCTGTTTAACTCCGTCTAACTCCGTCTAACTCCGTCTAACCCCGTTTAACTCTGTCTAACTCTGTCTAATTCTGTCTAAGTCCGTTTAACTGTGTCTAAATCTGTCTAACCCTGTCTAACCCCGTTTATCTCTGTTTAACTCTGTTTAATTCTGTCTAACTCCGTTTAACTCTGTCTAACCCCGATTAACAACTGTCTAACTCCGTCTGACTCAGTCCAAACCTGTTTAACTCCATCTAACTCTGTCTAACCCCGTTAAACTCTGTCTAACTCTGTCTAACTCTGTCTAACTCCGTTAAACTCCGTCTAACCCCGTTTAACTCCGTCTAACCCCGTTTAACTCCGTCTAACCCCGTTTAACCCTGTCTAACCCTGTTTAACTCTGTTTAACTCTGTTTAACTCCGTTTAACTCTGTCTAACTCCGTTTAACTCTGTCTAACCCCGTTTAACTCTGTCTAACCCCGTTTAACCCCGTTTAACTCCGTCTAACTCCGTCTAACTCCGTCTAACTCCGTCTAACCCGTTTAACTCTGTCTAACTCTGTCTAATTCTGTCTAAGTCCGTTTAACTGTGTCTAAATCTGTCTAACCCTGTCTAACCCCGTTTATCTCTGTTTAACTCTGTTTAATTCTGTCTAACTCCGTTTAACTCTGTCTAACCCCGATTAACAACTGTCTAACTCCGTCTGACTCAGTCCAAACCTGTTTAACTCCATCTAACTCTGTCTAACCCCGTTAAACTCTGTCTAACTCTGTCTAACTCTGTCTAACTCCGTTTAACTGTCTAAATCTGTCTAACCCTGTCTATCCCCGTTTATCTCTGTTTAACTCTGTTTAATTCTGTCTTACTCCGTTTAACTCTGTCTAACCCCGTTTAACTCCGTCTAATTCTGTCTTACTCCGTTTAACTCTGTCTAACTCCGATTAACAACTGTCTAACTCCGTCTGACTCAGTCCAAACCTGTTTAACTCCGTCTAACCCCGTCTAACTCCGTCTAACCCAGTTTAAGTCCATTTAACCCTGTCTAACCCCGTTTAACTCTGTCTAACTCCGTCTAACCCCGTTTAACTCTGTCTAACCCCGTTAAACCCCGTTTAACTCTGTCTACCTCCGTCTAACCCCGTTTAACTCTGTCTAACTCCGTCTAACCCAGTTTAAGTCCATTTAACCCCGTCTAACCTCGTTTAACTCTGTCTAACTCCGTCTAACCCCGTTTAACTCTGTCTAACCCCGTTAAACCCCGTTTAACTCTGTCTAACTCCGTCTAACCCCGTTTAACTCTGTCTAACTCCGTCTAACCCCGTTTAACTCTGTCTAACTCCGTTTAACTCTGTCTAACCCCGTTTAACTCTGTCTAACCCCGTTTAACCCCGTTTAACTCCGTCTAACTCCGTCTAACTCCATCTAACCCCGTTTAACTCTGTCTAACTCTGTCTAATTCTGTCTAAGTCCGTTTAACTGTGTCTAAATCTGTCTAACCCTGTCTAACCCCGTTTATCTCTGTTTAACTCTGTTTAATTCTGTCTAACTCCGTTTAACTCTGTCTAACCCCGATTAACAACTGTCTAACTCCGTCTGACTCAGTCCAAACCTGTTTAACTCCATCTAACTCTGTCTAACCCCGTTAAACTCTGTCTAACTCTGTCTAACTCTGTCTAACTCCGTTTAACTGTCTAAATCTGTCTAACCCTGTCTAACCCCGTTTATCTCTGTTTAACTCTGTTTAATTCTGTCTAACTCCGTTTAACTCTGTCTAACCCCGTTTAACTCCGTCTAATTCTGTCTTACTCCGTTTAACTCTGTCTAACCCCGATTAACAACTGTCTAACTCCGTCTGACTCAGTCCAAACCTGTTTTAACTCCGTCTAACCCCGTCTAACCCCGTCTAACTCCGTCTAACCCAGTTTAAGTCCATTTAACCCCGTCTAACCCCGTTTAACTCTGTCTAACTCCGTCTAACCCCGTTTAACTCTGTCTAACCCCGTTAAACCCCGTTTAACTCTGTCTAACTCCGTCTAACCCCGTTTAACTCTGTCTAACTCCGTCTAACCCAGTTTAAGTCCATTTAACCCCGTCTAACCTCGTTTAACTCTGTCTAACTCCGTCTAACCCCGTTTAACTCTGTCTAACCCCGTTAAACCACGTTTAACTCTGTCTAACTCCGTCTAACCCCGTTTAACTCTGTCTAACTCCGTCTAACCCCGTTTAACTCTGTTTAACTCCGTCTAACCCAGTTTAACTCCGTCTAACCCCGTCTAACCCAGTTTAACTCCGTCTAACCCAGTTTAACTCAGTCTAACCCAGTTTAACTCTGTCTAACTCCGTCTAACCCTGTTTAACTCTGTCTAACTCCGTCTAACCCCATTTAACTCTGTCTAACCCCGTTTAACTCTGTCTAACTCCGTCTAACCCCATTTAACTCCGTCTAACCCTATTTAACTCAGTCTAACTCTATCTAACCCCGTCTTATTCTGTCTAACTCTGTTTAACTCTGACTAACTCCGTTAAACTCCGTCTAACCCCGTTTAACTCCGTCTAACCCCGTTTAACTCCGTCTAACCCCGTTTAACCCTGTCTAACCCTGTTTAACTCTGTTTAACTCTGTTTAACTCCGTTTAACTCTGTCTAACTCCGTTTAACTCTGTCTAACCCCGTTTAACTCTGTCTAACCCCGTTTAACCCCGTTTAACTCCGTCTAACTCCGTCTAACTCCGTCTAACTCCGTCTAACCCCGTTTAACTCTGTCTAACTCTGTCTAATTCTGTCTAAGTCCGTTTAACTGTGTCTAAATCTGTCTAACCCTGTCTAACCCCGTTTATCTCTGTTTAACTCTGTTTAATTCTGTCTAACTCCGTTTAACTCTGTCTAACCCCGATTAACAACTGTCTAACTCCGTCTGACTCAGTCCAAACCTGTTTAACTCCATCTAACTCTGTCTAACCCCGTTAAACTCTGTCTAACTCTGTCTAACTCTGTCTAACTCCGTTAAACTCCGTCTAACCCCGTTTAACTCCGTCTAACCCCGTTTAACTCCGTCTAACCCCGTTTAACTCCGTCTAACCCCGTTTAACCCTGTCTAACCCTGTTTAACTCTGTTTAACTCTGTTTAACTCCGTTTAACTCTGTCTAACTCCGTTTAACTCTGTCTAACCCCGTTTAACTCTGTCTAACCCCGCTTAACCCCGTTTAACTCCGTCTAACTCCGTCTAACTCCGTCTAACTCCGTCTAACCCCGTTTAACTCTGTCTAACTCTGTCTAATTCTGTCTAAGTCCGTTTAACTGTGTCTAAATCTGTCTAACCCTGTCTAACCCCGTTTATCTCTGTTTAACTCTGTTTAATTCTGTCTAACTCCGTTTAACTCTGTCTAACCCCGATTAACAACTGTCTAACTCCGTCTGACTCAGTCCAAACCTGTTTAACTCCATCTAACTCTGTCTAACCCCGTTAAACTCTGTCTAACTCTGTCTAACTCTGTCTAACTCCGTTAAACTCCGTCTAACCCCGTTTAACTCCGTCTAACCCCGTTTAACTCCGTCTAACCCCGTTTAACCCTGTCTAACCCTGTTTAACTCTGTTTAACTCTGTTTAACTCCGTTTAACTCTGTCTAACTCCGTTTAACTCTGTCTAACCCCGTTTAACTCTGTCTAACCCCGTTTAACCCCGTTTAACTCCGTCTAACTCCGTCTAACTCCGTCTAACTCCGTCTAACCCCGTCTAACCCCGTTTAACTCTGTCTAACTCTGTCTAATTCTGTCTAAGTCCGTTTAACTGTGTCTAAATCTGTCTAACCCTGTCTAACCCCGTTTATCTCTGTTTAACTCTGTTTAATTCTGTCTAACTCCGTTTAACTCTGTCTAACCCCGATTAACAACTGTCTAACTCCGTCTGACTCAGTCCAAACCTGTTTAACTCCATCTAACTCTGTCTAACCCCGTTAAACTCTGTCTAACTCTGTCTAACTCTGTCTAACTCCGTTTAACTGTCTAAATCTGTCTAACCCTGTCTATCCCCGTTTATCTCTGTTTAACTCTGTTTAATTCTGTCTTACTCCGTTTAACTCTGTCTAACCCCGTTTAACTCCGTCTAATTCTGTCTTACTCCGTTTAACTCTGTCTAACTCCGATTAACAACTGTCTAACTCCGTCTGACTCAGTCCAAACCTGTTTAACTCCGTCTAACCCCGTCTAACCCCGTCTAACTCCGTCTAACCCAGTTTAAGTCCATTTAACCCTGTCTAACCCCGTTTAACTCTGTCTAACTCCGTCTAACCCCGTTTAACTCTGTCTAACCCCGTTAAACCCCGTTTAACTCTGTCTACCTCCGTCTAACCCCGTTTAACTCTGTCTAACTCCGTCTAACCCAGTTTAAGTCCATTTAACCCCGTCTAACCTCGTTTAACTCTGTCTAACTCCGTCTAACCCCGTTTAACTCTGTCTAACCCCGTTAAACCCCGTTTAACTCTGTCTAACTCCGTCTAACCCCGTTTAACTCTGTCTAACTCCGTCTAACCCCGTTTAACTCTGTTTAACTCCGTCTAACCCAGTTTAACTCCGTCTAACCCCGTCTAACCCAGTTTAACTCCGTCTAACCCAGTTTAACTCAGTCTAACCCAGTTTAACTCTGTCTAACTCCGTCTAACCCTGTTTAACTCTGTCTAACTCCGTCTAACCCCATTTAACTCTGTCTAACCCCGTTTAACTCTGTCTAACTCCGTCTAACCCCTTTAACTCTGTCTAACTCCGTCTAACCCCGTTTAACTCTGTTTAACTCCGTCTAACCCAGTTTAACTCCATTTAACCCCGTCTAACCCAGTTTAACTCCGTCTAACTCTGTCTAACCCCGTCTAACCCAGTTTAACTCTGTCTAACCCAGTTTAACTCTGTCTAACCCCGTTTAACTCTGTCTAACTCCGTCTAACCCCATTTAACTCTGTCTAACTCCGTCTAACCCCATTTAACTCTGTCTAACTCCATCTAACCGCGTTTAACTCTGTTTAACTACGTCTAACCCAGGTTAACTCCATTTTACCCGGTCTAACCCAGTTTAACTCTGTCTAACGCCGTCTAACCCCGTTTAACTCTATCTAACTCCGTCTAACCCCATTTAACTCTAACTCCATCTAACCGCGTTTAACTCTGTTTAACTACGTCTAGACCAGTTTAACTTCATTTAACCCCGTCTAACCCAGTTTAACTCTGTCTAACTCTGTCTAACCCCGTTAACTCTGTCTAACTCCGTCTAACCCCGTTTAACTCTGTCTAACTCCGTTTAACTCTGTCTAACCCCGTTTAACTCTGTCTAACCCCGTTTAACCCCGTTTAACTCCGTCTAACTCCGTCTAACTCCATCTAACCCCGTTTAACTCTGTCTAACTCTGTCTAATTCTGTCTAAGTCCGTTTAACTGTGTCTAAATCTGTCTAACCCTGTCTAACCCCGTTTATCTCTGTTTAACTCTGTTTAATTCTGTCTAACTCCGTTTAACTCTGTCTAACCCCGATTAACAACTGTCTAACTCCGTCTGACTCAGTCCAAACCTGTTTAACTCCATCTAACTCTGTCTAACCCCGTTAAACTCTGTCTAACTCTGTCTAACTCTGTCTAACTCCGTTTAACTGTCTAAATCTGTCTAACCCTGTCTAACCCCGTTTATCTCTGTTTAACTCTGTTTAATTCTGTCTAACTCCGTTTAACTCTGTCTAACCCCGTTTAACTCCGTCTAATTCTGTCTTACTCCGTTTAACTCTGTCTAACCCCGATTAACAACTGTCTAACTCCGTCTGACTCAGTCCAAACCTGTTTAACTCCGTCTAACCCCGTCTAACCCCGTCTAACTCCGTCTAACCCAGTTTAAGTCCATTTAACCCCGTCTAACCCCGTTTAACTCTGTCTAACTCCGTCTAACCCCGTTTAACTCTGTCTAACCCCGTTAAACCCCGTTTAACTCTGTCTAACTCCGTCTAACCCCGTTTAACTCTGTCTAACTCCGTCTAACCCAGTTTAAGTCCATTTAACCCCGTCTAACCTCGTTTAACTCTGTCTAACTCCGTCTAACCCCGTTTAACTCTGTCTAACCCCGTTAAACCCCGTTTAACTCTGTCTAACTCCGTCTAACCCCGTTTAACTCTGTCTAACTCCGTCTAACCCCGTTTAACTCTGTTTAACTCCGTCTAACCCAGTTTAACTCCGTCTAACCCCGTCTAACCCAGTTTAACTCCGTCTAACCCAGTTTAACTCAGTCTAACCCAGTTTAACTCTGTCTAACTCCGTCTAACCCTGTTTAACTCTGTCTAACTCCGTCTAACCCCATTTAACTCTGTCTAACCCCGTTTAACTCTGTCTAACTCCGTCTAACCCCATTTAACTCCGTCTAACCCTATTTAACTCAGTCTAACTCTATCTAACCCCGTCTTATTCTGTCTAACTCTGTTTAACTCTGACTAACTCCGTTAAACTCCGTCTAACCCCGTTTAACTCTGTCTAACCCCGTTTAACTCCGTCTAACCCCGTTTAACCCTGTCTAACCCTGTTTAACTCTGTTTAACTCTGTTTAACTCCGTTTAACTCTGTCTAACTCCGTTTAACTCTGTCTAACCCCGTTTAACTCTGTCTAACCCCGTTTAACCCCGTTTAACTCCGTCTAACTCCGTCTAACTCCGTCTAACTCCGTCTAACCCCGTTTAACTCTGTCTAACTCTGTCTAATTCTGTCTAAGTCCGTTTAACTGTGTCTAAATCTGTCTAACCCTGTCTAACCCCGTTTATCTCTGTTTAACTCTGTTTAATTCTGTCTAACTCCGTTTAACTCTGTCTAACCCCGATTAACAACTGTCTAACTCCGTCTGACTCAGTCCAAACCTGTTTAACTCCATCTAACTCTGTCTAACCCCGTTAAACTCTGTCTAACTCTGTCTAACTCTGTCTAACTCCGTTAAACTCCGTCTAACCCCGTTTAACTCCGTCTAACCCCGTTTAACTCCGTCTAACCCCGTTTAACCCTGTCTAACCCTGTTTAACTCTGTTTAACTCTGTTTAACTCCGTTTAACTCTGTCTAACTCCGTTTAACTCTGTCTAACCCCGTTTAACTCTGTCTAACCCCGTTTAACCCCGTTTAACTCCGTCTAACTCCGTCTAACTCCGTCTAACTCCGTCTAACCCCGTCTAACCCCGTTTAACTCTGTCTAACTCTGTCTAATTCTGTCTAAGTCCGTTTAACTGTGTCTAAATCTGTCTAACCCTGTCTAACCCCGTTTATCTCTGTTTAACTCTGTTTAATTCTGTCTAACTCCGTTTAACTCTGTCTAACCCCGATTAACAACTGTCTAACTCCGTCTGACTCAGTCCAAACCTGTTTAACTCCATCTAACTCTGTCTAACCCCGTTAAACTCTGTCTAACTCTGTCTAACTCTGTCTAACTCCGTTTAACTGTCTAAATCTGTCTAACCCTGTCTATCCCCGTTTATCTCTGTTTAACTCTGTTTAATTCTGTCTTACTCCGTTTAACTCTGTCTAACCCCGTTTAACTCCGTCTAATTCTGTCTTACTCCGTTTAACTCTGTCTAACTCCGATTAACAACTGTCTAACTCCGTCTGACTCAGTCCAAACCTGTTTAACTCCGTCTAACCCCGTCTAACCCCGTCTAACTCCGTCTAACCCAGTTTAAGTCCATTTAACCCTGTCTAACCCCGTTTAACTCTGTCTAACTCCGTCTAACCCCGTTTAACTCTGTCTAACCCCGTTAAACCCCGTTTAACTCTGTCTACCTCCGTCTAACCCCGTTTAACTCTGTCTAACTCCGTCTAACCCAGTTTAAGTCCATTTAACCCCGTCTAACCTCGTTTAACTCTGTCTAACTCCGTCTAACCCCGTTTAACTCTGTCTAACCCCGTTAAACCCCGTTTAACTCTGTCTAACTCCGTCTAACCCCGTTTAACTCTGTCTAACTCCGTCTAACCCCGTTTAACTCTGTTTAACTCCGTCTAACCCAGTTTAACTCCGTCTAACCCCGTCTAACCCAGTTTAACTCCGTCTAACCCAGTTTAACTCAGTCTAACCCAGTTTAACTCTGTCTAACTCCGTCTAACCCTGTTTAACTCTGTCTAACTCCGTCTAACCCCATTTAACTCTGTCTAACCCCGTTTAACTCTGTCTAACTCCGTCTAACCCCTTTAACTCTGTCTAACTCCGTCTAACCCCGTTTAACTCTGTTTAACTCCGTCTAACCCAGTTTAACTCCATTTAACCCCGTCTAACCCAGTTTAACTCCGTCTAACTCTGTCTAACCCCGTCTAACCCAGTTTAACTCTGTCTAACCCAGTTTAACTCTGTCTAACCCCGTTTAACTCTGTCTAACTCCGTCTAACCCCATTTAACTCTGTCTAACTCCGTCTAACCCCATTTAACTCTGTCTAACTCCATCTAACCGCGTTTAACTCTGTTTAACTACGTCTAACCCAGGTTAACTCCATTTTACCCGGTCTAACCCAGTTTAACTCTGTCTAACACCGTCTAACCCCGTTTAACTCTATCTAACTCCGTCTAACCCCATTTAACTCTAACTCCATCTAACCGCGTTTAACTCTGTTTAACTACGTCTAGACCAGTTTAACTTCATTTAACCCCGTCTAACCCAGTTTAACTCTGTCTAACTCTGTCTAACCCCGTTAACTCTGTCTAACTCTGTCTAACCCCGTTTAACCCTGTCTGACCCCGTCTAACTCCGTTTAACCCCATCTGACCC
The DNA here is from genome assembly GCA_014656515.1 of Oryzias celebensis. Taxonomy (NCBI): domain Eukaryota; kingdom Metazoa; phylum Chordata; class Actinopteri; order Beloniformes; family Adrianichthyidae; genus Oryzias; species Oryzias celebensis. The sequence continues at coordinate 23,929,056 of BNCR01000014.1, forward strand.
TGCAACATCTTCACAGACAGCACCTCTGCTGCTGAACACTGGCACCAACTATAACAACCAGAGGTGGTGTGGGGTTCAGTGTCTCGCCCACGGGCCCTTTAACACATGGGCGTGCAAGGCGAGAATTGAACCTGCAATCTCCCAATCAGAAGTCAACCACCCTACATCTGCACCACAGTCACTGTTACAAAAATTTCTGGTTTGAAACATCAACCATTATGGGAAAGGGAGCACAGTGGCTGAAGTTAATCTGAATTCAGCTTGAGATTGGATACTCTGGATGATTTTAATGTATGTACACTTTGAGCCACAGAGGAATTGTCAACATAGAGCTGAGAAGCTGAGCGTGGCAGAACAAAACCTGAAGAAGGATACCACCCAGAAGAAGTCTACGTCGGAGTTATCCTCAGTACAGCTGCACAAGAGGCTTTTTAATAAAAGTCTCATCTCTGAGCAAACGCACCATCGGAGACAGGAGGAACTCCTAACCGCCCACTTCACGATCACATGTGTTACTCATCTAAACCCTGAGTTCACGTGAGTCACGCAAAAACAAATCTGCAATATACACACCAGATAAGCAGAACAACAGCTTCAACAAGTGATGATTAATCTCCTCGACAAATATTCAGATCCTTAACCAACAAACTCAACTAAACCATAATTATCAAACATAACATGCACAGGTTGCTCTTGCTCCCACCCCCTGACACACAGACTAGCAAAAAAAAACCAAACAACGACTGAAATTAGCAGAAAACAAACCTGCACCCATTTTGGAAACCTCCTGTAGATCGGTGAAGGTTGCAGCTGAAGTGATGCACTCTGGCAGCTTCAGAGGGATGGGAAGCACATCTCTAAAAAAGGAGGAGAGAGAGTGTTCCTTGACCTGGGGTTACGATTACCTGTCTCTCTTAATAGAGACTCTACCCACCCAACAAAGACAAATGAAGTATTGTAGTCAGTTGTGAACATCAGATGTTGAACATCACAGGTGTCTGCTTATAGACAAAGAACAGGGATGCTGGGAAATTGAAGTAGAAAATAATAACTTACCTGCTGAAGCAGCAGAAAGCCACAAGCCGGAAAAGGTCTGCAAAGCTCAAGCTGGACCCCTCCAGGGAGAAGGCTACAGCACAGCAGACAGTGAAGTCATCTCATCAGAAGTTCTCAGAGACTTGGTCATACATGAAAGTCACGGCTTTATTCCTGAACTGCATGTTGCAGAACTCAACGATCTTTTGACAATTTTTTCTGATCACGAAAAAATGGCGACTGAACTAGACTTTGGTTGGAACTGGATGTAAACCATTTTCTTTGGATGATGTCACTTACTCAGTCCAGTTCTCTCATACATTCAATGGTCCAGCATTAAAGACAGACTATTTCTAGTTAACACACTGCGTGCATGTGCACAGTGCTGCTAAAGACTTCTGTTGTCCTAGTTGTAGTTTGGCTTGATGAAACTACACTCAAACATTGGGAGGCCAAAAACATGTGTACCTAACTGTCTGTCATCCAGTTGGTTGGGGATTGAAAACCTTTCATAGCGTTTGGTGGACAAACAAGTTATGCAGTTTTAAATAAAAGTGATTCCAAACTGTTTTTTAAAAGAGTCACATAAATTGGGGCATGAGTATTTCGTCAGCCTTCAACTGTGCACATTTTCCTACTTAAAAAGATGACAGAAGCCTGAATTTTTTTTCACAGGTCAACTTCAACTATGAAAGACAAAATGAGAAAAACCACAGTCTAATTTTTAAAGAATTTGTGTTCAAATTATTGTGGAGAATAAACCTTTGGTCAAAAACCAAAGTTCCTCTTCATACTTTGCCATCCACACTTTCTTGGAAATGACAGTTCGAAGGTTTCCTGCAGGTCTTCACAAGTTTTTACACTGCTGCAAGTATTTTGATCCATTCTTCATGTAGATTCATCTCTTCCAGAGTGGTGATGCTTGAGACCATCATTGGGGACAGGAACTTTCAACTCGGTCAACAGATTTTAAATGAAGTTTAGTTTTAGTTTAGTTTATTGTTTAGCACAAAGAAAAAAACTACTAAGACTAAGATTGATGAAAAGAAAATGAACAACAGTGTAGGGAGAGGCAAAAACCCAAAGGGCTTTATTCAAGGGCACCTCCCAAAGGAATTTTACATTTTTTTATTTAGACAAAGTAAAAAATGTAAGGATATAAAGAGATAAAGCAAAAAAAAAAAGATTTGCTGTATGTTCAGGAGAAGCAGAATATGTTTAAAAAGATCAATAAAATCCCATTAAGAGCTGAAAACATAATGTAGGATTTACAAATTATCACTAGTGAGATAAAAGTGCACAATTAAGTAAGAAATTCAAGAAGTTCATCAAACAAAATATAAGAAGACTCATCACAAAGCAGAAATTAAATGCTTTCTTCAACATCTTTTACAACACTTTCAAGATTCACAAATTTGTATTACTTTGAAAGATATTAATTCAAAAGATTTACTGCTCAACATCTAATTGAAAACTGACCAAGAGAAATAAGAAACTTAGGTAAATGAAGAGCTGAACAATTACGGGTTAAATGAGAGTGTAACTGTAAATGAACCATAAAATATGCTGAGAACAAGAATATTGTGTGTAAAAAAGCTGATTTGGAAAATATTGATTTTAGGAAGCCACTCCTTTATTGTCAGGCTTGGCATCATTGTCATGCTAGAAGGTCCAACTATGTTTCATCTCTGCTCTACAGAGCGAAGGAGATTTTCACTCAATGCCTCACAATACACGACCCATTCATTCTTTCCTTAATATAGTCTTCCTGGTCCATGAGCTGAAAAACAGCCCTACAGCAGGATGTGTGTGTGTGTGTCCCAGGCTACATAGCAGGTATGGCGTTTTATTGATGCAAATCTGTATTTTTTTTCTCCTTCAAACATGAAAAATTGAGTTTTTCCAAAAATTCTTATAAAATATATTTAGGTTTGTGGCCATGATGTGAGAAAATGTGGAGAAGTTCAAGGGGGATGAATACTTTTACAAGCCACTCTAACACTAAAGCAGGTCATTGCATCACGATTACTATTTGTGCAAAGGTGAGCTGACACCTGTGCTCTGGTGTGTGGACATGATCTACTGAGTTGGATGGTGGAATGTCAAAAGAGGGAGAATGCCCGGTCTCCCCCAAACCAAAATCCCCGCCGAAGGTGAGCCCACAGTCTTAGCCAAGACCGCCCCACACACATGGGATAGCAGATTAAGGAAATCCACCCGCCAGACACCAAGAACAGGGCCGGCAGAACTGCCTCATGGTCCCCCAACACCAGAGGCCAGAGGGCACAAGGGCCCCCGATGCCAAAGAGCCACGCCAAAGGGCCCAGCCCTAGGTTGAATGCACCGGAGAATCCACCCAGGCAAGCAGGTCAACACCCCCTCGGGAGTCTTCAGCATCCCCCCACCCTAACCCCAAGCACAAACCAGGAGAGATCCACCCCAACGCTCCAGAGAACCACCTCCCCAACACACAGGAAGTCTAGGAGAGAGCAAGACAAAGGCCAAGAGCTGCTGGGCTCTGGACGTCAGCATCCAAGAGATATGACCACCACTGCTAAAGGGCCTGGCCCCCCACCAGGGATGGGGTAAGGCAAAGAAGATCAGAGGTCCCACCTCCTTTGTGTAAAATGCATGTGTGTGTTGCAGTCTATATTGCTGTGGGGTAAAGGGTGTGTTATGATGGAATTTCATTTTTTCTTTACACTCTTTATTATACCATTATTAAACATTTAATGTGTGACAGCCGTTAACTCTGCCTGACTGACTCAGCACAAGAGATAAAGTAACACAGATTGTGACACTTATCTGTGTTATTTTATCTCTTAAAATCGTTTTGCAACCAGTTCTAACAGTGAGAAGCCTTGACCGGAAATGCTGGACACGATACTTTAGTTGTGTCTCTCTATAAATATAATGGTTTCCTGCTTTGCAGCAGAGCTTCCCGGGATCTCTCGTTGTGACATGCATCTTTTTGTCTTTTGTTTCATAAATCTTTTGAATGCTGTTTGACTTTTGTTTTCTGTCATCCAGATCTCTGAATTTTCCCCTACAGTGTGTAATAGGGGTGCAGTAAAAATTGGCCAGTAGGGCACTCGGAAGACATCTCCTGATAGCTCACAGTGATGTCTAAGCACCCCCCATCAAGGGTCCTACATGCCTAAGGTGCCGTTAAAACTGAGATGAGAGGGTCTTGAATCTGTGTGGCAACCAAAAGGAGGGCTACAGCCAAGTAGCCCCACCCCCAAGGTGCAACACAGGTTGATCCCTCCCCCTTCACCCTAATGAGTTGTCATATGAGGAAGAGGAAGGAGGGCAGTTCGAAGACAGCTCCAAACGGACCCCAAAATTAGTTAAACAAAATTGGTTCCTCCCTCTCCTTTTCAAACAATCTATCATTTGTTGCCTAGTTATCCTATGTTTGACATGTTTTTTATGGATGTGAACCTCTGATGATTGTGTTACTTTTGTGCTATTCTTGCCTGACTGCTTGAAATAAACCTTTTCAAATCCAATCCAATTTAACCTGGGTATGTTTACATTATTGAGAAATGAATGAATACTTTGCTCTGATCGAATGACATTTGATGTGTACAAGTTTTTATACAAATCTTTAAACGTTTTATTTCATTTTAACCAGGTCATGAGTGACATTTCCTGTCTGGTCCATTATGGACGTGATAGTTGATTTTTCTTTAATTTTAAGCTGATTAGAGAGAACTTGCCAGATTTTTTGAATCTTTCAAGTTGAAGTCTTTGTATTTGTGTGTGGAATTGGGTTTGTTTATTGATGCTTTATTTAACTGAAGCTTGAGTTTTTTCAGATCTCCTAGAATGTGTTGCTGTGCAGAAGCAGCCTGCAGAGTTTTTATTTTATTTTCTAATTCCAATAAATCTGTTTCTTTGGGTTTTTTATATGTTGAATTTGAAATGTTTCTCTCATCTTTTTAAAAAGCAGAACTTGTGCAACTGGTGGCTGACCAAATACTTTTTTTGCCCCACTTCAACCATATGGCTTCTGTTCCTGATATTTGAGCTTTTTTAGTATGATGCTGACGTGACAGAAGGTGGAGCAGCTTACTGCACTGGCTCTCCTTGATAGGAAACTCTCTCAGAGGGGCCGCCGAATCACTACTCGTGTGCAAACAGATGACCTTCCTCTGCAGGCTGCTGGACCGTCTGACCAGGAACGTCTGAAGGAACAGGAGCAGACGTAAGACACACTTCACCATTTGCTTCCGTTGGCTTTACTGTTGCCCCCATGCTTCTTTTAATATGTAAAACGGAAGCACTTTGATTTTATTATAATAAACCTGAGAGCTATATTGAGGTAGGGCTCTTCCAAAGAACAGCAATAATAAACTCTGATTACTTCATTTGTTGCTTTTTTCTGCTTTTCAGTTAAATTATTTTCAGGGAGCAATCAAAACAGAAAATGTCAAATGACACATTTTTTAAAAATACATTAAATCTTGGTCAAGTCTATAATTGCAGATACAGTCAGATCATAGTAATAAAGTGAGAAAACAATCAGTCCGAAATCCTGTTCAGATCAAGGTGCTCCTATCTGTGCTCTTACCCCAGGGGGCTGCCTTTGCAGAATTCGGAATGCCCCTGCTGGCTGAGGGTGAGCAGCAGCCACACAGAGTGTGTGTGTGTCACTCGATCCAGGATTGTGAGGCGGTGCTGCAGACACGCATACCCAGAGTCACTCGCTCCAAACCCCTGCTGACAGTCTGAGGTCTGCAGGAACAGAGCGCCCACCTCCTTACTGAGCCTGAAAACAAAGGTTTCAGACTTCAAATGAGATTTAAGATGTTTCACATACACACGTGGACAAAATTGTTGGTACCCCTCAGTTAAAGAAGGAAAAACCCACAATTCTTACTGAAATCACTTGAAACTTACAAAAGTAACAATAAATAAAAATGTATTGAAAATTAAATCATCAAAATCAGCCATCACTTTTGAATTACTGATTAACATAATTATTTAAAAAAACAAACTAATGAAACAGGCCTGGACAAAAATGATGGTACCCATAACTTAATATTTTGTTGCACAACCTTTTGAGGCAATCACTGCAATGAAGCGATTTCTGTATTTGTCAATGAGCGTTCTGCAGCTGTCAACAGGTATTTTGGCCCACTCCTCATGAGCAAACTGCTCCAGTTGTCTCAGGTTTGATGGGTGTCTTCTCCAAATGGCATGTTTCAGCTCCTTCCACAGATGTTCAATGGGATTCAGATCTGGGCTCATGGAAGGCCACTTTAGAATAGTCCAACGCTTTTCTCTCAGCCATTCTTGGGGGTTTTTGGCTGTGTGTTTTGGATCGTTGTCCTGTTGGAAGACCCATGACCTGCGACTGAGACCAAGCTTTCTGACACAAGGCAGCACATTTCTCTCCAGAATGCCTTGATAGTCTACAGATTTCATTGGACCTTGCACACATTCAAGACACCCTGTGCCAGATGCAGCAAAGCAGCCCCAAAACATGACTGAGCCTCCTCCATGTTTCACCGTAGGGACAGTGTTCTTTTCTTCGTATGCTTGGTTTTTGAGTCTATGAACATAGAGTTGATGTGCCTTACCAAAAAGCTCCAGTTTGGTCTCATCTGTCCAAAGGACATTCTCCCAGAAGCTTTGGGGCTTGTCAACATGCATTTTTGCAAATTCCAGTCTGGCTTTTTTAGGATTGTTTTTCAGCAGTGGTGTCCTCCTTGGTCGTCTCCTATGAAGTCCACTTTGGCTCAAACAACGACGAATGGTGCGATCTGAAACTGATGGACCTTGGCCTTGGAGTTAACCTTTAATTTCTTTGGAGGTTGTTCTGGGCTCTTTGGATACAATTCCAACGATCCGTCTCTTCAATTTGTCATCAATTTTCCTCTTGCGGCCACGTCCAGAGAGGTTGGCTACTGTCCCGTGGGTCTTGAACTTCTGAATAATATGAGCCGCTGTTGTCACAGGAAGTTCAAGCTGTTTAGAGATGGTCTTATAGCCTTTACCTTTAAGATGTTTATCTATCATTTGTTTTTCGGATGTCCTGGGACAATTCTCTCCTTGGCTTTCTGTTGTCCATGTTCAGTGTGGTACACACCTTTTCACCAAACAGCAGAGTGACTACTTGTCTCCCTTTAAATAGGCAAACTGACTGATTATGAGTTTGGTAACACCTGTGATGTCAATTAAAGGACACACCTGAGTTAATCATGTCAGTCTGGTCAAATAGTTTTCAATCTTTTATAGAGGTACCATCATTGTTGTCCAGGCCTGTTTCATAAGTTTGTTTTTGTAAATAATTATGTTAATCAGCAATTCAAAAGTGATGGCTGATTTTGATTATTTAATTTTCAATCAATTTTTATTTATTGTTACTTTTGTAAGTTTCAAGTGATTTCAGTGAGAATTGTGGGTTTTTCCTTCTTTAACTGAGGGGTACCAACAATTTTGTCCACGTGTGTAAATACAGTTCTACTATGGCATTAAAAAAAAAAAAAAAAAAAGCCCTGATCACATTATTCCACCTATTTCAGATTATTTTAATCTACTGGTAATCAAGGTATTTAGGAATGATTAAAAAGGAAAAATGTCAAAAATGATCTTCAGCTGCCAGTTTAACGTACCCGGTAAACATCCTAATCCCTAAAAAAGTTCACATGGATCTGATCAGGTTTCGGTTCAAAGTGAAGAAACATGATGAACGTGTTTCTGCATATGATTTTCTCACAAAAAAAGAAACTTTTTTTCAAAAATGTAATCAGATGTATATCATTTGTTTATTATAATTAAAAATGTATGATTTCTGTAGCCCTAAAATTGTCCGTAGGTGTGGATGCGAGTGTGTGATTGTGGCCCCTGTGACAGACAGGTGACCTGTCTTGAGGTGTCGCCTGCCTTCGTCCATGAGTGGCCGGGTTATGCTCCGGCAGCCCCGTGACCCCAAAAGGGACAAAACGGTGTAGAAGATGAATGAATGATTTCTGTAAAGCGTTCACAAACATAAGTCTGTTAAACTTTCCAAACACTTTAGTGAATTTATTTTAAAAACGCAGAAGGAAGTTTCTGCAATGATCAGAAAAAACATCTGATATCCATTTATAGCTTTAGGAGCAAGTGAGTCTGACTCATCAGTGGGTGTGTCTGTGGTGGGGTCACTGTAACTCTGCACTGTGAACATGCAGGAGGAAACGAAGCATGTGTGGAAACCTGTTGAACTGCTGTCAAAACACAGATAAGTACCATGAATCTGCAGTTCTGATCAAGCATGCTCTCACAGGAGGACAGACAAATTCCTGATAGACTGTTCAGATCAATGTAATTGAAGCTCTGAACTTATGAAAAACTGTTAGAAAACCCTTCCTTTTGAAAACAGTTGAAATCTGACTTTGTCTGGGACTTCCAATAGTATGAAAAGGATTGTTTTTTATTCCATGAATCCTGAAACACATGAATATGGCCCACATGGAAAATCCCTACAGCACAAAGAAGAGAGAAGAAACAGAGCAAGAACAAAGCAAGAAGTAAGAGCAGAAAATTAACATTAAGGAACAAGAAGGCTGCTGTGCAGTCTTTGGGCATTAACTGGAACAAACACCAACAAACAGATCACTAACCTTGAAAAATGCATCAAAAACTCTGACAAGCTGAGGTCCAAGAATAATCTGCTGAACTCTTTGCTGGACCGGATGCATCAACATAAGCACTTTGACTCACTGAAAGCAGACCCTGTTTCATTGGGACCCTGACTCCCCACTACTGCCTTGTAACAGTCTACAGACCACCAGTCTTCTTCAGGCTTATTTTTTATTACATTTTGAATATAGTAGTTTAATAACTTTGTAGATTTTTATCTACATATTGAAAAACACAGTGATTCTCATGCAAATAAGATATATCTCTTGCATGGTATAGATTTTTACCAGCCTGTGGACTCATGGTCTGTCCTGCAGTGTGTTCTGTGATCGTGCAAGATTGCCATTCTGCATCTTACCTAACAGGGCATCCTGGTGGGAACTGTGAAGGGTCGATACAAAACTTCTGGCAGGATTTGAATTGGATCAATAATTGACGCCAAAACTCCTGCCACCTGCATCATGTGACTTTAAAGTTAAATATTTTAACAAGAAAGAACCTTCCACTTTTCCAACCAAATAATACAAAACAAAAATGATGCCTACTTTATTTTTAAACAATTTAAATTTGAACTGAAACAAGTATTTACAAGCCAACAATAATGGCATCAAATATAGCAAGTGAAAGTTTTGCAGACCTCTTTAGAAGTAAAATCAATTCAGTTACACCTACCATTTTATCTAAAATGATTTTCATGAATCTGAAGCAATATAATTACCAGAGGACACTGGAGACTAAAAGGCAAGAACACATTACACCTGTAGTAAAATCATTTTAAAGTTTAGGTGAGAGCCCCTGAGGTCCTCTGGAACAGGCCTCTTGGCTCTAAGGTCAGAATCAGAACTGATGACGAGGCTTCATTCCAGAGAACCTCAGGACTAGTGTTATTAGAGGAAGACCATCTTAACCTGCTTTCAGCTAAAATTTACAAATATATTTGATATTTAAATGTGTTATGTTGTATTAAGGATGATCATTTTTATGAGATGAATATACACACGTGGACAAAATTGTTGGTACCCCTCAGTTAAAGAAGGAAAAACCCACAATTCTCACTGAAATCACTTGAAACTTACAAAAGTAAGAATAAATAAAAATGTATTGGAAATTAAATAATCAAAATCAGCCATCACTTTTGAATTGCTGATTAACATAATGATTTAAAAAAACAAACTAATAAAACAGGCCTGGACAAAAAGGATGGTACCCATAACTTAATATTTTGTTGCACAACCTTTTGAGGCAATCACTGCAATGAAGCGATTTCTGTATTTGTCAATGAGCGTTCTGCAGCTGTCAACAGGTATTTTGGCCCACTCCTCATGAGCAAACTGCTCCAGTTGTCTCAGGTTTGATGGGTGTCTTCTCCAAATGGCATGTTTCAGCTCCTTCCACAGATGTTCAATGGGATTCAGATCTGGGCTCATGGAAGGCCACTTTAGAATAGTCCAACGCTTTTCTCTCAGCCATTCTTGGGGGTTTTTGGCTGTGTGTTTTGGATCGTTGTCCTGTTGGAAGACCCATGACCTGCGACTGAGACCAAGCTTTCTGACACAAGGCAGCACATTTCTCTCCAGAATGCCTTGATAGTCTACAGATTTCATTGGACCTTGCACACATTCAAGACACCCTGTGCCAGATGCAGCAAAGCAGCCCCAAAACATGACTGAGCCTCCTCCATGTTTCACCGTAGGGACAGTGTTCTTTTCTTCGTATGCTTGGTTTTTGAGTCTATGAACATAGAGTTGATGTGCCTTACCAAAAAGCTCCAGTTTGGTCTCATCTGTCCAAAGGACATTCTCCCAGAAGCTTTGGGGCTTGTCAACATGCATTTTTGCAAATTCCAGTCTGGCTTTTTTAGGATTGTTTTTCAGCAGTGGTGTCCTCCTTGGTCGTCTCCCATGAAGTCCACTTTGGCTCAAACAACGACGAATGGTGCGATCTGACACTGATGTACCTCGGCCTTGGAGTTCACCTTTAATTTCTTTGGAGGTTGTTCTGGGCTCTTTGGATACAATTCCAACGATCCGTCTCTTCAATTTGTCATCAATTTTCCTCTTGCGGCCAAGTCCAGAGAGGTTGGCTACTGTCCCGTGGGTCTTGAACTTCTGAATAATATGAGCCACTGTTGTCACAGGAAGTTCAAGTTGTTTAGAGATGGTCTTATAGCCTTTACCTTTAAGATGTTTATCTATAATTGTTTTTCGGATGTCCTGGGACAATTCTCTCCTTGGCTTTCTGTTGTCCATGTTCAGTGTGGTACACACCTTTTCACCAAACAGCAGAGTGACTACTTGTCTCCCTTTAAATAGGCAAACTGACTGATTATGAGTTTGGTAACACCTGTGATGTCAATTAAAGGACACACCTGAGTTAATCATGTCAGTCTGGTCAAATAGTTTTCAATCTTTTATAGAGGTACTATCATTTTTGTCCAGGCCTGTTTCATTAGTGTTTTTTTTTTAAATAATTATGTTAATCAGCAATTCAAAAGTGATGGCGGATTTTGATTATTTCATTTTCAATAAAATTTTATTTATTGTTACTTTGCAAGTTTCAAGTGATTTCAGTGAGAATTGTGGGTTTTTCCTTCTTTAACTGAGGGGTACCAACAATTTTGTCCACGTGTGTACATGCTCATGTTGCTTAAGGGTTTCTTTTGATCCTTCTTTTACTTTCATGTATATTATTCTTTTTGTATGTTGTTTAACTGCAGTGTTTTCCTCAGGGGGCCACACCGGTGGCCTTTAACCGTTTTAGGTTACGAACCAGTCTGTGCAAGACTGAGATTGGTATTTAATAAAATCTATTGTTCAAATGAAAATGCTCCTATATGGAATGTCAGTTTAAAGACAGTCTAACAATGTCGGTGGATATTTCACAGAGGATAAAGATTTAATGAAACAAAGTTGTTTATTTCTAGAAGTTGTTTCTGATTTGTAAAAATTTAATAAATTACAGGATCTTTTCATAAAATGCCATTTTAACTGTGATAACCCAAACCAGGCTCAGATTCTTTTTCCAAGATAAAAAGATTCATCTTGTTTTATTTATTAAATCTTGACCCATTGTATATTTCTCTTTAATACAGAAGTACTTTCTGTGCTAATGTTCTTTAATAGGCTTATTATTTAGCTTGTTCTTAAATGCCCTTTTGACAATTTTCCACAACAATCAACTTTATGTTATTGAATCTTCATTCTAAATACACTATATTACCAAAAGTATTGGCTCCCCCTTCCAAATGATCAGAATCAGGTAATCACTTGGCCTTTGCCCCAGGTGTATAAAATCAAGCCCTCAGGCAGGCAGACTGTTTTCACAAACGTGTGAAAGAATGAGTCGCTCTCAGGAGCTCAGTGAATTACAGCATGGAACTGTCATAGGACGCCAACTGTGCAACAAATCCAGTGGTGACATTTCCTCACTCCTAAAAATTCCACAGTCAGCTGTCAGCTCTGTCATAACAAAATGGAAAAGTCTGGGAATAACCACTCAGCCACTAAGTGGTAGGTCACGTAAACTGACGGAGAGCGGTCAGTGGATGTTGAAGCTCATAGTCTAAAGAGGTCGCTGACTTTCTGCACAGTCAACTGCTACAGAGCGTCATGGCACCTTCAGATTAGCCCAAGTACAGTACATAGAGAGCTTCATGGAATGGGTTTCCATGGCCGAGCAACTGCATCCAAGTGCAAAGTGTCGGATACAGTAGTGTCAAGCACGTCGTCGCTGGACTCTAGAGCAGTGGAGACGCCTTCTGTGGAGTCATGAATCTCGCTTTTCCATCTGGAAATCTGATGGACCAGTCTGGATTTGGAGGTTACAGGAGAACGCTAAATTTCAGACTGTATTGTGCCGATTTGAAGTTTGGTGAAGGAGGAATGATGGTGGGGCTTGTTTTTCAGGACTTGGGCTTGGCCCCTTAGGTCCGGTGAAAAGAACTTTGAATGCTTCAGGATATCAAAACATGTTGGACAATTCCATGCTCCCAACCTTGTGGGAACATTTTGGAGCTGCGCCTTCCTCTGCCAACATGACTGTGCAAAGCAAAGCAAAGCCCAGAAACACATGGAGGACAGAGTCGTGTGTGGAGGAACTGGAATGGCCTGTACAGAATCCTGACCTGAACCCATAGAACACCTTTGGGATGAATTAGAGCAGAGACTGAGAGCCTTCTCCACCAACATCAGTGCGTGACCTCACCAATGCGCTTCTGGAAGAATGGTAGAAAGTTCTTATAAATACACTCCTCAAACTTGTGGACAGCCTTCCCAAAAGAGTTGAAGCACATAATATTGAACTTTATGTGTTAGAAATGGGATGGTACTTCAGTTTACTGTTGGGGGTAATATATTTGTAAAAGTTAAAGTAACGAATTACTGTAATTGAATTACTTTTTTCAGTAACTGAGGAACGTAAGGAATTGCAGTTCAAATTTTGCTAATTAATTACAATTACTGGACTTTAGAACCCTTTTGTTACTTAGGTTTTGTAGGCTCTGACATTTTCTCTCGGTTAAATGAAACAAGTGGCTCATACACGCATGCATGCATGTGTGCACAAAGTGGGGGATTGATCAAAGTACAGACATGGCCTCATTGTTGCAGTCACAGTTCTTTCCAAAGATGAGACAAAAAGAGATGCTGCAAGGAGTCCTCTCAGGTGAGCAGCAGAGTAGAGATCCGCCTCGTGAACTGATGTGACAGTTATGAATGAAACCGCTCTAAAGCTGCTCTTTGGTGTGAAAGACATGAGTCATTTTTTGTATTAATTCACCAAACCACCATACTTTATTTTTCTCTCTAACCTGAATATGACTAGTGGTCAATGTGAGTTGTGCTCAATGCGGATTGTGGGGGAGGGTGGGGGTGCATAGTTCAGTAGACTCACAGCACCCGTGCATAAATGTGCACGTAAGGCAGATGTAGGGAGAGTGAGACAGAGGCCTGTGCAACTCATTGTAATGGAAGTCATAAAGTCAGCCAGAATGAACATGGAGACATAATTCTCTGTTCTTTGTCTTTTACAAAACTGGCTTAGTTTTGGATTTAAAAGAGATGAATACAGAGATGAATATAGAGATAAATGAAGAGATGAACATAGAGATGAATACAGAGATGAATATAGAGATAAAAGAAGAGATGAACATAGAGATGAATATAGAGATGAACATGAGGTAGATATAGAGAGGGATATAGAGAGGAAAATAGATATGAACATAGAGATGAATATGGAAATGAACATAGAGATGGATATAGAGATGAACATAGAGATGATCATAGATATGACTATTGACATGAACATAGAGATGAACATAGAGATAAACAGAGAGATGAACATAGAGATGGATATAGAGATGGACATAGAGATGAATATAAAGATGAACATAGAAATGAACGTAAAGATGAATATTGAGATGAACATCGAGATGGAAATAGAGATGGACATAGAGATGAACATAGAGATGGATATAGAGATGGATATAGAGATGATCATAGATATGAATATAGAGATGAATATAAAGATGAACATAGAGATGAACATAGACATGTACATAGGGATGAACATAGAGATGAATATAGAGATGGATATAGAGAAGAACATAGAGATGAACATAAAGATGAACATAGAGACGAATATAGAGATGAATATAGAGATGAACATAAAGATGAACATAGAGATGGATATAGAGATGAATATAGAGATGAACATAGAGATGAATATCAAAATGAACATAGAGATGAATAAAGAGATGGATATATAGATGAATACAGAGATGAATATAAAGATGAACATAGAGATGAACATAGAGAATAATAAATAGATGGATATAGAGACGGATGTAGAGATGAACATAGAGATGTACATAAAGATGAATATAAAGATGAATATAGAGATGGATATAGAGATGATATAGATATGATATAGATATGATATAGAGATGAATATAAAGATGAACATAGAGATGAACATAGACATGTACATAGGGATGAACATAGAGATGAATATAGAGATGAACATCGAGATGGATATAGAGATGGATATAGAGATGAACATAGAGATGAACATAAAGATGAATATTGAGATGGATATAGATATGGACATAGAGATGAACATAAAGATGAACATAGAGACGAATATAGAGATGAATTTAGAGATGAACATAGAGATGAACATAGAGATGGATATAGAGATGAATATAGAGATGAACATAGAGATGAATATCGAAATGAACATAGAGATGAATAAAGAGATGGATATATAGATGAATACAGAGATGAATATAAAGATGAACATAGAGATGACCATAGAGAATAATAAATAGATGGATATAGAGACGGATGTAGAGATGAACATAGTGGTGTTTATAAAGATGAATATAAAGATGAATATAAAGATGGATATAGAGATGATATAGATATGATGTAGAGATGAATATAAAGATGAACATAGAGATGAATATAAAGATGAACATAGAGATGAACATGAAGATGAATATTGAGATGGATATAGAGATGGACATAGAGATGAACATAAAGATGAACATAAAGATGAACAAAGAGACGAATATAAAGATGAACATAGAGATGGATATAGAGATGAATATAGAGATGAACATAGAGACGAATATCGAAATGAACATAGAGATGAATAAAGAGATGGATTTATAGATGAATACAGAGATGAATATAAAGATGAACATAGAGATGAACATAGAGAATAATAAATAGATAAATATATAGAGACGGATGTAGAGATGAACATAGAGATGTACATAAAGATGAATATAAAGATGAATATAGAGATGGATATAGAGATGATATAGATATGATATAGAGATGAACATAGAAATGATTTAGAGATGAACATCGAGATGTACATAGAGATGAACATAGAGATGTAAATAGAGATGAACATAGAGACGAATTTAGAGATGAATATAGAGATGAATATAGAGATGGATATAGAGATGAATATAGAGATGAACATAGAGATGAATATCGAGATGAACATAGAGATGAATAAAGAGATGGATATATAGATGAATAAAGAGATGGATATAGAGATGGATATAGAGATGAACAGAGATGTACATAGAGATGTACAATGAGATGAACATAGAGATGAACATAGAGATGTACAATGAGATGAACATAGAGATGGACATAGAGATGAATATAGAGATGAACATAGAGATGGACAGAGATGGACAGAGATGGACAGAGATGGACATAAATATTAACATAAGATGAATATAGAGATGAACATAGAGATTAACATAGAGATGAATAAATAGATGGATATAAAGACGGATATAGAGATGAACATAGAGATGTACATAGAGATGAATATATAGATGAACATAGAGATGGATATAGAGATGATATAGAGATGAACAAAGTGATGGATATAGAGATGGATATAGAGATGAACATAGAGATGAACATAGAGATGGACATAGAGATGAACATAGAGATGGACAGAGATGGACATAAATATTAACATAAGATGAATATAGAGATGAACATAGAGATTGATATATAGATGAACATGGAGATTAACATAGATATGAATATAGAGATGAACATAGAGATGATCATAGAGATGAATAAATAGATGGATATAGAGACTGATATAGAGATGAACATAGAGATGTACATAGAGATGAATATAAAGATGAACATAGAGATGGATATAGAGATGAACATAGAAATGGATATAGAGATGATTTAGAGATGAACATAGAGATTAACATAGAGATGAACATAGAGATTAACATAGAGATGAATAAATAGATGGATATAAAGACGGATATAGAGATGAACATAGAGATGTACATAGAGATGAATATATAGATGAACATAGAGATGGATATAGAGATGATATAAAGATGAACAAAGTGATAGATATAGAGATGGATATAGAGATGAACAGAGATGTACATAGAGATGTACACAAAGATGTACATAGAGATAGACATAGAGATGGACATAGAGATGAAAATGGAGATGAACATAGAGATGAATATAAAGATGAATATAGAGATGAACATAGAGATGGACAGAGATGGACAGGGATGGACATAGAGATTAACATGAGATGAATATAGAGATGAATATAGAGATGAACATGGAGATTAAATAGAGATGAATATAGAGATGAACATAGAAATGAACAGAGATGTGTATAGAGATGGATATAAAGATGAACATAGAGATGAACATAAAGATGAATATAGAGATGAATATAGAGATGGACAGAGATGAACATAGAGACGGACAGAGATGAACATAGAGATGAATATAGAGATGAACAGAGATTAACATAGAGATGAACATAGAGATGAACATAGAGATGGATATAGAGATAAATATAGAGATGAACAAAGAGATGAATATAGAGATGAACATAGAGATGGATATAGAGATGAATAAAGAGATGAATATAGAGATGAACATAGAGATGAACATAGAGATGAACATAGAGATGGATATAGAGATGGATATAGAGATGAACAAAGAGATGAATATAGAGATGAATATAGTGATGAATATAGTGATGAACATAGAGATGAATATGACGTAACAGGATTTTCTACATCTAACTTTGAGCTGTAGCACAGACCACATATGTTGGAACTCATTTTTCACACTTTTGTCTGAATTGTAATGAAGCCAGGTATGTTTGGCTATAAAAGATATGTTAATATGTTAAGATATTTTAATACCTTGCACAAGGTTATTGGTTAAAAATATAGTTTTTTTTATTTCAGCTTCATATATTTACCTTTATTTAACCACAGAAGTCTCATTGAGATTAAAAATATTTTTTTCAAGGGAGCTCTGTTAAATGAAAGACAAGAGCATCTTGTTTGAACGAAGCTGTTCTTCCCTTGAGAATTTGGATACGAGTGGAGAAAAAGTAAAATTAAGTAACGAGTAGTGAATTACTTTTTCAAATTGGTAATGAGAAAAGTTACATTACATTTTTATCCAGTATCTAAGTAAAGAAATCAATTACTTTTTAAGTAACTTACCCAACACTGCTTCAGTTCATTTGTGAGGGAAGGCAGGTGAGCCAATGCTTTTGTTAATATAGTGAACTTGCAGCCAGTTTAAGCTAGCTTTGTAGTCAAGGTTTTGTGTAGAATGACTAATGTAGAGTTTCCTTTAACCAGCAAAGTGGATGCTAACAACTGAGCAACAACCTTAGATTGTCCGACATTTAAAGTGTGAGAGAAAAATACTTCGAAATAAAATGATGCCATCAAAAAATCTTGTATTTTCTACATATAATACATGCAAATCCACAGTAAATGCAACTTTATTTCCCGTGTCCTTGTAACATTAGAGAATTGATCGCTGCATATTGTGCAGAGTGGGCCTGGTGTATGGAAACAACTGTTGCAATAAATTCATATTTCAAGTAACATTCAAGTTAAATGCAGATGATTTTTTTCTTTGAAGTTGAAGGCATTTTATCAGTTTCCTCACTGGCTCTTTTCTACCAAAAGAAACTTTCTGAAGACATTTGTTTTTATTAAGTTTGCTAGTTCGGGGGTTTGTTTCATTTTAGTGGTCGGAGCAGCTGCTTTAAGAAGGTTGCAAATGTATTTTAGACACATGAAGAGAAGAAAGTCTCGACATGAAAAGAATCTGGTCATTTAACAAAATAAAACTTCAATTCAGTCGCCAATTTTTCCCTAATACGGACATCGCCATGTTGGAATAACATCAATAAGGAGTGACTGGTCTGAGTCAATCTGAATCGCTGTTTCTATGGCAACGAATCTCACTAATCAAGAATGAGGTAGTTGGAAGTCCACACCCCTACCCACGATCATAAAAGTATTTATAAAACCAGAAAAAAACTTTAAAATCAATTCTGAATTGCACAGGGAGCCAATATAGCGATTTTAAAATGGGTGTAATATGTTCCCGCCCCCCTGGTCCTTGTCAGCACGCATGAGGCTGAGTTCTGTAATAGCTGATTAATTCATTCATTTTCTAAACCATTTTGTCCCTTTTGGGGTCACGGGGTTGCCGGAGCCTAACCCGGCCTCTCATGGGCAAAGGCAGGAGACACACCTACGGACAATTTAGAGTGACCATTTAACCTATGAAGCATGTTTTGGATAGTGGGAGGAAGCCAGAGTCCCCGGAGAAAATGCACGGAGAGAACATGCAAACTCCTCACAGAAAGGTCCCCCAATGGTTACACTGTTTCAAGTCCCCCAGCTGGGACTTGGACCAGTTACCTTATTGATGTGAGGCAAGAGTGCTCTAACCACTGCTTCACCATGCAACCCTTGTAATAGTGGAAGGTTTAATATCCTTCTTCTGGGAGAACCAGAGATCAGGGCATTTACAATAATGTGATCTGCTGCAAATTAAAGCATGCATCAGTACCTCTTTGCTGACAAGAGAGATAAATTGTTTTTGAGCTGATAAAACCTCATTGTTATATTTTTAATTTGTGAAACAAATTTAATCTCAGAGTCAAAAATAACACCCAGGTTTCTCACACTGATAAGCCTTAAAATCTTTATTTTAGATAAAACAGTCTCTTTCTTGTTTTCAGAACCCATCATTAAAACCTCTGTTTTGTCCTGGTTGAGCTGTAAGAAGTTCTCTGCCATCCATGACTTCATGTCTAAAATACAATTTAAAAGAACGTTTACTGGCTCTTTGTCATCAGGAGACACAGCAACGTAGAGTTGCGAGTCATCAGCGTAGTAGTGAAAGCAAACGCCATGCTGTCATCACAAGTGGCAGCATATATAGATTAAAAAGTAGTGGGCCTAAAATTGAACCTTGGGGGACACCACAATTGATTTCAAAGACCTTTGAGGAGCATGTATCCATTCTTACATAAAATCTTAGATCTGTGAGATAGAATTAAAACCCCTTCAAAACCGTACCAGAGATGCCCAAACCTCTCAGCCTGTTACGTAAAATATTGTGATCTACAGTATAAAATGCTGCAGTCAGATCAAGTAGTACAAGGACTGAGAGTTTCTGACAGTCCAAGTTACATTTGATTTCATTTTATATTTAAAAAAGGTTGTTTCTGTGCTATTGTTTGTCCTAAAATCAAATTGATCCTTTTCAGAGATGTTATTTCTATATAAAACCCATTTAATTGGATTAGAGTTGTTTTTTTTTTTATAATTTTTCTTAATAATGGGAAGTTGGATACTGGTTGACAATCATCTAAAGTCTAAATTACTCTTCTTCAGAAGAGGCCTCATTACTGTAGTTATAAAGGCAGGGGGAATAGAGACTTGTGAAAAGAGAGTCATTTACTATGTTTAAAACCTCAAACTCAAAGAAGTCATAAAATGTTTTTAGCAGTGATGTGGGGATTGGGTCTAAAACGCAGGTTTTTGGCTTTAACAGGGAGAAAACTCAACAAAATGCCACAGCATCAAACAGGAAAAAACTTTCCAGTGTTTCCTCTGATAAATACAATGCTATAAATTCATTAAAATCAACATTTTTTAGGTAAAAGACTTAATCTAATAGCATTTATTTTACTCCTGAAGGAGTCTGCAATACTTTCACATGTAGCATCGAATGCTGCCATGGAGGACCTCTGAAAATCTCTTGTTGTTATAGTATCTATTGTTTTTTTTGTTGTTTTTTTTTCAAATTTAGGGTAATTTTTCTTTTGCACAATTAAGTTTGATAAGTAAACTCCCCCTCCCCTCCGCTCTCCTGCATTTGCGATTCATGGCTCTGATCACTTCAGTTCTCTGTGTTGCTGCTGTAGCTTTAGTTTTCACCGTATGTGTTTTAAGTGGAGCTACAGCATCAATGGCTGACTTTAGTACATTCAAAAATAAAATACCACAAAAATAAATTAGGATTAGCAGGGACATGCCAATAGCAGCTGGATGGCTCGGTTGGTGTAGGACTGGCGTGCCGGACATCAGAGTTTGCTTCCCAGGGGGAACCATGAACTTAAACCAGCGTGGGTCCTTAGGGAAGACCCTTTAAGCTCCTGCCTAATCATGTAGGGCCCAACTAAATGGTAAATAGTGTATACTTGCATAGCGCTTTTTTACCTTCCTTGAAATCCCAAAGCGCTTTACAGTCACAGTCCTATAGACCTATTCACAAACTGTTGGCAGCGCCGCTGCCGAAAACTGGCGCCAACTTTTCATCAGAGACAATGTGGGAATCAGTGTGTTGCCCATGGACATATTAACTTATTGGCAGGCAAGGCCGGAATCAAACCTGCAATCTTCTGATCACAGATTGACCACACTACCACTGCGCCACAGCCTCCCTAAGTATGGGTCACCTTGTGCTGGTCCCCAGCTCAAATAAAATACAAGGTTGTGTCAGGAAGGGCATCCGACATAAAACTCTCTGCGAAAACCACCTCCGCGAATCAATGAAAGCTCATTCACTGTGGTGACCCCTGATGGGATATGCCAAAAGGTGAACAACAACATCAAGAACATGTTAAAAGGGTATCAGGTCAAGAATGGTAATTCTGACAAACAGAATGACTGAGTAACAGCTGTTTCTTTCTCTTTAAAAGTCTATGGGATTTTGGCTTTACGAAACCAGTAGGTACTTCCTGTTTGGAACTCCAGTGGGGAAGAGTCACTCAGTCCAGTTCTTTTATTGCAGTCAATGGTTAGAACAGAGGAGTAACAGGGGAGCCAGTCTTAATGAACGCTTTAGAGTTGCAGTCTGGGCTCACCTCAGCAGAGTGAGGATGTTTTGGTCTCCATCTGAGGTCTTCCTCTTCTCTCCCATCTCTTTCCTCAAAGAGCAGATCTCCCAGGCAAAAGAATCTATGAGCTGCAAAAACAACAACATTTGGCCATCACTCCCTTATCATGAAGCTGTTCACTGTTCTATCTGGAATAAAGAAGTCCAGGAAAGAACAACATCATTTCAATCTGCTGATTAACTGGGATTCAATCTTCACTCACTAGAGGACATCACTGTCCATCTATATACAGTCAATGGTTCAGACTCCAGCAAGGGTTCACCAGCTGATCACACAAAAAAACATTTGCAAAAAATATTCTAAGGAATTATATATATTTCACACGTACAGACCAAAAAGCGCAGGAGCCCTTCGTGTTCCACTGATCTACGTGAGTCTGCATGCAGATAGCAACTTGCTGATAGCTTGCTGATAAGCAAGCTAACCAACAAAAAAATAATATACCATTGAAGAAACAAACAACTGAACTACCGGTACTGAAAAAAAAACTAACACGTTCACATTAAAACAAAGAGATGAAAAATAAATGAGTGACTAAACTAATAAAAGAAACTAATTAATGAGCAAATTGATCAACAAAAGAAAGAAACTAACAAATGTGAATGACACAATAAATGAAGATATGAACAAAAGAACAAGACACACATGAAGAATAAGAGACGGGTCTCTGCAGTATATATTCAAACATTTGTTTTTAAGCTGAACTGTTGCTGGATCTTTCCACTATCAGTTTAGCAAAAGCAAAAGCCCCACCTTCTTCCAAACCTTGTGTTCAATCCAAGCCCCCACCTTACAGATCCAAAGCATTGATTGTATAAGAGACCTGGCCTGAGTGACCCCTCCCAAAATTCAAAAGAAGCCAAATTCCTATAGACTTCTATAGAGAAATAAATAGCTACTCAGTCATTCTATTTCCCAGAATAGCCATTCTTGATCTGATGCTTTTTAAACATCATCTTGATAACTCTATTTATTCATGACACCTTACCTGTAGTGCTAGTTTTTACATTATAAACTGACCAATCAGATGACTCAAAGAAGGTGGCCTTGGGTCAAACATTCAAAGCATTTAATTGACAGATTCCCCTGAGCTCGCTTTCGGTAGAAGGGGTGTGGACTACAACAAGCAGACTCCTGAGGGTCGTTGCCATAGAAGCCAAGACTCAAATCAACTTGGACCAACCACTGCTTACTGAGGATGTCTGGTTCCAACATGGTGACGGACACATAGCAGAAAAAATGGCCACTGAATTGACTTTATTTAGTTGGAACTGGAAGTAAACCATTTTCCATTTTATCTGTCAATTAAATGCTTTAAACCTTTAACGCAAGGCCACCTATTTTGATTGAGGCATCTGATTGGTCAGTCTATAACTTAAAAAAACGTTAAAAAAAACACAATGAAAAAAAAAATCAAGGATTGGCAAGAACACGATAAAAAAGAGCAATAGCTGTTAATATCTCGATTGAAGTCTGTGGGATATTGGCTTCTTGGAACCAGCAGGTACTTCCTGTTTAGCTCGTCAGGAGGGAGCTGTCACTCACTTTTTATACTGAGTCAATGGTCCAAAGCTACAAAATGTTGCAGTTCCCTAAGAGACCTCTGAAGGATGTGTTCAGAAGAAAACTAACTTCCATTAAGTCTCATGGTAAAAGTCTAACTACACCAATAATACATCTAAATAACCCAGTGTCTAGTTGTCTATCAATGACAGCTGTGAGGTGTATGAGGTAAGATAGCTAGCAAAAAGAAACGTATTTATAAATACAAAGTTATATTAATAAATACAAAGTTGTGCACACATTGATTTTGTGAACAACTTTGCAGAAAAAATATGAATACAATCTTTAGTTTTACGTTTCACATGTTTGCTTTGAATACGACTTTTCTTTTTCTTAAATACGAATTTCTCCTGTTAAATCACTGTCAAAAATACGTCACGGGTCACAGGCACAAACATCGAGTCCCGGGGAATCGATTCTTCAACTGCGCATGCGTGTTAAAGTTTATTTATTAAAATAAAATGAAATAGAACTTTTAGGAATTGTATTGATCCAATAATGAGAACATTATCTTGATAGTCATAGCTCTGTAGAAAATGGAATAAAATAGATTTAAAAAACAGCGATCTCCAGCTGCATTTCATTGTTTTCAGGCTACAACAATGTGTAAAGAATGCAGCAGAGGGTCGTTTTAGAACCAGAAGTGGAAAACAGTCTAGAAAGACGTAGCAGACGTACGACTCCACTCATTCAGTGTAAAATAAAAACATGTCTGCTGACATTAGTTGATAATCAGAGGATGACGAAACCAAAGCTGCTAAGCTAACCTGGAGATAAAGTATGCTAACGGGCAGCCGACTGTTGCAGCAGTAAAAACAAACAAAAAAAGAAAATTTAAAAAGTCAGTAGGATCAGAATACCCAACTGTCTTTCTGTTTCTATTTTTTAACTATTGTTAGTTAAATTGGGAGACTGACACCCACCTTAAAGAAATGCCGCTTCCTTTGCTGCGTGGGGGGCGAAGTCTTGCCTCCAGTGGACATGCCGGTTCCGTGACCCTCTGGTCAGGCTGACCATGAGAACCTGCCGGGAACAGAGGACTGACTGCCTGCGTGACTGACAGGAAAGCAGAGCGAAATCCGCTGATGACGTCACGCCTTTGTCAAAAGCTCATTTCAGAGGGAAAGTTCTGCTTGGAGTTCGTAAGATTCTGCTCCATTCTGTGGTTCGACTCTGCAGTGGAGGATTTGGAACCAAACAGACCTGCGTGCGTACACGCGCACGCGTCTTTACGTGATGGAAACTTAAAAAACTTCCCGGTTAAAAACTTCCCGGTCCCTACCTGAAAGGGTCGGATTGGTTCAGGTCCGTGGAAGAGCGGTCTGCCGGTTCTCTGGCTCGGTGAAACCCCTCACAGATTCAGGTTCAGGTTCTTCGCGCTCTGCTTCGTCTCACGGATCCGTTAGACTTTGGATCCCGAAAACCCGCACCTGTCCCGGTACTGTCCATGTTTAGAAAGTCCTCGGTGAATCTCATCGAAAAGTTTTCGGCTAGAACTGCGGGACTTCCGGTTCCTTTCCAAATAAACCCCCCTATAGTTTCGCATTGACATCGGGCTCTCCAGCAGCCGAATGTGGATGTTTCTCTGACCTCTTTCAGGCTGACACCTACACTACAATAATTTAGAACAAAAGTCAGTCTTTGAGCAACTGTACAAAGCTCCTTTGTACACGAGAAGCACAGACCGATGCTGAGATGACGCTAACAGGCTTTTACTTTGAAGGTAGAGACCCATTTTCTCTAAAACGCAAACGTTTCTGATCACGTGACCCAGCCCTTAAACGCGTTGAATTCAGAATGCACTCGTGTGATTTCAAGCGTTTTGGACCGCTTGTTAAGTGCGTGTTTACGTGCGTCTCTGTGTGTAACAGTAGTTTTTAATCTGCTCACCAAAGCTTCCGGTCTTGAATGCGCTGGGAAACTGCTCCGCTGTACAGCAGTCATTTATTCTCACACATTTCAGAAAAAAATCAGTTTAGCTGGAATTGACGGGGGTGTCTTGGTGAGGGCAGACTTTCCAGAAGGATGCAGGTGATCGTTTCATGTTCCTGAAGGGGCAGCACTTTACGCGTTCACCTCAGGAAACGCATTTTCATTTCAGAAGCTTTTAGAACAGGCAGTTTGTTCTACAGATGAAATGTTGGAAACTGAGGAATGTGGAGATGAAGGATGGATGTGAGGAGGGGGATGTCTGAATGAGTTAGGTTCTTCCTGGACTTGGACTCCTGGGTGAAGGCAAAGGTTGCTCCCACTGCAGCTGCTTTCACAGCTGAGCTTCAGACCTGCTTCTTCTGAAACCTCTGGATCATTACGGGATGTTCATCATGGTGGCTGCTGTCTCTAAGGACTGTGGAAGGATGCTTCCACGCGGAGCAGCAAGAGGGTAACAGCTTCCTGCACATCAGAGTAGTCTAGATGTAAATGTGTTTCTCTCATTTTCATTGCAGAGTTAGACTTCAGAGTTCCTTCCAGAGGTGCTGGGAGCAGGAAGGACCTGCAGCAACACAGCAGGTGAATGACAGTGAAGGCGATCATAGAAGGATCTGCTTCTTTAACAAACACTCTGCTGGTATGTTCATGCCAGCACCTGGCTGTGGAGCAGTGGGTTGGCTTGAGCATGAGACATGTTTGAGTCCGTCCCTCTGTATCCGATAGGAAGGTTTTGAGTCAGCTCGCTCCTTCCAAAGCTGCTGCTTTGCGGTTAACTTTGGAGTGCTGGCTCTCCCAGTTTCTTCAAAGTAACTCGTGCAGAGCTTCCAGCCCACAGATGGGATCAGAAGAACTGAACACTGACATGAATCACACAAGGCAAAGAGCCTTCAGAAAGCAGATCCAGATTCCCTGAGTGGAACAAAAATCTCACTGAATATTGACAATAGCAAACCGTTAAGCTGCAGATGTGAGGCAGTTTGTTGACATGAACTGGATCTTCAAAGTGTCTGCGTGGAAAAGCACAGGTCCATCTAAATTCCTTTTCCACACAATGTATCTTCAATGAGAACGTTTCCACAGCAGTCTCTCCACGCAGGCGGCGAGGGGGTGGATGGATGACAGACAGAGGAGAGCAACCACTCCTCCACAGACACGTCACTTACTACTGTTGTCTTTTCCATCACTTTTAGGCTTCCATGTGGGTTCTGAAATATTAGAGGAGTTTTAGATTTCTACATTTTTAATGTTTATTACAAAGACTCCTTTGAACTACTTTTTAACATCTGCATGCACAATGTCCTTCCATCCATTTCTAAACCTGCTTGTTCCTGTTCAGGGTCACAGCGCTGCTGTCAGGCGGAGCGGGGTTTACCCTGGACAACCTGCAACATCAAACTTTTTGTTTGGAAGCATCATTCCAACCTTTGACTAAACTGGAAAGGTCACATCACTGTTCCATTTCACGTTCCATGACGTCTCCAGCTGCTCCAAATGGTCACATTTGTTTTCAGGCGCCATAGCATTATAAGTCAATAAAAGATAACAAGATGGTAATCTTAAAGATTTGAAAATGTCTTCCACAAATACACACAATCCTTTCCATCAGGTGATTTCTTTTTTCTATCTCTCTTTATGGTTTTATTTTCAAGACAATAAACGTTTGTGTATTTTCTGATCGGTGGCAGATGATCCCTGGATATTGGCAGAGCATTTTAAAAACTTCTCCAAACAACGTGTAACTGTGAGGTCTTACCTCCTGTATGAGTGTAGAGACTATCAAGCATTTTGAAGAAAGAAATGGAAGGAAGTAGAAAATGTCCCAGATCATCTGTCTGGGGTCACTTTGAAGTTCTTGAGGAGAAAAAGATTAAATGTGTGCATTATATGCAACATTTAATCTTTTGTAATAATTCCATCCATTTCTCCACTTTGTAAAGCCAGTTCTGTCCCCTTAAGCGCCATGGAGTCGATGGAGCCTAACCTGGACAGGTCGCCAGACTGTTGCAGAGCCGCATGCACACACACTCATTCACAACACGGACAATTTAGAGTGACCAAGGAACCTGTGAAACATGTTTTTGGATGGTGAGAGAAAGCCGGAGTCCCCAGAGACAACCCCCGTATGCACGGGGAGAACATGCACACTCCACACAGAATGGCCCCCATTGATGATTCTGTTTCAGGTCCTTCAGCCCTCTTGCTGTGAGGAAGAGTGCTGACCTCTGGGCCATGAAACAGCCGAGAACAAAACATCCTGATGATTCATCCAGTCTGAGCTCAACTCAGTGCTGAATCTAACTATGGTAAATACATCTAACTGGACTCAGATTCATTAATAATTCGTTTGTCCCATAAACACACTGCATTTTCTTAATGTAGCATTTTAACATTGTCATTCATTTGCAATTAATATTTAGACTACAATGTTTAAAAAGCAGGTCAGCATCATCACTCAATGCTTCTGCACATGAATATAGTTTGGTTACTACAAAATGTCCTTTATTTTTAAACTTATGACTTATTGAACATTTTTCTTATGGAGGACATACAGTATATGGAGGAAATGAAGCTTAAAACAGCATTTCTGAGGATTTCTTTATTCAATTTGTTGTCAATCAGGAGCAGATGAAAAAATGCTGTTTGAATAAGATTGTATTTGTGACAGAAAATACCCTGGGTGGACCACAAGCTCCCTGCTCCGCTCCATTCTGATGCTTTCACTTGCAGACAAACAGATCCATGTACGTCTTTGTTTTCCTCATCTGAGCTGGAATTTGGATCAAAATTGTACGGATCCATAGCTCTAATATTGCTTGCTGTTTTTTGTTGCACCGCTAATGTTAGGTTGGGTTGTGAGGGGCTGTTGTCAGGAGCTTGTGATCTACCCAGTGTATTTTCTACCATACAAATAAGCTTTTTTGAATGAAGAAATACTCAGAAATGTAATTTTTAGCAGATTTGTCTTCATTTATGTCCTCCATCATGAGAAAAACGTCACAAGATTAATGTGTTAAAAACACCAAAAACCCCATTTTCACTGAAGCGGGTCTTTCATCAAGTAGATCCCATCCTCAGGTTGGCCAAAGTATATTCAAGTCATACGTAGGTGATCAGACGGACATCAAGCAAAGACTGCATGAGGAGGTCTGTGCATGGAAGACAAGCAGCTGAGTCTAAATGGAAGTAAATGCTTTTGCCGTCATCATCAACATGAATGTTAGTCACAACAATGAGGAGCTGCTTGGAAAAAAGGTCAGCCAAGAGCAGGAGAAAGAGCAGTATAAAATGAGTCGGGAGGGTTCCTGCTCCATTGGACCGTGTCTGCGGGATGTTGGAGAACCTGATCTGATGGACTTTGATTCATGCTGCTAGTGTTAGCAGCACTGGACCCGTGGTTCTGTTCTGAGAACTTCAGCCTGACTTGGTGTCTGAACTGAGAGCAGATCCTCAGAGCCCCCAAAGGGCTGAGAGGAAGGAAAGGAGACAAGGACGCAGCTGCAGGCTGTTGGGTCGCAGCCCACCCCGATGCCTCCAATCCCGTCACGTCCATTCACAGCGGATACAGCATGGAGGCTCTGGCTCTGTGGATCTAACGTCGAGCAGCGGGGGGTGAAGACGCCGCCGCATGCGCTCTGGCCTCAGTCTGAGCACAGCAAGACAGCCGGGCAACGAGCAGCGGCCGCTCCGGCCTCACGGAGCCGCTTCCAGCCGGGGATCGCAGCGGGACAGCCCGCCTCGCCGAGCATGAAGCGGGCGGCCGCAGCCAGGCACAATGGCCTCGTCTCTCCTCTGGGGAACAACAACTCCGGCGCTTCCAGCATCGCCGCGCCGGCGCCCGCGGGAGGCGCCAGCGGCCCCGCCGGAGCCGAGGCTGCGGCTGGCGGCGGCGCGGCCGGAGGCCCGGCCGTCAAAGCCGAGCTGGTGTGCAGATGGACCGAGCGGAGCTGTCCGCGGCAGCGGCCGGGCCGCGCGTCCGTGTGCGAGCAAACTTTCAGCTCCATGCCCGCGCTGGTGGAGCACGTCACCAGCGCGCACGTCGCCGCGGGTCTGGAGAGCCTCAGTCACGTCTGCATGTGGGCCGAGTGCGTGCGCGGCGGGAAGGCGTTCAAAGCCAAATACAAACTCATCAACCACATCCGCGTGCACACCGGAGAGAAGCCCTTCTCGTGCGCGTTCCCCAACTGCGGCAAGATGTTCGCGCGCTCGGAGAACCTGAAGATTCACACGCGCACGCACACGGGTAAGGTTCTGGTTCTGATGCGGGTCGGGGTGTTTGAATGCAGCGGAGGACAGCCTCCATGTTTACACGGGCCGGTTCCAGCTCCCTCTGCTGCGCCCTCGTCTCCTCTGCTGACTCCTTGTCTCCTTTAGCATGCAGGAGGCCGGTCAGGAGGGAGGAGGATCCGGGGACTCGCATCAGCTTGATAGCTGTGCCCCCTCACTCCCCATTGACCTCAGCAAATGCAGTCACAGGTGACGGACATGCTTCTGTCCTGTGCCTGAAAATGGGCGGGGCTTCACCTGCAGCCCCAGGTGTCTGTGATGAGGCTCAGAGTGAGCAGAACATACCGAACCCAGTTGTGAGTGTGAGGAGAATGCTCTTCAGATTTGGTTCCTTGTGGTTCCAGGCTGATGCAGCATTTGTCCCTGATCTCCAGCTGAACTTTGGCTCCTGGGTCAGCTCTGTGTCTGCTCACTGCAGAGCAGAAGGGGAGAACTTCCAGCCTTCCTTTACTTACACAGGATCTGCTGACCATGAATGTACTGACCATTCTATTATAAAACTATTGATATATGACCCAAAAAATGTTGCATCTCATATGACTGGTTACATTCACCTGCATGCATTTGGTAAAGACTGTTTAAAGTATTATATCCAGTACAACCAGAAAATAATAAAGTTAAACGTACACATTTTTAAACATACTACACGGCTAATTAACTTTTTAAAGCTGTTTTTAAACAAATATTTTAGCCTACCTGTACACATTGCAAATGTATGAGTGATTCCTTTAATAATCTAAACTTCTGCAAACAAGGAGACATTCAATTCAATGTTATTTATAGAGTCCAATATCAGAACCATCCATGAGCTTCACTCTGATGCATCTAAATATGTTTTTTTTAAATAATTTACAATGTTTGAGTAATTCTAACAATAATTCTTCAGTCAAACATTAGACATTGCAGATGGACAAGTGTTCCTTTATCAAATCATTTAAAAAATACGATTTAAACAAATTAAACACACTTGGAAAATTCTACAGGACTTATACACAACCAAACTGAGTTCTGCTTACATAAATGTTGCAGTTAGATATTAAACATTAAAATCATGTAATCATTAATAGATTAAATATTTTAAAACATTTACTTTTCCACAACTTATTTTTATTTAGATATTTTACATGACAAAGACACAATCAAATGGAGTAATGCTTACCCAAATATAGCAGGTAAACACCTAACATTTTAGTAGTGTTATTGCTTCTAATTAAACATGATTAAAATGAATGTGATTCTTTTATGTGAAATCAAGGTCAAGGCAGTGAGTGACTATTTGTTTCAGTGTGAATTTGTTTTGAAAGACACATCACTTCATTGCACACAAACACCACTGATTACCATATAAGTAAGTCATTGATTTTTGGTAAGATCCAGAAGCACGTAATCCATGGAGGAAGGTTGCAACCAGGCTCGGACTCTTACACGCCATACTATGATGCTGTAGCAATAACCACTGCGCTGCGCCACCATACATGTCTTTTTGAAACGAGTCAACAGCCCAAAACAAAATACACTGAATGTAACGTTGTGATTGTAAATATGAGTCAATTTGTAGTGTATTGATTCATCCATCAGTTCAGTTCCCCTCCTCTATTTTAAATGAACACAGTTTTGGAGTCTTTATCCAGGCTGAGCAGTTTTGGACCAGACTTCTGTGGGCAGCAGCACATGTTCGTGGATCTCTCTTCACATTTGTGTCGTGTTTGTTTTTTGGTTACCGTGCTAATAGCTCAAGCATTGTAGTCAGGAACACTTTTTTTTTTCCTTTTTTTCCCCACAAAAAAGATTTGATTGTTTTTCTTTAAATATTCCAATAATCGATGATACTTGACTCTGATGCTCAGCTTGTGTCTGGAGCTGCTGAAGGAATTTTTCTGCTACTGTTCCTCTGTCTTGATCGTTGATATTGGAACAATCAATGGTCCTGATGCAGCCAGCCGGGGTGAGCTGCTGGCAAATTCTCTAAATCACGCGAGCACCATTGTCTCTACGGCAAACGAAAGGTAGCATAAATCACCAGGAAAAGCAGCGTAAAGAACTGCATTTTGGCCATCAAAAGTTCAGTTATTTTATGCATGTTTTAAAGTAGCATGTCATTTATGGCATCCTGTGTTGTCCCAAAAAAAGACGTTTTTATGTAAAACAGGCATTTTATCGCCTCCCAAATGCTGTTCCAGCGTGTTCAAAACCACGCATCAAAAACACAACTGCATTTATGATACCTTTTGCTTGCCATTAAAGCAATTGCACACGCGTCCACTTGTGCTGGATTCTGTCCTTGGATCTCCGTAAAACAACACTAAGAAGTCGCGCTACCAGGATGGCAAAGCTCTCCCAAAGGGGGGCACAGATGAGAAAGCGCTCCAACCAGAGCGGTGCTGATGAAAGAGAACGTGATGTCATCACACTCGCTCAGACTATTTAAAAGTTTGTTGAGAAAAAAATTGTGGAAAATGGTTTGGGCATAGATGTCACATATGTACTTCATCCATTTATATTTTCCAAATGACCTGTTATAGTTTTTAGGATTCTTCTTATTCTTAAACTTAAATGTTATGCTTTATATGTTGTAATTGATAGGTGGGGTTTGTCTCCATCACATACTACCAAACGTGTTCAGCTCAGATGGATCGTGTGTTTGCATGGGGGTGGGGGGGCAGGAGGAGGGAAGTGTCTGAGGCTTGATCCGACGGTGAGTCTGTGTCACTCAGGTGGACTCTGACAGTCCATGTCTTCTGTCTTACAGGAGAGAAGCCGTTCCAGTGTGACTTCTGCGAGCGCCGCTTTGCTAACAGCAGCGACCGGAAGAAGCACTCACAGGTCCACACAGCCTCCAAGCCGTACGACTGCAAGGCGCTGGGCTGCACCAAGTCCTACACCCACCCCAGCTCCCTGCGTAAACACATGAAGATCCATGTCAAGTCCTCTCCCCCCTCCGACCCTCAAGACCTGTACCACTTCCTGCCCCACCAGCTACCACAGCCCCACCAGGCTGTGCTGGAGCCCCTGGACCTCAAAATGAACCACTTCTCTCCGTCTCTCTTTAATAGGAGCGCTCACTTTCCTCTGCTGGCTGCCCATGGACTGGACATAAGCGCCGCCCATGAAGCAGACCACAAGGTTCTGTTGCGGAGCTCGTCTCCTGCAACCATGCCGCTGGACCTGTCACTGACGG
The DNA here is from genome assembly GCA_014656515.1 of Oryzias celebensis. Taxonomy (NCBI): domain Eukaryota; kingdom Metazoa; phylum Chordata; class Actinopteri; order Beloniformes; family Adrianichthyidae; genus Oryzias; species Oryzias celebensis. Next base: position 23,961,427 of record BNCR01000014.1, read on the forward strand.
GCCTGAAGAGCCAGCTGAGCCAGAAGCAGCAGGGGGGCAGGACCCCTAGGCGGAGCCAGCGCTCAGTCAACCCCGCCTTCACGCAGCTGTCCAACATCAAGGAGTGGTATGTCTGCACCAGAACTTCGGCGCCACACTTCCCGCTGCTACACCCGGACCACATCAAGGCTGAGCGATGTAGTGATGAGGAGTACATCACGTAGAACGGAATCTGGAGCTCTGGACTTGGACAGCAGATTGAATATGGCCAGAACCAGGTCAGGTCTAGACTAGGAGTCACGTGCACCTGTGACTTAGGTGACGACATTACCAGAGAAGACTTTTACAGAGTTCCACCAACAACCCAGAAGCTGCTCGGACCTGCCGTGTCGCCTGAAACCTCCAAGAGGTGCAGAAGAGCCTGTCACTGCAGTCTCAGAATACTGGGTCCAAGGAGAACCAGCTCGCCTGAGCACATGCTTGTGCACGAAAAGGCCTCAGGTGGAGCCGTGGACTCAGCAGCGGAACAGAAGTCCCACTGGCTCTGGTCAAAAGTCCAAACATGATCTTCAGTCTTCTTTATGGTATCTGGAAGCATCAGGAGGTGGAAATGATGGAGATGCTTGTGAAAACTCAGACAGAAGCTGTTCTGTGGGTCCAAATCACACCATCATCCAAAACCCAACCCAATCAGAACCACAGCCTTGCTTTCAGCTCTCCAAGGTTCCTGCTGAGTTCATGAAACCCCTTCAAATTCAGGGACCATGCAGCTGACGAGTGGAGTCTAGAACCTTCAGTGGTTCTTTGTTTAGCCTCAGGTCTGAACTCTGAACATCCAGGACTGAATATGAGGTCTCACAGCTTGAGCCCACAAATACACATATTTAGATGCTCAGAAGCTGACCAGAACGGGAACCGACCCAGCGGTAGCAGGGGTATCGTGATGGGGCGTCAGCAGAGAGTCAAACACACATGTTCTAATGTTTATTAAATGCATTGTTATGTAAAAAACAGAATCGTTGCTTTTTAATGTGAATCCTGAGAAGCGCATCAGCTGTTTGCTCCAGGAGGATCTAGCCTTTACCAGAGAGCTCCTGTAGCACCTGAGGCGGTTACTGTCAAAATCCCATGTCACACCACGTGCACAGAGACTGGTGCGCATGCAGAAGAAAGTTAATGCAGGAACAAAAAACTTCCTCTCCATGAACAACACAACCTTTGGTAGTTCCTTCCCAGGACGCTAATGGTGCATGCGTGTGTGTGTGTGTGTGTGCGTGTGTGTGTGCATGCGTGTGTGTGCGCGTGTGCGTGTGCATGCGTGTGTGTGTGCATGCGTGTGTGTGTGCATGTGTGTAAATGAAACAGAATATAAATAATTCCAGTGTTGAGTTGTTGAGTTGAGTTACATCAGTGGATCCTTCAATGAATAAAGAACAAGTGAAGGGGCAGAGCTCTAAACCCACCAAGGCCTAAAATCTGGGTCCTTTTTGGACTCCTCGATCCAGAAGGGGGACCACCAAAAACCAGCAGGTTTTCCTGTTTGTGTCCAGGATTACCAAGATCAAAAACTTTCAGTCAAAACAGAAGTAAATGTGAACCTGGAACACAGCTGCAGCTAATGTCTTTAGTGTGTAAAAGGCTTTTGGTGCTTTCAGATGTTCCAACTTTTATCTCCAGGACATTAGGATAACGTCTTATGCTCCTTTTAAACATTTAAACCTTTATTATTTTGTCAGCTCACCTTAATCTAGGAGGATCTTCAGACTGCTGACATCAGGGTTTCACTGGGCTCGTTTTCCACACACGTCCTCCAGTTTGTCTCTGTGGGTTAATCATCTAACGACCCAAAGCAACTTTAATATTTAAGCTGTTTTACATTTCATAGCTGCATTTCAATGACCTTTTTGCTTTTCCAGTCTCAAGTTTGACAGTTTTTCTAAGCTAGTATTTTTGCATTACTTTTCCGGTTCACCACAATTACACTTCATTTGTTAATAAATGAAACATTTGGTTTTAATGTTTAAGTCTCAAATCAGGTTTTTGCAGGTTATCCCTCAAACAAACTTGATCCACTAATTGCAAGTCAAACTTTTTTGAATAAAAGATGCTAAAGCATTTTTCTTTTTCTGTTTAGTGGTGGGGAGTAAATCGGTTCTGTAGATGACCTTAGAGACAGAACCTGAGCTCTACTCACCTGTCCCGGTTCGGATCGCATCTCATTTTAAGAGTCTCCCTTTAAGCTAAATTCTAACAATGTACCATCCAGTTTTTAGAGCTTGAGTTTCTCTGGTCTATTTTCTATTTTGCAGACTCGCATGAATCCTGTCCACGAATCTACTGACCTTCCTGGACAGAAGGTTCTGGACATTTGAGGAGTAGCTTTCTGTCTGGTTTCCAGACCTTTCCTTGTTCACTTTATAACAGAATCATCAGGCTAAGCACTCAGCTGTCACCATCAAGAACATTTTTCTATCCCACATGTCATTTTCCTACTTGACAGAAGAGATGAAGATGGATCAAAACCAGAACTGGAAAAAAACCCTGGACAACTATCAGGCACAGTGGTGGAAGGCTGATGATAGGGCCTCTTCTGGGCATGCACTCACATGAGCCTGTGTTAATGGAGTATTGGTAAGAAGAGAAGTTTTCTCATCCAGCAGATCTTTATTGTTGAGGTTTCTGACTCGATTAGACCCTCAGAGGAGCTCCACAAGCTGCAGACGTCGTCACCTCACAGCACACAATCAACTGTTAATGTTCTCCTGCATTTTGTCATGAACAGGCTGTTCCTGAACTTCTCTGAAAGTCCCTCAGTAGATCACAAAGACTGCAGCCAAAGCTGAAGTAATCTTTGGGTTAAGCTGCTTGTTCAAAGCAGAAGATGTTTGAGCTTCATAGTCTGATACTTTTCAGATAAAGCTCTTCTCTTTCAGGGGGTCAGCAGAGGACTTTTACAAATCATCTAAGCGGCCACACGTGCGCTCGGACATGCTTTGGTTTTGTGCTCTCATCACATTTGGCTTGAAGTTTTGAAACTATGAGTCTTCATGAGTTCAAACACACTGGCCTCTAATGAAAAGGTCAAAGTGTTGGGGGAAGGAAGGGTCAGAACAGTTTTGGGGAAATTCAGACTGGGGTCTTACACAGTTATTCCAGCTTCATGGTCCACATGTTTCTGATGCTCCTGCACAAGTTCTTCTGAGACGTGTGCTGCCATGAGCCCAGCTGATGAGAAGGAGTTGCAGGACTTGGAGCTTCTATAACCTTCTACCCAACAACTAAACCAGAACCACGCAGGACCAGATTATTTAATGAAACTGCAAGTTTAACAACTACAGAATTCACAAAGGCCTCTGATGGTGGACGAGGGTCCCACACTGCTGAGTGATGTGTGGCCCCCACACTGCTGAGTGATGTGTGGCCCCCACACTGCTGAGTGATGTGTGGCCCCAGCGGCATCATTCGAGCTCCACCAGCAGGTCTCCCTCCCCCACTGTCTCCCCAGGTTTACAGTGGACACTCTTCACCTGCAAGAATAAACACAAGCGCTTCAGAGCAGTTAGCTTCTAAAAACAGACGGCATCGTAATGCAGCAGTGAGCAGCATGGAAAGCCTTTTTAACATGTAATCAATATCCTTCATATCAGATGTTTTAAGCCTATCTAGTCATGACAAAAGTATGACTAGTTAACTAGTGTTTCAGTTTGCTAATGTGGAGGAGTGCTGGAAAAAGATCCCACTCCGTCAACCCAGGATTATTACAGCCCTGTGAATGTATTATTCTTTCAGAAAAAAGAGAAATATGTGAACGTTGCAAAACCCCACCTGTACATAATGTCTTTGTGGACAGAGAGAGAAAGAGGAGAAGAAATTCTGGATCCACGAAGTGATGATGGATCACTAACAAAATAAAATCAATTGTTTCTTCATCCATTTCTAACATATTCTGAACATTTGGTGAAATTGTGTCCATAACTTCTAGCGACAAGTTGCCAACAGACAAACCCTGTGAAAACAAAATCTTCTTGGCATGGTAATGAAGGTGATGAAGAGTGTTTTATAAAACCTGTGCTCACGCTGCCATGGTCCATCTAGTGACCGTCTTAGGTATTACAACTTTGCGTTTCTCAATGAAGGCCAAGGATGCTTTGTAAAAACAGAAGCATTGAATTTTTAAAAAATATTATGAATACTAACCATATCTGCATTTTTGATTGTGAATCCCTGTTCACATCTCATGAATATTTGAAAGTGACAGATTTGATCATACATCTTGTTCTTTTGTGCCATATTGTTTTTGACCTTAATCTCGACTGCTTTACTCACTGGATCTTATAATAAAACAAATCAAATCTTTGTCTCAATTTTTGTTAATTCCCTGAGCAAAATCAGGTAAATGCCAGGTGAAGTGATAAAAACAGACTGTTCCTCTGTAGAAACAAAAAAGATCACTGCTAGAGGGTAAGATAGCTGTCAAAAAGAAACATATTTATAAAGAGAACGTTGTTTTCATAAATACAAAGTTGTGCACAAATTTTGATGAAATTAAACTTTCTAGAATGTTTTTGATCCTCTAGCATGAAAATGATCTTGTTACCGTTGCTCTGCTGGAAAAAAAGATACAGATAGAAACAGATATTAAATAATTTAAATATTAAAAAGATTTTAGCAGTCAAGTCCTGCCACTTTCCCGCCATATTCTGATCCTACTGACTTTTTAAATTTTCTTTTTTTGTTTGTTTTTACTGCTGCAACAGTCGGCTGCCCGTTAGCATACTTTATCTCCAGGTTAGCTTAGCAGCTTTGGTTTCGTCATCCTCTGATTATCAACTAATGTCAGCAGACATGTTTTTATTTTACACTGAATGAGTGGAGTCGTACGTCTGCTACGTCTTTCTAGACTGTTTTCCACTTCTGGTTCTAAAACGACCCTCTGCTGCATTCTTTACACATTGTTGTAGCCTGAAAACAATGAAATGCAGCTGGAGATCGCTGTTTTTTAAATCTATTTTATCCCATTTTCTACAGAGCTATGACTATCAAGATAATGTTCTCATTATTGGATCAATACAATTCCTAAAAGTTCTATTTCATTTTATTTTAATAAATAAACTTTAACACGCATGCGCAGTTGAAGAATCGATTCCCCGGGACTCGATGTTTGTGCCTGTGACCCGTGACGTATTTTTGACAGTGATTTAACAGGAGAAATTCGTATTTAAGACAAAGAAAAGTCGTATTTAAAACAGACATGTGAAACGTAAAACTAAAGATTGTATTCCTATTTTTCTGCAAAATTGTTCACAAAATATACATTTGTGCACAACTTTTTCGTTATGAATATGTTTCTTTTTGACAGCTATCTTACATCATACACTGTCCCTTTAAAAGCCTTAAGCTCAGGCTTTGGAACAGACCAATCAGGATTCCAGTCCCACCCCTTCTTTTGCATACAAAGTGTCACTAGCTGACTTATTGGCACAAATGTGTGCACTAGTTAACTAGTTGTACTTTTGGCATTACTAGTTAGGCTTAAAACAGCTGATATCAAGGATATTGATAAATGTTAAAAAGACTTTCCATAGAGCAGAGCACACATGGACACTCACAAACACTGGGAGTACTATAAACTTCCAGAACCTGCCAGCTTGACCTTATCAGCTCTTCTAAAAACGTTCTCACCTTTGCTTGTTTGACTGCAGTCAGGCTATTCTGCATCTTCATGGCCTCAATCACACAAATCTCCTGCCCTTCTGCAACCTGCAGCCGAGCAGAGCAGAAGCTTGATGTGAGAATGACAGCAGTTGATAACAAAAGAAAAAAAATCAAAGTTTTTAAACCCACAGAAAGCAGGAAGATAGAACTGCCTGGAAATGCACGTCTGTGCACGCTCATAATCCTGTCAGCCAACTTCATGAAAACTGAAAATGATCCTGATGTGAATCTGCAGTTGTGAAACCAACAGACTGAGCTCAGGAGAAAAGATCTTAAAACATGTGCATGGTAATCCACAAGTGTGTGCACGAGCGTTGTCATGGCTTCTTCTTTCTCATCTGCAATTTCCTGTCAGCGTCTAACCTTTCATTCTAAACCAGAAAAGAGGTGCATGCTGGATCATTTGTGACGGAAACGTGGATGTTCTCCTAATACAGAAAGAGGCTAAATAAACGATGCAGAGATGGAAACTTCTGGAAGAATCAGTGACGGTGACTCGGTCAGGTGAAAATGAAGAGAAGATCTGGATGCATTACCGTGTCTCCAGGGTGCACAGACACTGCCACCACCGTGCCGGGCATCGGAGAGCGCAGGATGCTGCTGGTGTCTTCTGGGAGCTTTTCTGGCATGAAGGAGTTTAGCTCTGAGGCCAACTTGGATAAAACTCGAACCTTAAACTTGGAGAGCAAAGAAGAATGTTACCATGACAACACATCGACAGTAGATGCTTCATGAAAGTGGTTTCTTACCAGGGTTCCCATGAACTGCAGAACTATTGTTCCTGAAGCCTCTCGGGACAGACACTGAAAGCAGTTAGGATTCTGTGATTGGTCAGTTCGAAGACGCTGGATTCACGTAGACTCAAGCGTACCTGAAGCATCTTCTGAGCACCGTTGATGGTGAGCGGCAGCAGTGGAGAGGCCAAGTTCCACGCTCCACTGACTTCCACTCTTCCTCCGTCCACCTCCACCTGCAGACAAATGGGTTACGCTTCTTTGTCATCAAAGTTCCAACCTTCAACCTTTCTGTGACTGCACAAAGTTGTTTACTGATGCAGAAAAAGTGCAGCCTATGAAGGTAAACATCTGCAGACATAATGAGACCAGCACAAACCTCCACGTCACACATGAAATGCTCACCGTGTACATGCTCTCTGATTTGCTGATGTGGACATCATAGTGTCTCTCCCCCAGCTCCAAAGACAGCTCCCAGCTGCTGTGTCTCACCACAGATGAGGAAACCCTGAAAACAGAGTAAAGCCTCAGCAGAAACCCTGAGTTAGAACCAGAGCCTGGATTCATAAGTCCCTGACTCTGAGCTTACAAATCCTGCTTTTGTTTAGGTTTTAAAGACCCACTCCAAAGAAAATTGTGTTTTTGTAAACATGTTCTTATAGCATTTTTCTCCTGATGGAGGACATGTATTAAGAATTTTTTTAATTACATTTCTGATTATTTCTTTATTTAAATTTGTTGTGAATCATAAACAGATGGAAAAAAAAAATGTTGGAATAAGATTGCGTTTGTGATGTAAAAAAGCATGCTGGGTGGGACACAAGCTCCACCCCATTTTGATGCATCCACTTGCAGACAAATAGATCCATGTACAGCGGGTACGGAAAGTATTCAGACCCCTTAAATTTGTCACTCTTTCTGTCAGGTTGGATCGTAAACGTTGGTGAACAGCCATTTTCAGGTCTCTCCAGAGATGCTCCATTGGGTTTCAGTCAGGACTCTGGCTGGAACATTCTAGAACAGTCACAGAGTTGTTGTGAAGACACTCCTTGGTTATTTTAGCTGTGTGTTTAGGGTCATTGTCTTGCTGGAAGGTGAACCTTTGGTCCAGTCTGAGGTCCTGAACAATCTGGAGAAGGTTTTGGTCCAGGATATCCATGTATTTGGCTGCATTCATCTTTCCTTCCATTGAAACCAGTCGTCCTGTCCCTGCAGCTGAAAAACAGCCCACAGCATGATGCTGCCACCACCATGCTTCACTGTTGGGACTGTATTGGACAGGTGATGAGCTGTGCCTGCTTTTCTCCACACATACCGCTTAGAATTAAGGCCAAAAAGTTCTATCTTGGTCTCATCAGACCAGAGAATCTTATTTCTCACCATTTTGGAGTTTTTCAGGTGTTTTTTTCTTTTTCTTTTTTTTTGTTTTTGTTTTTAACAAACTCCATTCAGGCTTTCATGTGTTTTGCACTGAGAAGAGGCTTCAGTCAGGTCACTCTGCTATAAAACCCCGACTGGTGGAGGCTGCAGTGACGGTTGACTTTCTACAACTTTCTCCCGACTGCATCTCTGGAGCTCAGCCACAGTGATCTTTGGGTTCTTCTTTACTTCTCTCATCAAGGCTCTTTTCCCCCGATAGTTCTGTTTGACCGGACAGCTCTAGGAAGGGTTCTGGTCGTCCTGAACATCTTCCATTTAAGGATTATGGAGGCCACTAGAAACTCTAAGTGCAGCAGATATTTTTGTAACCTTGTCCAGATCTGTGCTTTGCTACAATTCTGTATCTGAGCTCTTCAGGCAGTTCCTTTGACCTCATGATTCTCATTTGCTCTGACATCACTGTGAGCTGGAAGGTCTTATATAGACAGATGTGTGACTTTCCTAATCAAGTCCAATCAGTAGAATCAAACACAGCTGGACTTAAATGAAGGTGTAGAACCATCTCAAGGATGGTCAGAAGAAATGGACAGAACCTGAGTTCAGTATATGAGTGTCACAGCAAAGGGTCTGAATAGTTAGAACCATATTTCAGTTTTTCTTTTTTAATAAATCTGCAAAAATTCAGTATTTTTGTGTCAATATGGGGTGCTGTGTGTACATTGAGGAAAAAATGAACTTAAATGATTTTAGCAAATGGCTGCAATATAACAGAGTGAAAAATGTAAGGGGGTCTGAATACTCTCCGTACCCCCTGTATGTCTTTGTTTTCCTCGACTGAGCTGGAATTTGGATCAAAACTGTACAGCTGGATAGCTCTGATATTGCTCGCAATTTTTGTTGCACCACTAATGTAAGCTTGGGATTGTGAGGGGCTTAATGCTAATGGGAGAGACTGTCGACAGAGGGATGACAGGTGCCGGCCTCTACAAAATTCTAACACTGGGAGAGCCTGTCAGGTTATGTTTTCAACACCCTTCAGGGACCCCCACTTCTCTTGGTCTCCCCTCCTCTAGGTGGGGGTGGCTGACCCCTGCTGTGCTATCTCCTGGATCTCCTGCAGTTGCCTGGAGCTTGGGGACAGTTCTCCATTGGGGGGCCCTGGCTCGTACCTGGAGCTGCAGTGGGGGGATGCTCGCAACTCCTGCGTGGTGGTGGGTAGCTGGTTTTGGGGTGGTGGGGATCTCAAGGAGTGCTCTGTGCTTCCGTACAGTACGGGTGTGGGGGGGTCATGGTCGCCGCTACTACTTCGTCTGGGTTTTGGTGTGGGGATGGCCGGGAACTCTCCCTCATTTTTATTTTTTACATTCCACCATCACCTCATCTTAATATAAACCTTCACCTGAGCACAGGGGTCGGCTCACCTTTGCACGATAGGTGACAGAATGGAACGCTTTACATGTGTTGCTTTGTATGCATAAGTGTGTGTGTGTGTGAGCTGTGGTTGTATTGTGTACATGTTGACAAGTTTGGATGTGACGACTCTTGGAGCCAACATGTATGTTTGTATCATAGGAGTGTGTGGACAGGCCCCGCCCATAATTATCCTCCAATTTCTTTCAAACTTTCAGACTCAAAACCTCACCTGAGGCTTCCCAGAATGCTTTGCGAGCGCAGCTGAGCAGCAATGTGGAGTGCTGCAGCTGATGCCAGGAGCTCCTGGCGCTGTTCTGCTTCCAGCTTGTGACCTTTGAAGCCCTCTGGATAAACTTCTGGCAGAAAGTTGGTGCTGATGTCACCGGAGATGAACAAAGGATGGGTGATGATTTCTCGCAGCAGAGGAATGTTATGGGTCACTCCTGGAAAAAGATCACAGTTCCTCATAGAAAAACAGCAGATCTGTGAGGTCTCATGAAGGTCTGCTGCTCACCTCTGATCACGTATCTGTCCAGGGACTCCTCCATCCGGGCTAGAGCCTCGGCTCGTGTTGCTCCAAAGGTCACCAGCTGTAGACACAGCAGAGGAGTTACTGCTGGGAAACTCTCCCTTTCACAACACCCATCTCTCACCTTTGAAATCATGGGATCGTAGTAGATGCTGATGTCACTTCCTTCCTCAATGCCGCTGTCCACACGGACCTGACAGACAAACAAGCTGAACTAAACCATGAGAGGTGACACACACATGCACAGTCACACACACGCCCACTGTCTTACGTTACTGAGGTTGAGCGGCTCCTGGTACTGAGACAGGCGTCCGATCGATGGAAGACCAAAGGACTTGTACGGGTCCTGAAAAGATATCAAACGTGATCAGAGATGTTCCTACAGTCAGACTCGAGACATCGTTGAGGTCCAGACAGGTTGAAGAACACAGCAGAGATAGAAACAAAAGAGGACAAACGAAGAAAAAAAATGAATATGAAGACAACAAGAAGGTGATGAAGAAGGAAATTCAGTCAAAGAACAGAGTGGAGAAACAAAGCACATCATCATCAAGCTCAGGAAACCTGCAGATGAAGCTCTTTGAAGCTCTGAAGCAACAAGAAGCAAATGATCTGAAACTTCCTTAAAGACCACACAGGTGAAGCTTAGGAAGGTAAAGGACTTTGGCAGTCCTCAGCTGCTTGTTCCTGCTGAGTCTCTGTGACAGGATAAGAACCTAAGAGCTCTGGATTTTCCTCAACTCACTGACCTCTGCGTAGACGCGGCTCTCGATGGCCCAGCCGTTTAAGGGGATGTCCTCCTGTCTGTGCTGCAGCCGATAACCTTTAGCAACCCGAATCATCTGCTCCACCAGGTCCAGGCCAGTGATGCACTCAGTGATGGGGTGCTCCACCTGGGTACAAGTTTAGAACAGAGCTTTCAGGGTACTCTTGTTCAGAAACAGTTTGGATTCTGGATTATACAGTCTAAAAACAGAGAGCAGCTCTATAGAGACATTACAGAATTGTTTTCAACGATTACATTTTTAAATTGTCTGTGAAGCCGCCACTAAGCTGCAAACCTGCAGTCGCGTGTTCATCTCCAGAAAATAGAAGTTCTTTTTAGAATCCACCAGGAACTCCACGGTTCCAGCAGAGGAGTACTGCACCGCTCTGGCCAGCTGCACCGCCTGCTCGCCCATCGCCCGCCGTGTGGTCGGGTCCAGAAACGTGCTGCAAAGAGGAACCAATGAGAGCTGCAGCTCATGCATCCCGAGCAAACACAAGCAGTCTGATCTGGAGGATCTGCACTTATCCGGTCATGGAAGTGCTGTGGTAACAGCGGGTATCAACAGCAGGAAACTATATCAGCTCCAACAAGCCATTGAGTTGCATGTTCCTGCAGGTTCTGCAGTGTTCTAGAACATTCTTCTGTACTGTTGCATGTTCCTGCAGGTTCTGCTGTGTTCTAGAACATTCTTCTGTACTGTTGCATGTTCCTACAGGTTCTGCTGTGTTCTAGAACATTCTTCTGTACTGTTGCATGTTCCTGCAGGTTCTGCTCTGTTCTAGAACATTCTTCTGTACTGTTGCATGTTCCTGCAGGTTCTGCTGTGTTCTAGAACATTCTTCTGTACTGTTGCATGTTCCTGCAGGTTCTGCTCTGTTCTAGAACATTCTTCTGTACTGTTGCATGTTCCTGCAGGTTCTGCTGTGTTCTAGAACATTCTTCTGTACTGTTGCATGTTCCTGCAGGTTCTGCAGTGTTCTAGAACATTCTTCTGTACTGTTGCATGTTCCTGCAGGTTCTGCTCTGTTCTAGAACATTCTTCTGTACTGTTGCATGTTCCTGCAGGTTCTGCTCTGTTCTAGAACATTCTTCTGTACTGTTGCATGTTCCTGCAGGTTCTGCTCTGTTCTAGAACATTCTTCTGTACTGTTGCATGTTCCTGCAGGTTCTGCTGTGTTCTAGAACATTCTTCTGTACTGTTGCATGTTCCTGCAGGTTCTGCTCTGTTCTAGAACATTCTTCTGTACTGTTGCATGTTCCTGCAGGTTCTGCTGTGTTCTAGAACATTCTTCTGTACTGTTGCATGTTCTTGCAGGTTCTGCTGTGTTCTAGAACATTCTTCTGTACTGTTGCATGTTCCTGCAGGTTCTGCTGTGTTCTAGAACATTCTTCTGTACTGTTGCATGTTCCTGCAGGTTCTGCTCTGTTCTAGAACATTCTTCTGTACTGTTGCATGTTCCTGCAGGTTCTGCTGTGTTCTAGAACATTCTTCTGTACTGTTGCATGTTCCTGCAGGTTCTGCTGTGTTCTAGAACATTCTTCTGTACTGTTGCATGTTCCTGCAGGTTCTGCTGTGTTCTAGAACATTCTTCTGTACTGTTGCATGTTCTTGCAGGTTCTGCTGTGTTCTAGAACATTCTTCTGTACTGTTGCATGTTCCTGCAGGTTCTGCTGTGTTCTAGAACACTCTTCTGTACTGTTGCATGTTCCTGCAGGTTCTGCTGTGTTCTAGAACATTCTTCTGTGCTCTTCTGTGTTCCTGTTCCTCTCTGTCCTGGGTCTTGTCTGGTTGTGGACTTGCTGTACTTATTATCCCTAAAAATGTCATGAACGGCTGAAGCTGGTTCTGTTTGGTACCAGGATTTGGTTTGTAAGAACCAATTCTCATGCCTGTGTCGGGCCATCTCCTCTCCATGTAGCAGATTTAGCTGAAAGCAGTGAAACGTTTTGTCTCTGAGGAGGCTCAGGAATTTCAGAGCTGAGCTGGGACACGCTGACACCGCGCTCCCACCTCGCTGCAGCACAGGAACCATCAGTTACCTGGGAGCTTCTTCCACCACCTTTTGGTTCCTCCTCTGGATGGAGCACTCCCTCTCATTAAGCCACAGGGCGTTTCCATGTTTGTCGGCCAGAACCTGGAGCAGACAGGAACCAAGCAGTCAAGATGAGCTGTCTGACCATCACCACGTTCTATAAGAGTCGTGCATGTGCTCCACTTGTCTGAGGACGAGGTCTGCTATTATTCATGCCTAAATAATTGAATAGAATAAACAAAGGGATGGGAAGTGTGTGCAGTGGATGCAGACGGCTCTCACAGACGTTTAGCAAGCAAATGAATGCTTGAGATGGATGAAGAATGGGTTAGAAATAACATACACCTCTCAGTGTGGCTGCATTGCTGTGATAACCAGTGCTGCAGAACTCTCATTCATCTTCTCAGACCATCATCAGACAAATGGTCAATCAGAAGAATAAACCTAGAAAAGTTCCAGTGTTGTCAGACAGAAGAGTAGAGGGATAATGAGCCGCATCTGCTGCATGTCCTTCAAATCTAATGTCTGTTTTTGGAAGGCAGTCCTGGTTCCTCATTCTCAGGTTCTTCAGGCCAGGGTGAACGGTTCCATGTTTCAAGAGGATTAAGTGTGTGAGCGCCGTGTACCTGGATCTCGATGTGGCGAGGCCTGTCGATGTACTTCTCAATCAGCAGTCGGTCGTCTCCAAAGCTGGATGCTGCCTCCTGTGACGAAAAGCGGAAACCTTCCCTGAGAAGAACAGAAAGTTTATCACTGCTCTAGTTTCCACCCTCAGGGCTACATCTATGACCTGCCATGATGGTCTGCACATGGTTACCCACATGGTTAAGCCAGGAGATCTGCTTAACGGTTGCCAGCACCTTAGAAGAGGATGCTTCTCGCATTTCAGTAACTTTTGGATCAGAACGTTTCATCTCAGACAGTGATGATGCTGAATCAGCATTAGTGTAAAGTTGTTGTTGTAGCCTGCACGACGGTAAAAATGTACTCAGGTAGCCATTTCCACCCCATGTGTCATGCAACTTGTAAGGTAAGTGGTGTATAGTTGTTTAGTGCTTTTCTACCTTTTTAGAAGACCCAAAGTGCTTTCCAGTCCCATTCACACACTGATGGCAGCGCTGCTGATGAACACTGACACCAACCTATAACCACCAGAGGCAACGTTTGACACATGGGTGAGCAAGATGGGAATTAAACCTGTGATCCTCCAATCAGAGGTCGGCCACTCTACCTCTGCACCACAGTTAAGGTGAAGGTCTCAGGTGTGAGCAGCTGTTAAACTCACTACATTCTTTTTAAGCCACTCCTCCAGAGTTAATCTTAGAAGACAAGAACCACAGTCCAAAGCTCCAGTCAGGTACAGTTCCCAGAGGTGGTATCAAACCTGCATCGTTAATGGCGCCTCCGCCATAGAGCCTATAGAGCCCATAGAGCCAAGTCACCAAGTCACCAAGTCACCAAGTCAATGCCATGTGCATCTGCATCCCCTCTGAGTGCACGCCCCAATGAAAACACTAGAGTCAAGTTGGACCCAAAGCTTAGATCTTTAACCACGAGCCAAGAATGCCTCTGATATCCCAGCCTGCATCTTACAGACGAACGTCCAGAGGAACGTCCAGTGGAACGTCCCGTGGAACGTCCAGAGGAACGTCCAGAGGAACGTCCAGTGGAACGTCCAGAGGAACGTCCAGAGGAACGTCCAGAGGAACGTCCAGAGGAACGTCCAGTGGAATGTCCAGTGGAACGTCCAGAGGAACGTCCAGTGGAACGTCCCGTGGAACGTCCGGAGGAACGTCCCGTGGAACGTCCAGTGGAACGTCCAGTGGAACGTCCAGAGGAACGTCCAGTGGAACGTCCAGAGGAACGTCCAGTGGAATGTCCAGTGTTCTGCAGAACTGCCAACAAACCACAGTCGTAACACCCTGAGTCACCAAAATGACATCACTGCTGTGCTCCTGAAACAATCATCTTCAAAGAAGAGATGCCGGCTTGTCATGGACATGTTTGTGACTACAATACATTTATGAGAGAACCGGAGTATAAGAAGCTGCAAGGTTCTTGGATTGTTTGCATTCTATGAAACAATTCACCAGGAGGCAACCCAAGCAGCATGGTACAGGCCGTCCCCGCCTGCCACCTGAGAGAGGACATGACCAAGCAAGGACTTGCTGAAAGGAGAACTTTGGAAATGAGTAGAAGATGACCTCAGCATATATGAAGGTTGCTCTCTGCCGGACAACATCCTCCATGACGTCATGGAGATGGGACTTCTGTAGCTCTTCTGTGTGGTCTTGTTACCAGGAGTTAAGAGTTTTTCTGAAAACTCTTCAACCTAATAAAGCATTTTGTGGATGGTAGAGCACTGGACATACCTGGTCTCCTCGTCATTCCAGGCTATCCTCATGCCTTTACCCCCTCCCCCCGCAGAGGCTTTGATCATCACCGGGTAACCTGGAACAAAGACCGGCATAAAGCTGCTGTGGAACGGTAAAGTAGAAGGATCTGTTGTAAACGTGTCAACATGTTTGTGTGTGAAGTTTTGGAGCCAGCAGGTATGTTTGTAACATGTGAGGGGGTGTGTGTGGACAGGCTTTGCCCTTTAGACTTTACTAATATTTATTCCTGACAGAAATGAGGATGAACCTCCAGTAACTTACTCTTTTATGTTTCTAAACCCCCTCCCTGTAATGTTCCTTAACCGCTTCTGTTTTCCTCACCTTTCGTTTGAGCCCTTACCCCCCAATCTCAAACATCCCACTCTCTTTGTCTCTTCTTTTTTCAACAAGAAATGTACACAAACACAATCATTATAAATAACGTTTAGCCTCAAACAGGGATTTGTGATAAAACAATAGTTCTTCTCTATAGTGACCATTCTGTGGTCAGGTCCGTCTTGTGAAGGACTTACTCTCAAGGAGAGCCGACTTTGGACTTAGGAACTAATCCAAATCTCCAAAAGAAAATTAGAAGAAAAAGTGCTTGGATTCATGTCATCATAAATCGATCAGAAAGTTGGACACAGCTCTTGTTAGTGTGAGCGTTCTCTCTGCTCTGCAAGTCCTGGAGGACGTGCACGTGGCTCGCTTCCTGTCAGACACATCAGGTTTTGGTCTTTCTGTCCAGGACTTGCTGGCTGAACATTTGTCTTAAAAACGAGTAGAAGAACTCTTTAAAGCAGAGGAAGATGAACAGAAGGAGCAGACACAAGGCTCCGCCCATCTGCGACAGATGCAGATACTCAGATCAGTGTTTTGACAGCGGCAGCGTGCACGCTGATGAACTCACCGATCTGCTGGGCGATCTGCACAGCATCTTCAGCAGTCTGACACAGAAACACATTAGAAAGTCAATCACACCAGTATAACTTCCCCAACCTGCCCCTCAATGACAGAAGTAACCCCCACATGTGCCCCCACGGGCTTATTTTTGGGCGGCTGTGAACGTTACCTTGACAACTCCATCAAACCCTGGGATGGTGTTGACCTTAGCAGCCTTGGCGATCAGCTTACTCTCAATTTTATCCCCCATGGCCTGGATTGCATGGGTGTCTGGGCCAATGAAGGTCACGCCCTCGGCAGCCTGAAGACAGACAGATAAGACTTCAGAGGAAGAGGAGCAAAACATCAAAGGAAAACTTTCCAGAAAATTCTGGGGCATCTTTACTTTAGCTCAAACCTGAAGATAAACTGAGGGTCTGAATAAAAGCCAACGCCGTCAGTTTCTGACTCACCAGCCGCTTTGCAAACTCCTTGTTTTCAGAGAGGAAACCGTAACCTGGATGAACCTTAGGGGAGGAGCAGAAACATCTT
This sequence comes from Oryzias celebensis, assembly GCA_014656515.1. NCBI lineage: Eukaryota > Metazoa > Chordata > Actinopteri > Beloniformes > Adrianichthyidae > Oryzias > Oryzias celebensis. The sequence goes on from BNCR01000014.1 coordinate 23,977,788, forward strand.
CAACTGGTGAGCTTCCACAGGAAGTTTGCCTCAGTCAGCATCAGCCACCTACAGCCTGAGCTCCAGTCACTCTGACAGCATTCAGAATGGCGTCCATGTTCAGGTAGCTCTGACTGGTGGGGGCGGGGCCGACGCAGACCGCTTCATCAGCCATCTTTACGTGCACCTGTGTGAGAGTCCATAATGAGTCAGGGGGACATGTGGTAAATACACTGAAGTTGAAATTCAACATCCATGCAAATGGAATCCATCTGCAGGAGGACGCACTACTGGCTAAGCTCCACCCACAGCCAGAACCACATAATGTCCCATTCTAACTTTACCGCCTCCTGTTGGGCTGGAGGACTCTTGCTGGATCCTGGACTCACAGGTAAACTGTGGTACAACCATGAACCATGACATGACAATTGGACTGAGTGACCCCCTCCCCCCTGGCGTTCCAAACAGGAAGTACCTGCTTGTCACAAGAAGCCAAAACCGCGTAGACTTCTATAGAGAAATAAACAGCTGTTACTCAGTCATTCTATTTGTCAGAATAACCATTCTTTTTCTGATACATCTTTTTTCTAATCCTAATTTTTTTCATGATATTTTTATCACAACTTATTCAAGTTATAAACTGACCAATCAGATGCCTCAAAAAAGTAGGTGGAGCCTGCTGGCCCCCATATTCACCTTTTGAAACATTTGGTTGACAGATTTTGGACCAACCCCTGCTTCATCTGACTCCATTTCGTGAAAAAAACGGCGACTAGCGTAAATTAACTTCATTTAACTTCATTTGGTTGGAGGTAGAAGGAAGTCATTTTCTATGGGGGGATGTCACACGCTCAGTCCAGTTCTCTGATACAGTCAACAGATACAACTTTGTATACACACAGGCCTCCACCCAGAACGGAGTCCTCGCCGTCTGGAAACTGCACAGGAAGCAAATGAGACTCACAGCGTTGGAGTCCACGTCACTGTGAACAGCAACAGTCTGGATGCCCATCCTCTTACAGGTCTTCATCACCTGCAGAGGAACACAGAGGAGATCCTAAAGACAGAACAGGAACGGCTGCAGGTTCAGGACATCTGATGGACATCTGTCAGAAGAAACTTCCAGTTTAGTTTTGTTTTAGGGTTCTTCTGCTTCCTCTGAGCTGGGAGCTTCTGCAGGGAACTCATTCTACGGGAGATCTGCTTTTTGGTGAATTACACAGAATTATGCTTGTGATCAACTTTCTTTCACTGCTGTGTTCACTGAGGAGCCTGTAGCCCCACCAAACTCTTCTTCATGGGATTCCCCTCGACATGTTTTCCCTCTGTACTTATTGTCCTGTGGGACAGGAGGGCTGTGTGAACTAAACTAGCTGTTGATGTACCTCCATGTCTCCTGTTATTCTTTCCATTCCAGTTCTAATACGTAAACAAAGGAATCCACACACAGGCATTTAGACCGCATGAAGACGTTTCCGTTGAATGTAAAGCTGCTGTCCCGGTGTGGGAGCTGAAACGAGGAGCGAACGCTGCATCTTCCTGGGTTTCTGTCATTTCAGCTCTACAGACAGTGGAGATGGTCTGCAGGGTGGGGGATGCATCAAGATTTTACTCCCCAGTTACCCTGCAGATGATGGAGTTAAGCCCCCATCCTGTCTCTGCTGTATCAGAAAAGGATTTTCAGTGTAACTTAAAAGTAATCAGATTACTGTAGCCATGCCAGTTTGGTTTAATGTCACTGAACTGTCAGAAAGGAGCAACAGGAAGCCCCATCCTTCAGCTCTTATGTGTGGGTCTGTTTCAGGAACTGTGAGGGACAGCATCTCACCCTGCAGGCAATCTCTCCTCTGTTGGCGATGAGGAGCTTCTGGAAGGTCTGTGGAGGAAAGGACACGTCAGCAGACACCAAGCTTTCCTGCAGGCAAACGTCACAGAAAAGAGGAGCATCACCTCCTCTTCCTCCTCGGGTCTGCAGCTGGAGGAGTACCGAGCCCGACTCCTCGCCGCACAGCATCTGGACTGGTATGTGGGGTTCTGGAGACAGACAGATGAGGACATGAGTCTCAAATAGAAACATCCCGACGTCATCGTCCAGTTTGCTCCTAAAAGGAAAACTAACTGGATGAACTTTCCAACCCCAACAGAAGCCTGTTGAGGAACCCAGCAGATCCCACTGGACCCGGAACCCAGCAGATCCCTCTGGACCCGGAACCCAGCAGATCCCACTGGACCCGGAACCCAGCAGATCCTTCTGGACCCGGAACCCAGCAGATCCCACTGGACCCGGTCTGTAGAACATCCTCACTTGCAGCCCATCCTCTCACATGAAGACCTTCATCTTCATCTCCTTCCCCTAAGAAACGGTGACAGCCCAGGCCCCGCCTCCCACCGGACCTAGCTGAGTCGATAACCGGACCGGAACCGTCCTTCATAAAGTCGAGAGGTAACTGCTGTCAGATTAGCTCAGTTCTTCACATCAGGACGCGCGTCTCGCGTTTACGTCGGGTTCAGGTTCGGTTCTGTGTAACTCACCTGTGAACGCGCCCGACTCACCTTGACTGTAAACAGAAGTCTGTCCAGCAGCCGTGGGGACCCGCGTGACGCCATAACCTCCAACCAGTAGCTGCTGCTTCTTCTGTGCTTTTCACGCAGCTGCTGACCGCACAGATGCAGCATCTCCCCCTGTCGGAGGCCACTGGTCCTGCAGGCTGCTGGTCCTGCAGGCTGCTGGTCCTGCTGGTCCTGCAGGCTGCTGGTCCTGCTGATCCTGCAGGCTGCTGGTCCTGCTGGTCCTGCAGGCTGCTGGTCCTGTTGGTGTAAAGTACTTGAGTAAATGAAGGTCAATATTTTACTTAACGAGTAACGTGTCCATTCAAATGTGGTGGAGTTAAAAGTACAAATATTCAATCAAATGTAGTCGAGTAGACAAGTACAAAGTAGTCAAGAAAAAAAAGTACGTAATGTAACTAAGTCAATTTACTCAAGTACCTTACACTGCTGACATTATTGGACAGCTCAACCCCTCCCCTCTCCTTTTTCCGAATAGGAACTAGCTTCTGGTTCCAAGGTCAAAATCCCATAGACCCCTAAATATATTAAGCAGGGAGACTTTGGGTTCCATTTTTAATGTCCTTGGTATGGCACGACCATGGATTTGAACCTACAGCCAATTTCAGGGTGGGCACTCCCACTGGAGTTGGTGTTTCTTTTGCCAACCTTTGTTTTTTTTTTTTTTTTTTGCTGTAATCCCACCACACCTTTGCCATCCACATTAATCTTATCGGTTAATTAGTCAGGCATGTTTTTATATTTTTAAATGACTTTTGAGCCATAGTTTAGCCTTCATGCAACAAAGATAAACTGTGATTTAACTGGGCTTCTCACCTTATCTTCAAGGGAACGCCCAGCCACCTTACAGAGGAAATTCAATTCGTCCGCATGTATTTGGGACCTCATTATTGCGGTTATGACCCCAAGCTCATGACCACATGTGAGTATTGCAGCGAAGATCGACCTGTAAATTTAGAGCTTTGCTTTCTGACTTAGCTCTCTTCACCACAACAGACCAGTACAGCGACAGCATAACAGTGGAACTGTACCAATCCACCTGTCACGAGATTGACAGGTGGATTGCTCCAATCTTTCCTCACTCGTGAACATGACTCCAAGATACTTAAATTCCTCCACCTGGGGGAGGAGCACTCACTGGATTGTGGAAGCAATTCTACTTTCTTGCACCAGTTGTGGCTCTCAGACTCCCATCAGCCTGCAATCTCACTCGATGAGAAGCATGGCTGCTTCCTAGGCATTACGAGTGTTTCTATCCAGTTGGACTTCACCTCTCACTTTTGCCGGGTTTGCCTGGTTGCTTGAAATTAGCCTGTCTGGCAATACAGGATTCTGTTGATCCCATTGTAAGACACCAAAATGAATGCTAAGAAAGAGATCTTTATGTTACTTGTAGAACCTCGGTTCTCTGCGTAGCATGAGTGACATGTCTCACCAGATAGCTCTTCCTGCTGGGCGAAAGCAAGTAGAGGGGCTAATCTTACGCTGCGTTGTAGCACAGGCCATTTATAGAGACAGGTAATGCTAGCAGCACCAAAGCACCAACCAATCAAGATTAATGTAGTGAGATAAGGGCTTTTGAGGAATATACAGAGGGTGTATTCCATAGTGAGTGTTCACACTCTCTCAGAACTGGGGTTATGCAAGTAACCTATAGTTTTGGGCCAGGATGGTGTGTACGGGGTTCCTTTATATGGTTTTTGGTTCAGATGTCTGTGTTAAAACTTTTTTTCTCAATTAAAGCATCTTATGCATGTGTAAGGGTTTTAATTGTATGCGTTCGGTGTTTTTTTCTTCTCTATCAAAGCTATGATGTACTTTATGGAGGGGATAACCAGAGCTCCTAGTAAAAACCCAAGGGGGTTAAGGGTTTTAAATACATATGTTTAGTGTTATATTTTTTCCATTAAAGGTTTTGTGTCTAATGGAGGGGTTAACCAGACGTCTTGCAAGGTGGATCTTGGCAATTTTGTGGTTTGGTAGCTATCAAAACCCTAACCTTATATATATATATATATATATATATATATATATATATATATATATATATATATATATATATATGTTTCATGAAAAACTATTTTATCATCATTCCTACAATAATGCACTACGTGTTTTTAGCACCCTCTGATCCATCCATCCATCCATCCATCCATCCATCCATCCATCCATCCATCTTCTTCCGCTTATCCGGGACCGGGTCGCGGGGGCAGCAGTCTAAGTAAAGATGCCCAGACTTCCCGCTCCCCGGCCACTTCCTCCAGGTCCTCTGGGGGGAACCCGAGTCGTTCCTAGGCCAGCCGAGAGACATAGTTTCCCTAGGGAGGCGTCCAGGGGGCATCCGAACCAATGCCCGAGCCACCTCAACTGGCTCCTCTCGATGTGGAGGAGAAGCGGCTCGACTCCGAGCTCCTCCCGGGTGAGCGAGCTTCTCACCCTATCTCTGAGTGAGCGCCCAGCCACCCCACAGAGGAAGCTCATTTTAGCCGCTTGGATCAGGGACCTCGTTCTTTCGGTCATAACCCAGAGCTCATGACCATAGGTGAGTATTGGGGCGTAGATCGAGCGGTAAATTGAGAGCTTTGCTTTCTGGCTAAGCTCTCTTTTCACCACGACGGACCGGTACAGCGACCGCATGACGGTGGACGCAGCACCAATCCGTCTGTCTATCTCACGCTCCGATCTTCCCTCACTCGTGAACAAGACCCCAAGATACTTAAACTCTTCCACTTGGGGAAGGAGCACTCCACCCACCCAGTGAGGGCAAACCTCCTGAGGCGCCAGACGGTTTACCAGAACCTCTTTGAGGCCAACCCATAGTCCTTCTCCATGGCCTCACTGAACTCCTCCCAGGACCGAGTTTTTGCCTCTACTACAGCCTGAGCCGCCGCTCGCTTAGACTGCCGATACCTGTCAGCTGCCTCTGGAGTCCCACAAGTCAGCCAGATCTCGTAGGACTCCTTCAGCTTGACAGCATCCTTTACTTCCGGTGTCCACCAACGGGTTCGGGGGTTGTCGCCACGACAGGCACCAGAGACCTTGCGATCACAGCTCCGAACAGCAGCAGAGACAATGGAGGTGGAGAACATGGTCCATTCAGACTCAATGTTACCAGTACTCCTCAATGAAGTTCTCCAGGTCTTTCTGGCTGTCAAAAACTTTTTTTAAAGGTTTTGTGAATATTATTTTTATTATTACTTAAATATGGCGGTAAAAGGAAATCAGGCGAAAATGTTCAACTACTTTCGCGCCGCCAAGTTGACTCACCACACTCGTCTCGTTGGGTCTCGCTCACCCACTCACCCCTGGTCCAGATTCTCAGAAACATTACTGAGGAAAGTGGGGGACAATCGTGCCATGGTGGCCGTTACGAAACAACAGAGTGGATATGCTGGTTCCCGGGCGTGTGGCTTCACTTGCCTAACTGACCAAGTAGTTTTGGTAGTTTCATTACTGCTAGTGCATTTCGTGCTTTTTAAAATCTAAAGTAAAATTCTATTGTCTATTTTCTGCAATTTAAGTGCTCACCAGTACCGAGTACAAACCAGGGTGGGAGGGGGTGGCGATGCACTGAGCCTGTAGAAAGTTTGAGAAATAACAGAGGGAATTTCCTCATATAGTCAGCTTTGTCTGGATAGGGTAAAAACTCTCTTGAACTCTTGGGGCAGATCAAACAAACGATTTCTGATACGGCCCAAAAGCTGAGGATTTACTTGACATTCCGATGTCCCAATATTTTACCAATATATAAACGTTTCATGTATGCGCAACTCTGGAGACAAATTAATAGACTCTAAACCTGTCGTGCACTTGTATTTCTGTTTTGTGCATGAATGTGGTTTTGTGTGTGTATCAGGCGACTGGGGCGTATCTGTAGTGTATTGGAGGTGTTATATTTGTTGTGTCCATAGGGGTCACGACTGATTGTGTATTGTGGTGTTGCTGTGTTGTAAGAGACGGCAGAATAAAAGAGGACAGACTGACAAAACATGACTGGGTGCACGTCGAATATTACATGGTGTCAGAAGTAAGGATAACTTGAAAAAAAAATGGAACAGATGAAACCACAGACTTCATTAAGTCTAGAAGGAAATCTAGTGGAAAATTGGAAAGTCTGGATCCAAAGGTTTGAACTTTTCCTTATCGCCAGCGGAATCGGTTAAAAGTCCGACGCTGTTAAAAGAGCCGCATTCCTGCACGTGGCCGGCGACAAAGCAATTAAGATATTCAACACGTTTAACTTCCATGAGTACGATGTTTTGAAAGAGATGTTCAGGCGACATTGTGAGCCAAGAAAAAATGTGACATATTTGAGACACCTAATCTTCACATCGCACAAGGACGATCAGAAACTCTTATGTGACTGATTTAAAGAAAAAAGCAAGAGACTGCGAGTTTGAGCATCTCACCGACTCACTGATCCGGGATAGAGTCGTGTGTGGAATAATGGAGGATCAAGTTAGAGGACGACTATTACGAGAACCTGACCTCACGCTGAACAAAGCAACAGACATTTCCAGTGAGTTAAGTCGGAGTCAGCTCAAAAGTCCACAGGAGGAGATTAAAATTCCTGTTCATAAAGTCACCAAGCAAAAACAACATGATAAAAAGAAAGATGATGGTTTTAAGACACAGAGTGTAAAGATGAGAAATCAAGGAAACTGCACGAGATGTGGCAACAAGCATGAGCAAAACCTGCCACAGGAAAATCACTATGCAAAAATGTGTACTATACGAAGACAACCAGATAACCACAAAGTGCAACAAATAAATAAGGCAGAGGCAGGTGATCAAGAATTCTTTATTGGCTCAATTCAAGCAGAAAAACATGAACACCCATTACTGCAGATTAACGCTGTGGGAGCAAAGAAAGACCAATGGCAGGAAAATCTGATCGTCAACAAGAAAGTTTTGAAGGTCAGGCTGGATACAGGAGCTGACTGCAATGTTATTTCCATGGGTGACCTCAGAAAGCTGAGATTGGACAGAAAGGTGAGCAGATCTTACTCCAAGGTTGTTGCTTATTCAGGTCAACAAATTCAAACTAAAGGAAAAATAATGTTGACATGTCTGTTCAAAGATAAAAACTATGATTTGGAGTTTGAAGTCATAAAGAACAAAGCACCTGCGATTCTGGGAGGAGAGTCATGTGAGGAAATGGGTCTTAAAACTGAGAGTGACATTCTCAGTGAATATGAGGATCTCTTCACTGGATTAGGCTGCTTACCTGGTGTATATCACATCAAGATAGATCCAGATGTTAATCCAGTTGTCCATGCACCCAGGAAGGTGCCAGTCGCATTGAAAGACAAAATTGACACAGAGCTGAAGAGAATGGAAAGCTTGGGTGTGATGACCAGACAAACAGAACCCACAGATTGGGTAAATAGTATGGTGACTGTAACAAACCTAATAAAGTTAGTATCTGCATTGATCCGCAAGACCTGAACACTGCCATTAAGAGAGAACATTATCCACTGCGAACGATAGAAGAAGTGGTCGCAGAGATGCCAAATGCCAAATATTTTTCAGTCTTGGATGCAAACCATGGATTCTGGCAAATCCGTCTTGATGATGATATCTCTCATCTGTGTACATTCAACACACCATTTGGTAGATACCGATTTAAAAGGCTTCCATTTGGTATATCCTCAGCACCAGAAGTGTTCCAGAGGTGCATAGCCAGACACCTAGTAGGGCTGGAGGGTGTGGTCAATGTAATAGATGACATCCTAGTTTGGGGAGAGAGCATCGAGCAGCATGACTGTCGTTTGAGGCAACTGCTGGAACGGATTCAAAGTATCAATCTGAAACTGAATAAAAGTAAGTGCAAGATAAGGATAACTGAAATCACCTACATTGGACATGTGCTCAGTGAGCAGGGACTCAAGCCAGATCCAGAAAAGGTCCGAGCCATTCACAACATGCCTGCACCACAGGATAAAGCTGCACTCCAGAGGTTCACCGGGTTATTGCAATACCTCTCTAAATTTATCCCTAACCTCTCGGACATTAGCGCCCCTCTGAGGAAGTTGGAAGGAAACATACACTGGTATTGGGGAACAGAGCAGCAACAGAGCTTTGTCAAACTAAAAGCGCTAGTCAGCAAAGCACCAGTACTAAAGTACTATGATGAGAACAAGCCTGTGACATTATCTGTGGATGCAAGTTCAGAGGGTCTGGGAGCTGTGCTACTTCAGGAGGGACAGCCGGTAGCATGTGGCTCCAGGGCATTAACTGACTGTCAAAAACGTTATGCACAAATTGAGAAAGAATTACTTGCTATTGTTATTGGCTGTGAGAAGTTCCATCAGTATCTATATGGAAGGCACGTCCATGTAGAAAGTGATCATAAGCCGCTGGAAGTGATATTCAAAAAATCCCTCCTCAGTGCTCCAGCTAGACTACAAAGAATGCTCATGAGACTGCAAAAGTACAGTCTGGAGGTCAAATACAAACCAGGCAAGGAGATGCATGTTGCAGATGCCCTGAACAGAGCATTTCTGAAAGAAACCAAAGAGACACTCCTAGATGAAGAACTGGAAGTTAACTGTGTTAACCACCAACTCCCAGTATCAGAAGAGAAGTTGCAGGAGTTAAGAAATGCAACAGCAGAAGATGCTGAGTTGGGACTGGTAGCAGACGCAATTCAGAGTTGGTGGCCAGAAAAACAGAGACAACTTCCACACAAAATCAAGCAATACTGGACCTTCAGAGAAGAACTAGCTTATGAGGATGGACTTGTATTGAAGAACTCAAGGTTGGTAGTAGCACACACACTGAGAAGTGAAATCCTCAGGAAAATCCTTCAGTCACACTTGGGAATGGTTTAGTGTAAGGAGAGAGCTCGTGATGTGCTGTACTGGCCAGGCATGGCTAAACAGATAGAAGAAGTTGTGGCTCACTGTGCTGTATGTAACACTCACAAGAACAGTAACCCCAAAGAGCCACTTTTGACACATCCAGTTCCTGATAGAGCATGGGAAAAAATAGGTCTGGATTTGTTTCACTTCAATGATCCTGAGTTTTTACTGTGTGTGGATTATTTTTCAAAGTATCCAGAGATTGTCAAGCTGAGGGGAACTTCAAGCAAACAGGTCGTCATTGCTCTCAAGTCTATTTTTGCAAGGCATGGCGTGCCAGATGAGTTATTCTCAGACAATGGCAGACAGCTGGTGAGCCAGGAGTTGGTGAATTTCAGCACTGAATGGGGTTTCAAACACACCACCTCCAGTCCTACTTTTCCACAGTCAAATGGACAAGCAGAGAGAGCTGTCCAGATAGTAAAAAACCTGTTGAGAAAAGAACAAGATAGTGGTGGTGACCCATCCTTAGGCCTGCTGCAATACCGGAATACACCACTGGGCGGGGTTGGACTCTCTCCTGCACAATTGCTTTTTGGGAGAAGGCTCAAATCAAAAGACAACAAGCTGTGGAAGGCCTGTAAGGAAGCCGCAGCGGTGTCAGGTCTAAAGAAAATATATAAACGAACTTAGAGGCTGTTGTGTTCAAGTTGTGGTTAGAGAATTGGAAAGGTCATACAAGATTGTACATATGGAACAGTTGTGTACCAGGTTTTCACACCTCAGTCATGACATAATGATACAGGGTTATTTTACATGGAGTTAGTCTGATTTGTAATAACGGTTGGCATTTTGTTAGATAATAGAGTCTATTTAGGCCTATATTTCAGTGCATGTTTGTTAACCGTGGGAAAGACAATATATTACCTGTTTTTCATGACTGTGAAGAAAAAAAAAACTGGGAAAAAAAAGATGTCGTATTGGAGGTGTTTTACTCGTTGTGTCCATAGCGGTCAATACTGATTGTGTATTGTGGTGTTGCTGTGTTGTAAGAGACGGCAGAATAAAGGAGGACAGACTAACAAAACATGACTGGGTGCACGTCGAATATTACAGTATATTTTCCAGATTTGTGTGTGTGGGAGCCGTTTTGAATTCATGTTTATTTTTAAGCTGCTGTAATTCTGTGTGCATAAATAGTTTTTTTTGTATTTAAACATTTTTTAAATTTGAGTGCACCTGTGAGTACACAACACAGCTCTGTACAAAATGTATTGTTTGATATGCAAATCAAGTATCACACACAAACAAATCCAAAGTTACACATAAACAGGCACAGGCAGATATGTTTTGAGACTATTTTCTCAAAAAGGTAGCTGAACTGTAAAAAACAGGAAAGGAATAAAAGAAGTTATCCAAGGAACTGAGACGGCGTCATCGATCGTCATACTTTGATCAAGAAGTAGAAAGTGAGGAGTTCTATTGAAACCACTGACATAAAAACAACAGTCTATGGTATTTCCCAGTCTATGGTTGAAACCAAACCACGATAGCAAAACTTTCTGCCACAGCTGCCAGAAAAATTGTTGTGATCCAGGACGTTCTGAAAAACTGTGGTGTGGATGTTTCAAGATGTACAATAAGGAAGCACCTGAAGGAAAAATGGATGGTCTAGTTGTTAGTGTCTAGTGTTTGTGCAATGATGCTGCCTGTGCAAATGCCAAGCTGTTTCATGTGCACTCATTTCAGAGGGTTTCAAAGAAAAGCACACGAAAGACTCCAAGTAAGAAACAGGTGAACAACTGGAGCATTTATTTTTGGATTGTGACGTAGCACAGAAGCTACAGTCTGACACAGCGTCTAATAAAACAGAAGTTACCCTCAAGTCTTGATAAAGTTGCTCACAGATATGTAAACCAGCCCAACAAATGTCAGAATAATGAACTCTCAGAGCTCAGCCAACCCTGTTTGTGCTCAATGTCATGCACATTCAAGCATCACTGTGCATGCTGGAGCTGTGCAAACCTTTCACACAATTTAGTCCAAAACAGAAAACCTGCACAGGAGATTAAAACCAGAGGATACAAACACGAGTTTTAGTTTCACGTTCCTCTTTGGAAAAACATCAGACACCTCCACAATCTGAGCTGGATGGATGTCTTCTGGGAGATCTCATTTTAAGCGGAAGCTCTCATGTTTATCATCAGTCCGTTCTAAACTGATGGGATGAGAGTTGTTGGGTTTTTTTGGGTGGCTGTGGTGCAGAGGTAGAACAATGGACCTGTGGTTGGAGGGTTGGTTTGGTTTCTTCTCTCCCTGCCCATGGGTCAAAGTGTCTTTTTGAAGGACACAGAACCCCATGGTTCTCTTGGCGGTCTGGTTAGTGCCTAGCATGGCCGCCCTGCCACTATCATTGTGTGAGCGTGGATGAATAAGACTGTAAAGCACTTGAGGCTTTAATGAAGGTATGCATTAACATGCATTATATCTGTTTACCTTTCTGTCTAAATAAGAATAGATTCTCATGTGTGAGAAGCACAGGTCAGAACTAACTTTCTTTTGTAAAGGCAATGACAAAAGTACAGTAGTGTGCAAAAGTTTCCCAACCCCGCCTTTTCTAACAGCTTTGTTCTGTGGTCATCCACAGCTCTGCAGATCTGAAGTTTAGTCAGAACCGTTTAAACAGATGTTTTTGCAGAAACAGAAGCAAACCATCAGTCAGTCTCGGGAAAGTCTGTTAGAATCTCAATTTCTCCATCCTGATGTGTCAGAGCACAAAAACCCAAACCTGTCCTGTCTCAGATCTTTGGGTGGGGGCCTCACTGAAGACCAAAGCATTGCATTGTCCTTGAGCTTTTTTCCAAAGACTAAAGTTTTTTTATTTTATTTGAGGGATTAGCTAATCAGATGTTGAGCACACCTCACGATTCCTACGTGACGATTCCTCCACCCCCATATCCCACTGCTGCCTGTCCCATTCGGGAATGTTCAGCTGGTGGGATTTGGCTGACATCCCTCCCTGTGGCGTCTCTTCAGTCCTTATGTGTAAACATGGTGGCAGCAGCACTCATTCCCGGTTTCCAGCCTGGTTTTCTCGAGTCCACTTGATCATTGTCTCTGGAGACCGATACAGGAAAATCAGTTTGGAGTAAAGCTCCTCCTCCAGCTCCAGTTCCCCGGTCTCACGCACCTTCAGACACAGAAACGGGTTATTGGTTAAAGAGGCCTCATAACAGACAGGATTATTGATGGGAGTGTGGCTGCAGACGCACCAAAAAGATGTCTGTGCAGAGCTTCAGGATGCGGTCCACGCAGGGAAGCTCCTCGAACATGATGGAGTGTGAAATTTCACTGAAGAAGCCGCGTACAAACTTTCCAATGACCAACACCACAGAAACATACAGACCCATGATGCTGCAGGACAGCAGAGTGAAGAGATTACATACAAGCAAGGCAGGACTGAAGGCAGCCTCATCCCTGTGCACCCCCCCTCCACAGACAACACAAACCTCAGGAAGGTCAAAGCCTCTCGTGTTCGGATGCTAATTTGATGTTTGATTAAGTGTTTTTGTAGGGGATTTTTTCTGTACCTGGCCTGCAGTTTGAATCCGGCAGATCTGTTGACCTCAATGACCTTCAGACTACACCTCTTTTCTAAACATTGCTTCAGTTTGTAATCCAGGTGAGCCACCAGGTGTTTCTTACCCATATCCCGCCAGGAAGCCCAGGCTTGGTGGACTGACTTTGTCGTTGAATATGACCATGTGGAGGACTCCGCAAGAAGATGGCTCACAGCCCTGAACGGCGATGTCCCACCACTCCTGGGTGCCACTACTGCTGCTGGAGCGGTCACTCTTCAGGGACAGGGTGATGCCTAGATAACCGTCATCTCCACCTACAGGGGCAGCGACCAGACAGAGATCTGACTCCAGGTCCAACTTTACATCTGGTCCTGGACTTTACATCCCAGAACAGAACTTTGGTTTGTTTTCAGGCGGGCTCTTTTATCACGCCTGACATGATCTACATACAACATACTTCACCTTCGTTTCAAACATTGTAGCAGGATTGCTAGCAGAAAATGTTAAACCAAACTGACCAGTTGCACAGATGTTTGGAATGTTCCTGACAGTCTGCCTGTTTGTCTTTACATGCATGTTCTCAGCAGAGGACCAGCGTGGACCCAGACAGTTGGTTAGGAGATGTGACGTCATGTCTCTCATTCAACTTCATGGCATTAGCGCTCACAAACAGTTTGTGTATGCAACATACAGTATGCTGAGCAGTTTCATTTAGTTTGACAGTCCAACTGGAAAGTGTTAGTAAACTTGTAATCTTTGAGACTTTATTTAATGGGCGTATACAGAACCCTCAGTCTTCCCCAAACCCGCCTGGGTTGCAAGTGGACATGGATCCAGACCTTGGGGGTTCATTTTCTCCTTGTGACTTTCTTCACTGAGCCAGGGGAAACATTTCCTGATTAAAAAAGTACATTTGCAAACTGCTGGCATGAGGTGACCTCTGACCTTTAAAGAGCTGACTGACAGGTTTCGCCTCGGCTCCGTTGGGAGCACGAATATAGTTGGGGAACAAGTTTGGAACAAGCCTGAGAGAGAGGAATGAGAGAGAGGAAATAACATCTGTTGGAAACAGCCTGAAAAGATTTCTCCACGTGAACGTGCTTCCAAATCCAAACCTACACAGGCTCAGTGCGATTGCCAATAAGCAACGATGCCAACTCTGCTCTGACCAGACTTCCAGGTTCCAGGTCGATGGAGTATTTGTCAAAGGTGTGTTCGACTGTCCCACCTTTACCCAGGTCTCTGTAAACCAGGAAAACTCATTAACACAAAACCGTTTACGACCAGCAGTGTCTCCTGCAGCTGTCTGATGCCTTTAGTTTACTAGATCTGGTCTTTGTCAAAGTGAGCTCAACCAAGAACCAAAGAAACTCTTCACGAGGTTTGTGTCCAAGCATGAAGTCTATCTCTTTATGGTGGGTCTATCCAGCCACACGGGCTCAGCGTAGCATTAAACCCTGACGTTGTGATGCATCGTTCAATATCTACTGAACATAGGATGATGTGATGGTCATAACTCAGAAGAAAAAACCTGCTAACCTCTGAAAATTCCAGGCGAGGCGCAGAGTCAGGTCAACCTGACTTCCAAGAAGTTCTTTTATGACTTCCTGTCTGCTGGGAGGGCTGATCCTCCAAACAGATCCTGAGCTTCCTTCAATCAGAGCTGTCACAATGTCCTCATAACTGTACAGGGTGATAAACTGCATAGCTGCCTAAATGAAGCACACATGAAAACCAAAGTTCAGAATCCATCCAACGATCTGTCCGTGCATCCAACCGTCCGTCCGTGCATCCATCCATCCGGCCGTAAATCCATCCATCCGCCCGTCCATCCATCCATCCATCCATCCATCCATCCATCCGTCCATCCATCCATCCGCCCATCCATCCAACCGTCCGTCCGTCCATCCATCCATCCGGCCGTCCATCCATCCAACCGTCCGTCCATCCATCCATCCATCCATCCGTCCATCCATCCGCCCATCCATCCAACCGTCCGTCCATCCATCCATCCATCCATCCATCCATCCATCCATCCATCCATCCGCCCATCCATCCATCCGTCCATCCATCCGCCCATCCATCCGGCCGTCCATCCATCCGCCCGTCCATCCGTCCATCCATCCATCCATCCATCCGTCCATCCGTCCATCCATCCATCCATCCATCCATCCGTCCATCCATCCATCCGCCCGTCCATCCGTCCATCCATCATCAAACATTTTTAGATCAGGATTGTAAGCAGGACAGCCGCAGCACAGAAACATCTATAACTTATATTTTATGAAACTTTAAATGTCTTTTGGAACACACCATTATGAGTCACTCGTACTCTGCCTGAAAATGCCAGTGAAATGTAATCTAGATGACAGAGAGCACACCCTGATGAGAGGACAACAGTAAAAGGCTGAACAGATACGTACTGCATTGTCTTTAAACGTTTCGGTCAGCTCCTCATATTGAGAGACGTTGAAGGGCTGGATGGACTGCTGTTGCACACTCATGGTGAACAAGGGCTGAAACAGAGAGAGGCCTCCGGTCAAGCTAGCTTGGATGTTTATGTTGGCAGCAGCAAACATTTGGGTCAGTAACTGTGTCCATGTTGGAGTTCTGTCTGCACATCATTTGTGAAAGCTGGTCTTCTTCATAGGGTTCTTTCATTTGGAAAGAATCACAAGAACCCTGAGAACAGCTCCTGATCTCTCATCAGGATCTCAGTAACTGACAGCAGTAGGTTAAGCCGAGCCAAACCACTTCACTTTCAACAGTTGAGGTGATAAAAAATGAAAAAAGTTAGCAAGTGCTCACAGAGCAGCTCAAACTTTTGATAAAGAAAGAACTTTATTGAGCTCCTGAAGAAACACTCTTGACTTCATCACTTTTGGGAATTGGAAACTTTTCTGGGCAGCAGGAACCCCACAGCTGCAGCTTCTGTCTGATCTCTACTCAGCTAAAGTCTTTTCATTGTTTAAGTCTCATCTAACACTCAAACACACTCCACCCTCCATAAGAAAATGGCAAAGGTTAGTATGTGCGGAAACCCCCACTTGGCTGCCCTCTAAAAGCCCGTAAATGATTTGGATAAAGCTAGCGGTCAGCAGTTTAAAGAAAGCAGTGGATGAGTGGAAGAGAAGCAGCGGGCGGAGATACAGCAAGCATTCATCCCGCCGTTCAAGGACCGGCTGAGAATTACCTCATAACCTCCCAGCTTAACTGTGACTGTGACATCAATGGGATGGTTGACCACACCCACCACAGATCTGACTAATGAAATGAAGAGAAGAGGAAACCAGATGATGCAGATCAAGAAGAAGACGATGAGTCCACCCATGCCATATTTAACGATCTTCTTCTTCTTCTGTCCTTTTGGTTGGGGATATTTCTGCAAAAACAAGCTGACGGTCAGAGATCTTCTCTGTTCGCAGCCTCCTGTCCTGAAGCCTTTTGGAGGTTGGAGGAGGGATGCAGTTCAGAATATGACACGGACTGGTGCTGCTTTTTTCATGATATAAGGGTGTCTCCATACATCTCACCTTCTCTGTCTCACGACTGCATTTGATAATGAAGATGTTGGCATAAATGTCCTCTACACACATCCAGTTTGACAGAGATAGGGTGGTGTCGGTCCAGACCCAGTCCATGACAGCACGCAGCTCCACCAGAAACGGCACCAATCGAAACCTGTACAGACGTGCACGTGTCAAAGACTGACAGGACCAACACTGTGACTTCATTGGTTCACGGGTCATACCCCTGGAAGAGGAACAGGTTGAGGTGGCTGAAGTTCTTTGTAAGGAAGTTCCCAAGGATTCGGGTTGGGTATCCGCAGCGGATTTGATAAGCTGACAGACCAAAATAGATGCACTTTACAAAGTACCACAGCTGGGCCACAAAGTTCTGGTTGAACTTCCTGAGCAGAAACACAGAAAGGGAGGGTCAGATCTGCTTTCCAGGACGGTGCATGAACAGAACTAATGCAGTTTACCTTTCAGTGACAGAAGGCAGGATGAAGAACATCCACAAGTGAATCCCAACTACCAGGATCACCTAAAAGAAGCAGGAAGAGGATGGAGATGTGAGGATTATGCTGTGATTTCACAGGAAAACCCTAGAAAAGACAGGAAAACCAGACAGAGGTAGACGCTAAAAATGCAGCTGGCACAGGACCTGAAAGATGAGCTTCCCCAGTACGGCTTTGCGTAGGTACAAGGCTCTGTCGATGATCATCGTGCTGAAGTGGATCAGCAGCATCACCAAGAAGGCCTCAGGCACCTGGTCCTCTGACAGGGTGGAGGCAATGTCTGCAGCTGCACTGTGTTTCTGTGGAAACGAGCCTGGATTTGAGTCGATGTTTCCTCACTGCAGCTGCTGACAGAGCTCAGCTTTCACCTTCTCCCTCAGAACACAAAGTGATAACACAACAGAAAGAGGAGAACTCCTTCACCAGCGTACCCCGAAGGCCCAGAAGCCAAAGATGATGATGACGAAGTCAACCATGTCGGTCAGGAACATCAAAGCGTACACGTCAGTGGTGGCTTGATGCTTATTCTGCATGAGGTTCTTAAAGAAGTTCTGTGCTGGCTCACTCACACTCCGGACCCTGAGAACAGAACCTTTGTGTCATTGTTGTGCATATATATATTTAAATTTATTTTAGTGTTGTGATGTTTTTTACAAAGTATTTTGTAAAAAACAAAGTGTCTTTGCTTCTTTTAGGTTTACACTATATTTTTACCACTTATGATGTTTATCCATTTGTACTATTCTGATTTACCCCTTAATATTGTTCCTATTGCTCATTTATATTTTTATATTTCTATCCTTTACATTATTGCTTCATATGTAGAATCAGAATCATTGTTATAGTCATTTCAATAGTAAATAGTAAAGAAGTTAGAGCAGCTGAAGACTGGGAGGTACAACAAGGAAACCAGAGACATCAGTGCGCAAAACGAAACCTAATCACTGTGCAAAGATGCAATATAAATAAACAAATATCTCAGAATCGAGACTGTTGGCTGGAGCAGTTGTTTGCACTGTTAAGTTCAAAAAGCTTTTAGGAAGACACATTGTCCAGAGACTGTAAATGAAAAATAGCCTTTTGGCAAACTCTGGTCCATTTGCAGAAATGATTTTAATGCGCAATGTGTCCCTGTAAAATAAATCAATCAATCAATAAAAAAACAACTTGCATTTCCAATCAACGCTGCAATATCACAGTAAGCGTGCATGTCTCACCCAGACACCAGGAGTTGCTTCATCTTCTGTCCCACTGCCTGAGCCCTCAGACGGGCCGCCTCCGTCTTTTTGCCTTTGGGCTTTTTCTTTGTTGGTTCTGAAGGGGATTGTGTGGTTTGGGCTTTTGCTGCAGGACACAAGAACCAGAGGAGTCAGTCAGAACAAGGACAGAACCGCCCAGATTGATGATGGAGCTGCAGGAATGATGTCCCTGTTTTACAGGCAAACAGATTCCAATTCTGACACCGTCCGGAGGAAGGGAAACGCTGACTCATTAGAAGAATGCGATTAGTATCAGGATGAATATTTCTGAGTACTATTCGCAGATGTGGCTGCAGCTGCTGTAAGGAGGAATCAAACCACCAACGAAGACAAAGCACACACCTGTGGACCCCCCCTCTCTGCTCTGCCTGTTCCTGCGTAAGCGGATGCTTCTTTTCTTTTTTCTGTCCCTCCTCCCCTCCTCCACATCTCCTATGTTTTCCACAGAAGTCCCGGACACGCCGGGCGCCGCAGAGCCGCCCTGGGAGCCCACCGCAGGTTCAGCAGCCGAGCTGCTTCCTGCTGCCAATAAGCCCTGTTGCTCCAACACAAAAGGGAAAAAACCTCAGAAAGAGCAGAACCCTGATGAAGCTCCCCTTCCTCTGCGAGCACCTCACCTCAGGGACGGGCGCATCTGTCAGGCTGGACACCGAGCTCTGTTCTTCTGTTCCGTCTGCCACTACGGTGTTGATTCTTTCTTTGGATGAGAGGCTTGGCTCCTCCGGGGGCCCATCTGGGTCCCACAGCCCGTACCGCTGCACACACACACACACACACACGTTAACACACAGGTACACACAGGAATGCACATGCAGGTACACTTGAATACAGGCAGACATGTGCGTTCACATGCACACAAACACGACAAACATACAAATGCATGACACTCAGTCACACATACATGTATGCTCACACATATCAATGAGCACATACATGTATGTAGACATGCACATGCTCTCCAGAGCTCACAGCATTCTTCCAGGTTAGCTGGAAGGTTAAAAAGCCTGATTTAGTCGTCTTGTTGTTTCCTGACTGTAACATGTCACAGGTTTGTCAGGAAAAAGATGAACAGGGTTTCACAATCATAATGTCTTCATTCAGAGGGTAAGGTGGCAGCACAAAAAGCAAAGCATGGCACCATCAATCAGAATCTGGATGTGAATGAAGGTCTGCAGTCTCCTCATTCAGAGTACAGACCATCAGCAGCGCTCTGTGGAAGAAGAGTGCCAGCAACTGCAGCAGGTCGTATCTGATGTAGTTGTCCGTTTTCTCCAGACCCAGGATGCGTGGCGGGAAGAAGGGCCTGTCCTTGTTCACCGTCATCTCATAAGCTGTGTTCCACGAGAAGAACCCAAACTGGAAAATGTACTTGAGGACCACCATCACCTGCAAAGGAGCAGCACAGCAGTGTGTCAAACTTTCACTTAGCAGCTTACACGGAGTCCCAGACCAGAACCAAGATCCTGTCTGTCATCTACAGAACCACAGACACCCTGATCTGCATTTGGTTCTGTTTCCGAAACAATGACATTTACTGGAACAGGGTGATTTTCCGTTTAACACCCAGACCTGAAATCCAGAGAAACTGACATCAAGTCTCTGACATGTTTGGATCTCAAACGTTACCCAGATATTTCTGAAGGTGTGAGACTCCAGAACCACTATGAGATCCACCTTTGACACATGGAGAAAACTGAACAAAGGAGAACCTTCCTAGGACTAAAATGAAACATTCAGGAGGTTTTCTTCCTGTTCTTTCTTGTGACTAAAGTATCTTATGTCTTATAAGATATGTTCTAGTATTCTGTTGTATGTCCGTCTTCTTCCTTTCCTCTCAAACCACCTGTCGCAGCAGAACTTTCAGTGTCATCTGTTTGTCAGCTTTATCAGGTGTTATGAAGAATACTGATGTGAACATTTTGTAATCATCTGGAGTAAACTGGATTTCAACAACCAATCTATCTTGGTCCGATTCTTTATTCTCATCTGAATCAGATCTTTATTATCAAACTGCACTCAACTGAATCGACTTGAATGAAAATCATTTCAGAACTACAATGGGTGCCTGTAGGTTGTATTACCTCTGTGTAGACAATCGCAGTCATCCAGAACCTCTTGGATGGCCTTGGAAGAGCCAACATGGCCCAGAGGAAGACCAGGATGGGCAGCACCAGAGAAATGACAGAAGCACTGACCACGTTGTTGAGCACAATGATCAGATAGCAGAGCAGCTCTGAGTGGGCTGACAGCAGGGAGTACAGAGCCAGGAGCAGCTTCAGCAGGCGGTTCTGACTCTCAAAGAAGTCCCTGCTCTGCTTCAGCTCCTCCACACAGAACTGCCCACTGGAAACAAACAAAGGCCCAACCATTACTACCTGAATACTGAAGCAACCATGACTACAGACACTGTTTCCCTGCTAAAGAACCAACTTGTGCTGCTCAGGAAGCAGCTGTATGTGAAGCGTCAACGGCGGGTTCAGGATCAGCTCCAGGTCTGTCTCACCTCTCTGACAGGAGCTCACTGGCCGTTCTGGACCGTCTGTGTTCTGTGGTCATATTAGACTGCAGTCCAGATCTCTCACTAGGCTGAGTTTCTTCATGCAGGAGGTTTGTGCTGCTGCTAAAGCTCATGTCACTACAAACACCAGAGGAGGAGGGGGATAGCAGTGAGTCTCTGCTGCATTGTGGGATCAGAATGTAATTCAACTTAATTGTGTTTTTGACAGCAGGATGTACCTGCTGCTGGTTGGAATTCCTGTGTCCTCCCCCACATGGGCCTCTGGTGGGGGGCTCTGGTTGGGCAGAGACTCCTGCTCTCCTGTTGAAGGACACTGACCCAAAACAGAGAAAACATGAATTCTGCCTGAAGCTGCAGAAACAGAGTGGAGCTTGATGAATCATAAGGGTTCACACAGCTCTGACCTGCTGGATTTTGTGCATGATCAGGTAGCGCTCATTACACAGAACAGTGGAGGTCTCACAGTACTGCTTAGTCAGCAGATTCAGCCAGTCAGTCAGTCCATCCACCAAAGCCAAAATGATGGCCCAGAGCAGACGCAGGACATCCAGGATCTTCTGCAGCTTCTCCCCATGAACTGCAGCACCCAGAGAGGAGATTAGAACAACCGGCAGATCCACAGTTATCACAGAGCTTAAACGATTGAAATGTTGGTGGTTTGTCAATTCCATTCCAACATGGCGCCAGTGTCTTCGGCCTGCCGTCTGTCGCTTCTGTGTGTTTACATGATTTTACTTTTATTGATAAGTGTCACTCTGAAATCAACATGCCTGCTTGTTTACGACCAACAGGCGCTCTTAGATCTTCGATTTTCGACCAACTTCCCTAATCTAGGACATTTTGGTGGTCAGAAACATCTGCCTCCTTTCCTCAAAGCCATTCCAGCGTTCCTCCGCCGATTTCCCGCTCTTCCTCCGCCGATTCCCCGCTCTTTCTCCGCCGATTTCCCGCTCTTCCTGCGCCGATTTCCCGCTCTTCCTCCGCCGATTTCCCGCTCTTCCTGCGCCGATTTCCCGCTCTTCCTGCGCCGATTTCCCGCTCTTCCTGCGCCGATTTCCCGCTCTTCCTGCGCCGATTTCCCGCTCTTCCTCCGCCGATTTCCCGCTCTTCCTGCGCCGATTTCCCGCTCTTCCTCCTCGGGGGAGAAAACGCCACCGGCGCCGTGGTAGAAGAGGCGGTAAAGCCGTGCTTCTAAAGGCCTGTCTGGACCGGTATACTGGGCACTTTAAGACTAACCTCACCGAGTTCAAAGGTTTTTGTCCATCTCAGCGTGCACTGGAACCGGTCAGCAGCTGGCTGACGCCTGTCATCGGCTTCCAGGACCTGTCAAACTCCCGCAGGCCCTGCTCTCCCCGCCTGCGCCCCCGAGGAATAAACTCCCGAAACCTAGGATCTCTATGCCGGGAAACGCGGAGCTCTCGGCGGTCTGGACTGGCAAAGACCACTGCGGACACGCTCCGGTTTGCCCTGCTGAATGCGCGGTCGATTTCAAATAAATCTTTTTATTTGAATGAGAACTTCACGTTGGAGCGTTTCTTCCTGTGCCTGACAGAGACATGGCAGCGGGTATCGGACCACGTCCACCTGATTGAACTAGCATCCCTCGCTCATCTGGACGTGGTGGGGGAGGACTGGTTCTCATCCACCGGGATGCTTTCCCTGCACCAAACTGAGGTCAGACTCTTTCAGCTCCTTTGAACTCCAGATGAATAAGGTCGGATCCAACCCTCTGTTTTATTGTTTTTTCATGTACAGACCTCCTGGCCCTGCCCGGCTGGTTTTTATCCAGTATTATCAAACTTGATTCTGTTCTGATAGTAGGTGATTTTAATATACACATTGATAACTCCTCGTGCCCCTCTGCCTTAGAGTTATTATTTTTAATGGAATCTTTTAATTTTGTTCAGCATGTTTCTGGCCCCACTCATGACAAAGGACACACTCTAGACTTTGTCTTTTCTTTAGGTCTTGATATTAAGGATGTTTGTGTAAAGGACATGTGAATGATCACTGCTGGATCTCTTTTAATGTATCATTTCCTGTTTTATCTCAACCCACTACTCTTGTGACTCAGCGACGTCTTTTAAGTTCTAATGTGTCAGATAGATTCATGGATCTGTTTGATTCGGTTTCTTTTACTCATTTTAATAATGTTGACAATCGCTGTGTCTCCATTTTAAATAGAGTTGCTCCCTTTAGAGAGAGGGTAGTCTCCCCAAATAAGGCCGTTCCTTGGGTAAATGAGGATATTCGCAGCTCCAGAAGACTCTGTCGTAAAGTTGAGTGTTTACGGAAATCGACCAAACTGGAAGTACACAGACTCCACCTGAAAGAGCTGATTTTCGCTTTAAATGAGAGGATAAAACAGGCCAGATCAGCTTTCTTCTGTAATCTCATCTCAACAAATAAGCGAAATCCAGAAATTATTTTCAATACATTGAACTCACTTTTTTCTCCCTCTACCTCTAAATTCCCCAAACAGTCTCAAGCTGATGGAATCACATTTTTTCAGGGTTTCGGTGGCCTTGGTGCTCATTTCTTTTCATCATGTGTTGTAAACTGTTTTCCACTGAAAACCTGAAGTGTTACCTCAGTCACCTGTGCTTTCCCTCTCACCAAAGTCTCGCCCCACCATAGCCACTCTATGTTTCACCTGTCCTTGCTCCCTTGTTTTCCTGATTCCAATTTTTTACCACAATCCCCCTTGCCTTCACACCTGAGAAACCGCTAACGACACACGGAAGAGGTGGGCTTTCAAAATAAAACATAGAAAGAGACATTTTTTAAAAATAAACTGAAGTGTTTTTTCAAATGTTAAGTGAAACAGGAAACAGAATGTTGGTATGAGTAATAAGGACCCAATAAATCAAAGGAGCAGGAAGCGTGGTAAACAGAAGTGGTTGAACAAACCAGAGCGCTCTTCCTCAGGCTCCTCCTCGTCTTCCTCGCCTTTAAGGAGAGTTTCTTCAGATACACCCTCTTCACATTCTGCAGGCAACAATTCTGATAAAATGTCTCATGTACCACTACATATGGACAGAATTTGCTCCTTTGGTTGAATTCCCCCTCGCGCGCCCTGGCTCAGTCGTGGTACCTGTCTCGGACAGCCCTCCCTGTTGGGAAATTCTCCCCCTTATTTTGTGTTGGTGTGTGCTCCTGGAGGCTCTCTGTAACCTCTGGCGCTCCCTCAGGGCTCTGCGGATGCTGCTCACCCACGCCTGGTACGCCAGCTGGGAAAGAAAGATATGTTTGTGCCACTGCGTGTCTGTGCAAGAGCAAAACATGGCTGAACGCGGTCTGACCTGACAGGCTGTCTGCTGTCGAGGCCTCTTCTCCTCAGAGCTCAGCTCCTCCTCATCCTCGCTGTCAGACTCAAACAGATAATACTCTCCTGAGTGGATCACTGCAGCAAAGACCGCAGCGAAGTCAGACTTCATTCAGCTGTGCTTCCATGTTTCTGAACATCTGCCAGAATTCCCACATGCTTTTACATCCTAAATGTTCTAACATGCAAAACATATCTGCAAATCAAACCATCTGAACACATTTTGAAAAAGAAAATCAAATAAAAAAGCATTTCTGTTTATGTAAAAAATGGACAACAGGTTCGATATTATTTTTATTTCAAACTTCATTTTCACTAAATTAGACTTTCAGAATGAAAATTTTAGAGAGTCATACCAGAAGCATGATCTAACCAAGGCTGATGCCACCTCTTCTGCTTGGACTGCTTCTGGTCTCCCAAACTATCTGGAGGACATGACATATGAAGAAGCTGTGAACAACAGCACTAAAGCACAAAAATGCTTTTTGCTGCAGTAACATGTTCTGTAAAAACACAACCTACGAGATCATGTTCTGAAGAACAATAACCTGCAGGAACATGACCTGCAGGAACATGACCTGCAGGAGCATGACCTGGAGGAACATGACCTACAGGAACATGACCTACAGGAACATGACCTGCAGGAACATGACCTGCAGGAGCATGACCTGGAGGAACATGACCTACAGGAACATGACCTACAGGAACATGACCTGCAGGAACATGACCTGCCCCCTTACATGACCTACAGGAACATGACCTGCAGGAGCATGACCTGAAGGAGCATGACCTGAAGGAGCATGACCTGGAGGAACATGACCTGGAGGAACATGACCTACAGGAACATGACCTGCAGGAACATGACCTGCAGGAACATGACCTGCCCCCTTACATGACCTACAGGAACATGACCTGCAGGAGCATGACCTGAAGGAGCATGACCTACAGGAACATGACCTGCAGGAACATGACCTGCAGGAGCATGACCTACAGGAGCATGACCTGCAGGAACATGACCTGCAGGAACATGACCTGCAGGAACATGACCTGCAGGAACATGACCTACAGGAACATGACCTGCAGGAACATGACCTGCAGGAACATGACCTGGAGGAACATGACCTGCAGGAGCATGACCTGCAGGAGCATGACCTGCAGGAACATGACCTGCAGGAACATGACCTGCAGGAACATGACCTGCAGGAACATGACCTGGAGGAACATGACCTGCAGGAGCATGACCTGCAGGAACATGACCTGCAGGAACATGACCTGCAGGAACATGACCTGCAGGAGCATGACCTGCAGGAACAATTGGTTGAGGAAACAACAGAATGAGCTTATGTTCAGCATATCATCAGAGCAGAAGCTTCTTAAAGCTCTCTTCAGACATTTGAAGAAGTCCCTGAGACTGCAGAGGTTCACTTTGGACCTATGGCTCCACAGAGGGCATCAATGAATCGATCTGGTGTCACAACGCCTCCTGTCCTACCATCAGTCTGGCTTTCTGAGGCACTTCCTGCTGTTTTGGGTCCGTCCCTATACTTCTGCTGCTTAGAGCGAATCCTTTGCATCCTAAAATACAGACGAGGAAGAGCAAGAAGAGGAGAAGCTGAGCACTGAACAGCTCTGATGTTACATTTGTGTCGTCCAAAACTTACGATCGTTTGAGCTGTGACAGAGATTTGCCCTCAACTTGCTTGTGGAAATCCATGTTCTTCAGCATACTGGCTCTGAAGAGTTCAAAGCCTCTGCAGAAGAACAAAGCTTCAGTGTGGCTTTCCTGCTGCCTTCATGTTTTTATGAGCCATTTTTTCAGAGAAGAGACATATTTAAAAGCATAAACTGTGCATAAGACAGAAACAGGAGATGAAAGCCAAGGAACCATCCACATTATCAGATGACAAAAAAAATCAGAATCAAGAAACAGAACTTTTTGGGGGTTTTTCAGAATTTATTTTCCAGCTCTACAAAACAATTACAAAATTGTCCTAAATTACCAGCAGCTCTAAAGTGACAGATATAGTTGCTGTACAGCATGAAGGTTTTCTCCTGATAAGTGCACTTGAAATTTACCTGGATGCCTGCTTGGCTGAAGCCTGGAGTTCTGCGCTCACATGCAGGAAGTAAAAACTGAGGAAGACCCTCCTCTGCAGCAGGAGGCAGATAAAACAAAAGCCGTCCCAGAGGATCCCTGCTTCTTCCACTGGCAGAGTGCACGTGTCACTGTGCACAGCGTTTGCTATAGCAGAAGAACCACAAAGACATCGAAGAAGGTTGTTAGTCTTCAACAGAAGACACAAATGAAAGGAGCTCCAGTTTGCTGACATTAATGTTATTGATTCAGATTACAGACTGTCTGTAATCTGATTACTGCGACTGCAGTACTCACGGTCATAATATCCTCTGACTGTGCAGACCAAGCTGAAGAGCTGAATGACCCAACAGAACCGCTTCTGCATCTCCAACACAAACACACACGCCAGGATCTGAAACACACAAACACACACATCAGTGAAGAATCCCGAGGAGGAAGGAGGAAGAGCATGGAAGTGGGTTACGCTTACAGATAAAACACTCTTGGAAATGATGACGGCCACGTTGTAAATGATCAGGCAGTCCCACAGGATGAGGCGGATTCTGGAGCGTTTCACCAACAGCTGTGTTCCAAACAGCAGGAAGAAGAAGCAGCCGAGCAGGTAGCCCAAACCAAAAACTGAGATCCTGCTGGCTCCTGTGATGAAGACCACGGACAGCACAAACCAGAAGAAGTACCGAAACACCAGAACCTTTAGCATGTCTAGATAACTCCTGAAAAAGGACAGACACGGAGAGGAGCAGAACAATGTGTGAGGGTCCAGCTATCATCTGATCTTGTTGTTCATTTTTAACGCCTTTTTTCCCACAAGCACAACCTGAGGTGGTCTAATTATGGCACAAAACATAATGAATCTCATGCCCCTGGTGCAGCAAAAAAAACTATTCAGTCAACCTCCTATTGTGCAAGTTCTCCCACTTAAAAAGATGAAAGAGGCCTGCAATGTGTAAACCGCAGCTATGAAAACCAGAATAGGAGGACATAATCCAGGAAATCCCACGGTGACACTTTTAATGAAAGAATTCCTATAAAATAAATAAATAACAAACGTTCATCCCAATGCTTTCTTATATACCCTTTGTGGTTAACAACACGGATCAAATGTTTTTTGTAAGTCTTCACAAGGTTTGCACAAACTGTTGCTGCCATCTTGGCCCATTCCTCCATGCAGAGCTCCTCTAGAGCAGTGATGTTTTCCCTCCAAAGACTTTGTATGGGGTTGAGATCTGTAGACTGGCTAGGCCACTCCGGGACTTTAAAATGCTTCTTACGAAGCCGCTCCTTTGTTACCCGGGCAGTGTTTGGGATCGTTGTCACGGTAAAAGACCCAGCAACATTTCATCTTACATGCCCTTACCCCGGGCTCACATCACATGCGGTTTGGCTACGATCGGTAACTCACACCGACTATGGATTGCTTGTGGTTTGCTGCAGACCTCACGGACCTCTGAACTCACGTAGGTTCTCACGAGAACCCGCCATTTAACTATGACGTCATAGTAAACAAACCCTCATTCCACCATGATTTTGGAGTATATTCACAACACTTCTTTTTCTGCGTGACTCGCCTTCAAACCATGGATTTGAAGGTGGGCATATTTTTTTAACTTGTGTTGTATCAAAAAAGATGGGGCAGTTCCGGATCTCTGTAATCAGCCTCTCGTCGTCGATGTTGTTATTTGGATGAAATGACCTTTCACCACACACTACAGCGAGAAATAGATTTTATTTTGAAAAATGTCCCAACTTCACAATAAAGTGCTACGGTTCAGCTCTGGCGCCTGAAAAAAATTTGAAGCCAACAAAACGGATACGGAGCACAGCAGAGTGCCACTCTGACTTTTGCATCCATCCGCACCAGAACCAGGCTGCATGCGGTGTGAGCCCAGGGATACTGATGGAAGGAGGTTGTCACCTAAAAGGGCTGTTTCAAACAAAATCAACTTTGAGCTTTTCAGTGTATTATAACAATGTTAATTCCTCACCAAAACCGCCCGCAGGGTGAGGCATGTTGATCCATTCACACGTTTCTGAGCATTCCTCTGAATCCCTGCTTTCTGAGCAGCAGCTCCTACCACAAAAACCACCAAATCCTCACAACCACCGTTACCCTTCAGCTAGGCAGTGGGCATGTGCATGATTGCACAGAGCTCCCACGCCTTTTGCGCATACCAAAGCTGTCCTGCACACAATTTAAAATGTATTCTGAACTTCACATTGGATTATCATATTGTAGTTACGCTACGATCAAGGAGGCGGAGCAATCATTTACTGTGAAGGGTTAGGGTTAGGGGTTATACTTTGGCTATACTTTTGGAACATAGAATGTTTTACATCACATCATCTTCTCCTTCCATCTCTCTCATGATGCAGAAAGAAACAAACATAACAGGATATAATAACTAAGTGCAAAAGTAAAACAGCCAGACAACAGAACTCAGACAAAAACCCACGTTTAAACCCCAATACGACCAGACAGGCAAAGGGAATGTTATCCCACAATTCCTTGTGCTGCCAGATCTAACAGCAGGTCCAATGTGTTTGTGTAACCATCACTGCAGTATAAATCAGGAGTTGTTATGACGTTGATCACAATCGAGCGGTCAAGCATGAAGGATGTGTGTAGAATGCAGGCCATCCAAAATAAACAGAATTTTTTTAAATTTGTCAGGAAATAATGACTTGTTATTGTTGCAGATCACTTATATTAAACATGATTTGATGAAAATTTGTAGTTTAGTTTCATTCATTCAATAAGCTATATGACTTGTTAAGATCTGAGATTTCAAACAGTTCAAATATTCAGTGTCTTGCAAAAGTATTCAAACCCTTGAATTTTTCCACATTTTGTCACATTATGACCACAAACATAAATATATTTTATTGGAATTTTATGTAAAAGACCAACACAAAGTGGCACACACTTGTGAAGTGGAAACAAAATTATACAAGAGTTCTTTTTTTTTAACAAAAGAAAAACTGAACAGTGCAGTGTGCAAAAGTATGAATGGCCTGTGACCTTGTGGCGTGTTTTGGACTTTTGTCTTTAACAGCAGAAATTAATATTCAAGACAAGCAAGAGTCGTATTCAAAACAGACATGTGAAACGGAAAACGGAAGACAAAGCGCTGCCAACACCGCCCCCAGTCTAACACACACCCACTTTCTCCAGGGATCTAAGAGTGATCAGTAAAATACTTTCATTTTATTAGCACAATATACACATCCAACTTTGCAAAAGTTCGGATGGTGTTTGTTTTTCGCGGACAAAACACAGACATGCTGCCGAGGCCGGATTTAGGATGACGTCATGAAATGGACGACACCCTCAAGGAGCGAAAGACGGAGCCTCAGAGAGGGAGGGGTCTTACTTCCAGGTAGGAAAAGGAGCTCAAAATAAAGGAATAAAACAAAATAATAAAATTCATATTTCATGAAAATGTGTTCTTTAGTTTGCCAAACATGAAGTATTATCATATATGTGAATATAGTTTACTCTGAAAGGCTCAAGAATAGCATGATGTAGGTCGTGTAAAAGCTCATCATACACGGCCCCATTCATTCTTTCCTTTAACTCCTGGGGTGTGGGACTCCAGGCCTCAAGGGCTGGCATCCTGCTGTTTTTTTAAGAAACCTGACCCTACTTGTTGCTAAATACCTGCATCAGGCATTTTCTGCCAACAAGAAGCTACAATGGTTAGCTGGAAACCGTCAAGGACACTGGCCCTGAAGGCCCTGAGATAGCCTCCAGGTCTGTGCTTCACACAGATCAGTCACCCTGCTTTCTTCGCAGAAAACAATCCTACAACATGACGTTTCCACCCTTATGCTTAGCAGTAGGGATGCTATTATATTGATGCGACTCAGCACTTTTCTCTAACAAACATAAGAACATTTAGTCAAACATTTTTTTCCCCAAAAAGTTCTAATTTGGTTTCAGTTGACCGTAGGAGATTCTCCCAATCCTTTTCTGGATCATCCAAATGCTCTCTAGCAAACTTTAGACAGGCTTGCACATGTACTGGCTTTAACAGAGCGACACGTCTGGCACTGCAGGGATTGAGTCCCTGGTGTGTTACTGTGGTCCCAGTTCTCTGCAGGTTTTTCACTGGGATGCTGCATGTCCCCGTGTGATTCTGGGATTTGTACTCACTGTTCTTGTGATCATGTTGACCCCATGGGGTGAGATCTTGTGAGGAGCCCCAGATGAAGGGAGATTAGTGGTCTTGTATATCTTCCATTTCCTCATACTTGCTCAGACAGTTGGTTTCTTCACACCAGACTGCTTACCTTTTGCAGATTCAGTCTTCCAATCTGGTGCAGGTCAACAATTGTGTTTCTGGTGTCCTTAGACAGCTCTTTGGTCTTGGCTATAGTGGAGTTTGACTGTTTGAGGTTTTGGAGTTTTATATAGATAATGAGTTCAAACAGGTTAAAGGTGTTTTTGATACCACATTAATAATGTTAGCGAGTGGAGGACAGAGGATCCTCTTTCAAAGGAACTTACAGGTCTGTGAGAGCCAGAAATCTTGCTTGTTTGTAGGTGACCAAATATTTTACAGAAGAGTTTATGAATCGTTTCAATTAAAGTCCCACAATGTGATTTCCTGGATTGTTTCCCCCCTTCTGTATTTCATAATTGAAGTGTAACCATGATACAAATTACTGACCTCTCATCTTTTTAAGTGGAATTACTTGCTTGTTTGGTGGCTGACTGAATACTTTTTCCCCACTGTAAGCAGCAGCTCTTAAGGAATGTAGAGATATAGTTTACCTGCAGTTGATGAAATTTGGTGCAGGGTTGAACAACCGACCCTCCATGGGCTCAGGTTCATCCGAGTTCTCTCCAGCCTGGACCATCCACTCCTCCGTGCGTTCACAATCAAACACTTTCCACTGCTGTGACGCACACATCAGGAGCACAAAGTCCGCTGCAGGATACAGAGCTCTGCATCAGCCTGATGCTCTGTGACACCATCGCTGTCATAGTTCTTGTCAACATCACCATTTTTACATTTAATCACCTTTATAATCATCATCATTCTCATGAGCACTCTGAGATTTCTTTAAAACTGCCATTTTAAAAAAGTATTCCTATTAGTAGGGGTAGAACGGACCACAAACTCATGGTCTGGATCATTTTTCCGATCATTCAAATGGAAAAAAAAAACTGGAAAAAAACAAAATAATAAAAGCCTTTAATTTCTCCTGCGTCTTCACTGGGAGGAGCTGTAAATGGTTTCGTGAAGATATGCACTGATGCTTTTAATTAGCTCTTTGAAAGAAATCAACCTGATCTCTCGTCCTCCGTGATGAGAAAAGCGTTTGCCGAGAGCTCCTCCCACAGCTTCAGGTTAACACACTCTTGGACAAGCAGCAAGCAGGAACCTTGCTGCTTGCTAAAACAAAGACGGTGTCCAGGAATCTGACACACAAATTGCAATGAACGAACAAGTGTGCACGAAGAGGGGAAGGAGGAGGTGATCCGATGTGCACGTGTGTGCCTTTCTGTGGTTTGTGATCCGTTGCACCTCTACTCATTGGTAATACCACTATAACCATCATTGTTACCATCAGTTGATTCTCACCAACATTGTAATCAATGCCATCATTTTGAAGCTCAATGTCGTTTCATCTTCCTCACCTGGCTATTCTCAGGTATATGGTCATCATGACAAGAGAACACAGTTGTGTGAAGTGAAATCACTGAAAAACAAAAGCTGGGCAAGGCTACTGAAGGCTGGAAGCATCAAATGCCTCCATTGATGAGACAAAAAAAGGCCTGCTGGGTTTCAGAGCCCAGAAGTGAACACAGACACAGATGTAACTGACCCATCAGGTTTCCAGAGTTGGGCACAGTGAAGAAGTCAGGCAGGTAGAGCCACTTGATGAGGGCGGAGTTCATTAGGACGGGGGTGTTCCACCTCCATGGGTAATCTGCAGAGACAAACAGGAAGCGTTCAGCCTAAATATTCGTAGCATCCCAGGTGGCATGTGGTAAGGACAGCATGTGAAACATCCATGTGTAAACACAGTTAACAACCTGACTTTCTGAAAACAGTCACATCATTCCAAAATAAAGTCTGGTTACACATCCTTACACCTCTACGATTTAGAACCAATTCTGGTGGGCGGGCGCGGGGCGGATCAAGCTCGCCTCCACATTTGGCCCGGCCCCAAATCGCTGTCAAATAGATCCGAATAAAGTTCTCTTTCCACACTACAGTTCACCTTTCTCGGTCTGAGCGATTCTGCTGCTGCTTTCCTTTTTTAAACAGCACTCTGTTCTGTGTTCTGATTGGCTGGAGACCTTGTCAATCAATCTCCTCCTGCTGTGTCTCCAGTGCAGAGACGCGCAGCTCTCCAGATTTCCATAAATCTTGGATCGCGATCAGATCTTTGTCTTTATTCTATAATCCTGGACTTATTTTTCTACCAAGGTTTGAACTTTGATGAGTAAAACTAGAAAAAGAAGAAAAGTCAGAAATCTTTTCACTGTTAATGATAAAATGAAGCAGAATTTAGAGTCTGGAAGAAAAGAGTTTCAAACAACAACCTGTACAAACACCTGAGAACAACCTTCTGCAGAACAGACAGATCATTACTAACAGAAGAAACCAGATCAGATTCACAAAGATCAGACATTTGTTATTTCTAAATACCAACCTTTACCATGATTAGAAAGGTTTATTTTTTTATTTTATTTTTATGAGTAGTTTGTGTTGTTTCACTTGACATGTTTTATTTTTTTCTGTGACAATTACAGGAAGGGATTTTTAAAATGTGAACCTTTTTTAACTTTACCTGTCCAACAGCAGAGCAGACAGATATGAGCTGAGAGCCTCTTGCATTAGACAGACTTTACTCGTACGATCGGGGTTATAAATCACTGGGAACACAAAATGTATGTTGGTATAAGCCCCTTTTGTAATTTAAATGAAACTTTATTAATATTAATTTTGTTTGTGTTCTTTTTGTTGGACCGGACGGAAAAAGAAAGGGGAAGGGGGTGGGGGTGGGGGGTGGGGCGGGACGGTGGATTACAGATTTAAGAGGATGACTAATGGAAAGGGAAGGTAGAGTTGTAAATCTACAGGTAACAAAATGCTGGAGCTTATACCCATTACAATAGTGAGTGTTGGTCTAAAATGGGCGGGGCCTGTCCACACACTCAGCTGTTACAAACATACCTGCCGGCTCCAAGAGTGTTCACAAATTTGTCCACATCCAGTTCACACACACACCAACCAACACATGTAAAGCATTACATTCTGACACGTAAACTATTTGAAGGTGCAAAGGTGAGCCGGCGCCTGTGCTCAGGTGAATGTTATGTTAAGCCCATCCATCCATCCATCATTCCTTCCTTCCTTCCTTCCGCACGCATGAGATCTCTGGCTTATACGCACCTATGCAGAGGACAGGTGGTGCGCCCACACAAAGCAGATATTGGTAGATCGTGAAGACGGACAGGAACAGACAATATTTGGGCCAGATCCTGGCAATTGCTGCTCGGCGGCGCCTCACCAAGATGGCAACCATCCAGCAACCATGGATAAGGACCAGAAAGTTCATTCTCTGTCCAATCACATTGACTGTCATCAGGAAGCATATCTGTTTGTAGGAAAGCAAAACACAGCAGCACCGTCAGAACATGTCATTTTTGAGTACTTCCCCTCAGTTCCAAACTAAAAGAAACCTTTAAGACAGACTAGATCTGAGCAGTCACCCACCTCCAGTCCAAACTTGTAAAATATGAAGTTGATCAGGTATCTGAGGCACGCCAACAGGCCTTGGTCTAAAGTGTCTCTTGTTGCAGAGGGAAGATTGTAGGAATTGGAGGCGGAGATCTCTGCAGCTGGCGGTAATGGTGAGCCTGGTGTCGGTACACGGTAGCCTCAAAGACCAGCAGCATCAGAACCATCAAATGATTCTGCAGGAAAACGTCCAGGACAAATATGAAAACACAAAACTCTAGGCCCATAATATGTGTGATTTCATTATCTGGAGCTGAACATTCTTCAATGAAAGTGTAACAATTCCTATCAGCAATAAATCTGCCTCCTTCTGTCCATCAATCAGTCTGCAAGGCATGGACACAAGTGTGAGCCCAGTTGCTGGTTTACAGATGTAAAATCTGCAGGTGATGGGCGTATCAGACATACTTTACTGTATCCCAGCGCTGTGGCATCCTTCCTGATGCCAAACCATTTGGCTGGATCCACTGGTTCCTTATAGAGGGAGGAGTTCAACACCTCCTCTGCTAACAAGTTGGTCTGATTGGTCAGAGGCTGTAAAGGAAAAAGGGACTGTCAGAATAAAAGTTTGTGCAGCATTGAGGTGAGTAATGACAAACAACAAGCTAGACTTTTTACATCACCTTCTTCATATATATTGTATGTGAAGACCAGTGAATAAATTAATTATGGGATGAAAATTGAACAAAATTTTATTTTATGAAAAGAAAGTGTTTATATATCAGACAGAAAGACTATTGTAGTTTGGAGAACAGAATGAAACCACGTTTGAAACAGTGGACTGTTTGAAATCCATCAAACAAAAAACAAAAAAATCCAAATCAATCCATCCTGGCTTGGTTTGAAATCCATCTTCCAACAGTGATGACTGAAACTTCAGATGACCTATGATCCCGTTCTCATTCATGTGTGCTCCACATTCAGGCTTTTGTTTGCTCCTACAGATGTCAAGAGTCCTGGTTCTCCTGAGGTGCCTGCATGCAGCTGTTCAGCAAAGAGCAGCAGCTGGCACCAATATGAGCTCACCATGCTGCAATTGCGGGAGTACTCTTCTGGGTTGACCACGCTCAGCTGGTACAGCATCTTGCAGATGATGATGACACACACCCAGACCGTGGACAGGCAGGAGGCCATGGGCCTGAAGCGGCAGAAGGGCATGGCCAGTGACCACAGCACCACCAGGACCAGATTCATCACAGAGGGCTTCAGACAAACAACACAAACAAATGTTACAAACCCCACATTCACCACATTTTAAGGCCCCACAGGCAGTAAGAGGACATCACAGGTCTGGCATCAGCTGGAATACTGACACAATGACACTCACAAACCCCTCACCTCTTGGAGAGAAACCCAGACAGTGAAGAAGGCCACCATCTTCAGGATATGAAGCTCCAACAGCCTCCAGAGAAACACCTGAATTTTAGAGAGGATCTCCGAGAACTTCCTGGACAAAACCAGTAGGCGGTCCATCACCAGACCCCATTTACTGGACACCAACTCCTCTAAAATAGATAGGGGATGTAAAGGACCAGAAAGACCAGGATGACATAATGTGAGGAGATTAGGTTGCAGAATAAATTTGTATTTTATCTACAATATTTGTACTTTATTTTAACTCATATTGTATTTACAGTAAAACAAGAGCTTAAGAGTTTTCTGATGTGTACCTTCATCAGCAGATTCTTCAGTGATGCTCAGGTCTTCCTCAGAGTTGAGCCTGACAGCATCAGCAGCGGCGTCGCTGGTTCTCCGTCTGTAGGCACATCAGTAGTCGCGTTTCCATTACCTCCGAAATTGCGCAAATTGGATTTGTGATAATAAATGTGCTTAATTGAAACACCACAATTTAGGAAGAAATGGTAGATGGTGTATACTTCTATAGCGCTTTTCTACCTTCATTGAAGGCCCAAAGCACTTTAGTAACTGCAGCTGCTGCACCGAGGCTGCCCCACAAACTCGCATTTATAAAAAAAAAGTGTTTGTGCTTGGAAGAGGTGGTTTCTGGAGCATATCAAAAAGGAAGAAATTTTGCAAAACTGCAATGGAAAGACTTTTTCGAAATAAATGCGCTTCTTGGATGGAATTGGCTGCAGTG
This sequence comes from Oryzias celebensis, assembly GCA_014656515.1. Classification (NCBI taxonomy): domain Eukaryota; kingdom Metazoa; phylum Chordata; class Actinopteri; order Beloniformes; family Adrianichthyidae; genus Oryzias; species Oryzias celebensis. The sequence goes on from BNCR01000014.1 coordinate 24,013,795, forward strand.
TTTCACCTGCACGCCTGTGCGCGTGTTACTTGCGCCTTACTTGCACCTTACTTGCGCCTTATTTGTGTGCGTTACTTGCACGTTACGTGCGAGCCTGCGCCCATGTTACTTGCGCGTGTTACTTGCGCCTGTTACTTGGGCCTGTTACTTGTGCGTGTTACTTGCGCATGTTACTTGCGCCTGTTACTTGTGCGTGTTACTTGCGCGTGTTACTTGTGCGTGTTACTCGCGTGTTACTTGCGCGCATGTTACTTGCGCCTGTTACTTGCGCCTGTTACTTGCGCCTGTTACTTGCGCGCGTATTACTTCTGCCTTACTTGCGTGCGTTACTTGCGCCTGTTACTTGCGCGTGTTTACTCGCGTGTTACGTGCGCGCATGTTACTTGCGCGTGTTACTTGCGCGTGTTACTTGCGCGTGTTACTTGCGCATGTTACTTGCGCATGTTACTTGCGTGCATTACTTGCGTGTTACTTGTGCCTGTTACTTGCGTGCGTTACTTGCATGTTACGTGCGCGCATGTTACTTGCGCGTTTTTACTTGTGTGTGTTACTTTTGCGTTGGTGTGACGTTGTCCAGCTCAGTGATCCTCATGAAAGGCTTGTGAAAATAGTGCAGTTGCAGAATACAAGCCAGCAGGAAGAATACTAATACTAATAATAATTACTCGCGTGTTACGTGCGCGCGTTACTTGCGCGTGTTACTTGCGCATGTTACTTGCGCATGTTACTTGCGCATGTTAATTGCGCCTGTTACTTGCGCCTGTTACTTGTGCGTGTTACTTGCGCGTGTTACTTGCGCGTGTTACTTGTGCGTGTTACTCGCGTGTTACTTGCGCGCATGTTACTTGCTCCTGTTACTTGCGCCTGTTACTTGCGCCTGTTACTTGTGCGTGTTACTCGCGTGTTACATGCGCGCGTTACTTGCGCGTTACTTGCGCGTGTTACTTGCGCGTTACTTGCGCGTGTTACTTGCGCATGTTACTTGCGCATGTTACTTGCGCGCGTATTACTTGCGCCTTACTTGCGTGCGTTACTTGCGTGTTACGTGCGCGCATGTTACTTGCGCCTGTTACTTGCGTGCGTTACTTGCATGTTACGTGCACGCATGTTACTTGTGGGTGTTACTTGTGTGTGTTACTTTTGCGTTGGTGTGACGTTGTCCAGGTCAGTGATCCTCATGAAAGGCTTGTGAAAATAGTGCAGTTGCAGAATACAAGCCAGCAGGAAGAATCCTGGGATCAAAATGCTGGTGAAGAGCTCGGACAAATCAAAGGTCTCCAGTCCGATGGCCGCCAGTCTGCAGAGAACACATAAGGAACTTCTGATGCTCTCAGCTCTTTGCTGCTGTTTGCAGCTCAACCCCAACAGAGGATGAAGAACGTACTGTTCGTCAGTGAAACCAGTCAGGTTTTTCCAGTACTCTGGGAAGTCTTCAAACTGGTATGTGTAGATAGTGATGAGCACCAGCATGGTGTAGGCCACCACCAGCCACCAGAAAATCTTCAGCAGATGCCTCCATAGGGAGTAATAGACCTGAGGACAGCAGACAACATTCACCAAGACGTTCTGAAAGTGACTGCTGGCTTCAGGACCGCAGGCCCCGCCTACTCCTGCCAGCTTGTGCTCTCGTTCTTCATGATGCTGATAGGATTCGAAAAGTTCTACAAAGTCATTTAGTTTCTAAAGGCTTTCACAAAGTCAGAGTTCGCTCTGCCTGTCACATGACACCGTCTACAAGGAGCGCTTTGGTCTTACCTGATAGAAACATAGGCAGAGCAGGAACAGCAGCATGTAGACAATCTTATATGCGACCAGTTTCCCAGCAAACGAGACCATGATGAACATCCTCCACACACATAGATCCAGTATTTGGCATAGCAGCTCATTACCATTCTACCAGAACCTTCAACATCGACTGCTCAGCGGCCCCCCTGCTGGAGCAGAAGAAGAAAGAAAGTGAGGAAGGAATGCAAAAGCATCTTTCGCACTCAGCATATGTGAGCAGTTTGTGATGGCTCCTCTGCAGATCCAAGAACTGACTAACCCCAACTACCCTAATGAAAGCCAACCCTTAGAACTGAGTTTCAATCCATAGAAGACTTTTGTAGTTTCCTCAAAGACCATCTGTAGGTCAGAAACAGGAAAAGATCAAGAAGAACCCAGAGACGTACAAAATGTCCCAGTGAAGGTGAGACAGTCGTGCACCTGTGTGTGTGTGTGTGTGTGTGTGTGGGTGTGTGTGTGTGTGTGTGTGGTGTGTGCTTTGACCTTTTGTGGCGACTTCCTGCAACGGCGATTGAGAACTGCTTTTCCTCTTGAAGTTCTCCTTCACTGCCTGGTGCAGCAGCAGCCAGAAGGTCAGGACAAACAGCAGCTGCAGAGGACAGGAAAAGCAGAGATTCCTCAAACACTGGAGCAAAACCCAGAACCTGTTGGGGGTGGTGTCTCAAAGTGTCCGAAATGCAAAAGTACAACTTTCTAACAAGTACCAGAGCCAAAAAAATTCAGAGCTATGTGCGTTAACCAGGTTGGAGGAATTGCTGCAGCTGCTGGTTTCATGCTCAGATCGTACCATTGCTCCAAGTCTCAGGCAGGGTATTGGCCTTGTCCAGTCCTAACTGTCTCAGACTCATGGTGCCTACACTTGTGGGAAGTTCTGGGTGAAGCTCTATGGCCCAGATGTACTGCAGACAGCACAGAACCAGACCGTAGAGAAGGATGAAGGGGAGCACAGCGTGGCAGCATGTCGTCTGAAACCAAAGAAACAACCAGATGAAGAGACAGAACCAGGATCAGTCCATGAGGGAGCTCCTCACAGAACACGTATGATCACATAAGAAGGATACACCGGGACAGAGAACTCGGCATAAACTGCAGGAACCTCCAATTAAATGTTTTTGAACTTTCCTTTAATGTGCTCTGACGTTTTACAGCTATTGAAAAATGTTTCCTGTCAGTCATCCTCAGGCTGTTCTACTGACTGGAGCCACTTCAGAAGATCTGAGGACAACCAGAGGCTCCACTGGGCCTGCTTGAAGATAAAAATGAATAATGAAAGTGGAGCAGCCCTGACTGCCTCAGAAACAGCTCCTCCTTCTGGATGTGTTCAAACTGGATCTGATCCTGGCCCAAAAAGGTTCTGACAGAAATCAATCCTGCAGACTGAAGTTCCAGTTTCCCAGCTTCAGCTGAACTAAGTGTCAGAGCTCCAAGGAAGCTCCAATGAGCCTTTCTCAGACATGAAGTCCCTGAGACAGCCTTCAGGATCTGCCAAGACTAACAAATGGTCGGTACCTGGCCCGCAGGATCCAGATGAGGCAGGCCCACAGCAGCAGCACAAAGGTCAGCCAGCTGTGGTATGTGATGCTCCAGACCTGCAGAACACACCAGAAGTGAGAGTGGCAGTGAGATGGAGCCAACATCATGGCTAAGCCGTTTCTCTGCTTCCTGCTCACCATCATGGCGATCAGGGCGCTCACGTAACTCTGCTGCATCACCACCTTTCCCAGCAGGAAGAACGGGCCTTCACCAGACGGTCTCCCATGGGAACTGTGGACTGCTGCAGAACCCAGGAGAGCTGCAGTCAGCAGAGCCAGGGCTCAGAGAGAAGCGGCTCACCTGAGCACTTATCTGTTTTCCACTGTTTAAGCTGATGGTTGGGTGCAGACTGGACTTTTAGTGTTTTTTTAGTGTTTTATAAGCTGTGTTGAATGTGTGGCCTTAACATAACGGGTTCATGCGTACAATATGTTCAAACAGTGTTAGAGTGCTTAGTACCTGGATCTGCTTGGTTCTCCACAACACCTGCTTCACCGTCTGTTACCGTGGTAACAAGCGTGATCTAAGATGGAGCAGATCAAAGTCATTTCATTTATTTATTTATTGAGCACCTTCCACCACCAGCCAAGGAAGCCCAAAGTGCTGTACACAGGGAAACATAGATTTAAAATTATGTAATAATAAACAAAGAGAATAAAAGCATTCAAAGAATAAAAACAATGTAAAACTAAAACCAGGATAAAAACAGGGCTAAGTTGATGCTAAAACGCTGCTTTGCAGGAATAAATGTTTTTTAAAACTCTCCAAGTTCTTGTTCTCTCTAATTGCTGGTGGCAACTGATTCCAAAGTTTAGGGGCCAACACAGCAAAAGCACGTTCCCCCCCGACATTTACATTTAGTTCTGAGAAACCGGTTACACACACTTGTCTGCAGAGCGTAAGGACTGTGGGGGGGAATATTTTACAAGCAGGCTGGAGAGGTAAGAAGGTGCAGTACCTGCCAGGGCCTTAAAAGTAAAAAGAATTTTCCTAAAAATCAGGTACTGCACCGGCAGCCAGTTCAAAGAGGCCAAGATCAGAGTTATGTGGTCAAACTTTTTTGCCCCTAAATAAATCTGGCTGCTGCATTTTGGACCAGCTGCAGTCTGGCTATTGAAGCCTTGGGTAACCCAGCACACAAAGAACTACAATCATTTAGTCTGGACAGCACAAAGGCATTGGTGACTATTTCCAGGTTCTTTTTTGAAATAAAAGACATAATTCTAGCCAGACGTTGCATTTGAAAAAGCAGGATCTGGTCACAGCATTTATTTGGAGGTCCAGTTTCTAAGCAGCGTCAAGTTTCACCCCCAAGTTAGTGACCACAGACTGTTCAAAAGGGGCAAGAGAGAGAGAGATCGACATCATGATCCTTTCGACCACTAGGGGTGAACACAATTACCTCAGATTTGTTTTCATTTAGGTCAGAAAGTTAGCTGACATCCACAACCTAACTTCAGCAAGGCAATCAATTACTCTTTTAACCGTGCGGTCAGGTCCCTTGTATATAGAGACATAAATTTGGCAATCGTCAGCATAAAGGTGGAAATCCACCTTATGCTTCCGCAATATCATTCCCAGTGGCAACAAATAAATAGAAAATAGCAATGGGCCCAGAACTGATCCCTGAGGGACCCCCACTTCAGGGGGTAACACTTAGACGAGTATGGGCCCATCTTAACACAGAGAGACCTGTCTGAAAGGTAGGACCTCAACCACTGTAGCGCTTCCCCAGAAAGCCCCACCCATTGTTCCAGCCGACCAATCAGGACCTCATGATCAACTGTGTCAAAAGCTGCTGATAGATCAAGTAATAAAAGAACGACCTGTTCACCTGCATCTGTTGCCATTAAAACATCATTAAAAATGTTTAAAAGAGCGGTCCCTGTGCTGTGTCCAGACCTGAACCCTGACTGCAGAGGTTCCAGATCTCATGTGCCTTTAAGAAAGAGATCAACTGTTTGTAGACAATGTTCTCCAAGATTTTGCACAAAAAGGCAAGTTGGATATTGGCCTGTAGTTTGACAGTAAAGCAGCATCCAGCCCTGGTTTTTTCAGCAGTGGCCTTACAACCGCCTGTTTAAAATTGAGTGGAACTTGAGTGGACGTAAGACTTGTGTTTCTAATAGTTAAAACTGCTGGTCCTAACACTGCAAAGACTTTCTTAAAAGAACCAAGCCGGCAGAACATCACAGGAGGACCCAGTTGGCTTTAGCCTTGATACACCTTTCTACTCAAAAGAGACACCAATGAGAAAGAATTAAGCTTAGGAACTGGTTTCTGTGGAGTTGGAGGAGAATAAGTGGAACATTGTATGAGAGACGACCTCATGAAAGTCTCATGAATACTTTTTGAATCCAGGAGAGGAATCAGTCTCTGCGTTTCAGCTGAGCAGAAGGAGGCTGATCTTCCACCTGTGCTAAAGCTGTTGAAGAGTTTTCTCTGACCTGCTGCAGAGCAGGAGCTCCTCAGATCAGCGGAAGCGCTTACCTGAGTGTCATCTTCGCCGTCTTCTCTCTGGAGCTTCCAAGGCTTCAGCTCCACCAGCTCCTCCCTCAGCTTCCCAGTTCCCCCGTGATCCACCTGCAGATAAAACCACAACCTGTGACAGCCTCCAGCAGAAAGCCTGCTGTCCTTTACCTTCACCTGAAGCAGTTTGGGATGCTCTTCCTGCTCGCCGTTGTTTCTGACCTTCAAACCAACCTTCTGCCGTCTGAACTCCTGTTGGTGGTACAGACTGAAGTTTGCTGTCCTCAGCTAACACCAACAGGACAGAACGACACAACTGCAGGTTCTGATCAGTCCTGAAGCAATTCATTACGATGAATTAGGGTTCCGCTGATGAAGCGCAGATCAAGATCAGAGTTTAGTCGGTGGTTGTTTGGTGTGATTCTGTGCTGAACCTTCTTCATGTTCAGATGCTCAGTGGATCTCTGAGGTTTTCACTTGCAGCCCACAAATGTTTGGCTGTCTTAGAGAAAACATTCTGAGCCTTGTGGGGGTGCTTTGGGAGTGTGGAATAAAAGGTGTGTTGCTGGTGTCTGTCTAATTTCTCTACCTTGATCCCAAAGTTTACATGGTACAGTAAGACTGGCTTGGGATCTTTAGAATCCATCTTTGCTCTTGGTAAATGGTGTTTTCCTTTAAAGGTTCCACTGAGACGTGATCAATGATAGCAGTTTGCAGCTGAGATGTTGGAATCAAGACTGAGGCCAAGGCTCCCAGCTGGAAAAGGACAGAATGCTCTCTCTGTGCAAGGAAAGAGTCCCTCCCCAGGTAGAGGAAATGAAGTACAGAGGGATAAGTGTGTCTGCTGTGGTGAAGACATTGCTCTGGTCTGTTGTGGTGCAGAAAGATTAGGGCCTGAAGGCAAAGCTCTCACTGTCATCGTCCTTGCCTCATGCAGCTGGCAGAAATCTGCTTTCTTGGAAGGAGAGCCTTAGAAACAGGAGGTGTAGCTCAAACATCCAGAGGAACTCAGAGCAGCTCGTCACATGATGCCCTGCTTCTCCACATGAAGAAGAGCATCTGAGAAGGTTTGGACATCTAATGAAAAAGAAGCCTGGATGCCTTCATGGGGAGGGATAACAGGCATGCTGAGCAGGAGAACCCGAGCATGCTGGAGAGAACCACATCTGGGTTTACTAGTCATTGTTGTCCCTTTTTGGCCTTCAGGTCACACTCATGTCTAATGAATGTTGAGTGTTTGTTGTATGATGGGTGAAGATGAACAAACCTCTCTCTGTAAATATGCTTTTATCAGTACTCTAGTAGCACCCTGATGCTAACAGAAAGGTGAAGCAGATACCTGCTGAGGGCTGTGGTTTCCTGATCTGAGGACAGCAACCACAGTCATGTAGAGGAGCAGCAGGATTCCTGGGTTGACGTAAACGGGCCAGTCATGGTTGGTGTTCACGATGAGTTCATCCGGCAGTGAACAGTTGCCCAGCACAATGAAGTCCTTCAGACCAAAGAGCCTGGGCAGACACAGGAAGTTTTCTTAGCCTGACATGAACAGCAGGTAAGGCTAGATGATGATAAAGTATGGTGGAACGCAGGAACCTGCTGGATGGATCCACTGTTACCTTCTATAAAAATCTTTTGAGAGCCAGAAACAGCTTTTTCAGCTTCTTGATCATCAAAAAGGCTGCATTTCTCCATCTCAGCAGTACAACATTTACAGAAACGTAGACGTTTTCTTCAGGTGAGATAGTCACTCCTGCTACTGTCCCACCCCTCTGTGGGGTCTTATTTATTGTTGCAGTGGAAGCTTTCATGCCATGGGGCAGCGATAGGCAGCGTCTGCATGATTTCCAGATATCCAAGCCCTACTCATGACCTGGTTCAGCATCTTCAGATAAAGCAAGGACTTTTCAGGTGGAGCAAAGAGGCGAAGTGGCAGTGATCACACTGAGACTACAGAGCAGTGGTCCAACAACCTCAAAGTTCACTTCGTACTCGCCCTGCTTGCTCCACAGCTAACCCTGCTTCAGTAATTACTGCTCACCTGGATCAGGTATGCTCAACCAGAAACTGGGTTCATTCAAGCCAGCTAATCAGCAACTAGTCAATGTTTTTGAGTTTTTCTGTTTAGTTAAAATGTTCTTAATAAAAAGGTTTCGCTAAAAGCTTTTTCATGAGCTTCATTGAAGTCTGCTTTGTTATTTGAGTTTTTCAGGGTGTCAAACCTGATCGCACAGGGGGCCAAAACCCAAAACACACTTTAGGTCGGGGGGCAAAAAAGAGGAACATTTATTGAACACGCTAAAACTACATTTCTAAAAACATTCAAAACTTAACTTTTAAACATAAATATGAATAAAAACAGTCAAGAGTATTCATTCAGAATAAATCAACTCAAATCTTAAATAACTTTCTATATTTTGCTCTTCATAAAGACATATACTGTCAAAATGATACAAGTTAGAAATGAAGTAGGCCTAAATGTTTAAAGGAAAAACACTCACATTTCATTACTTTTGTCATTGTTTATAATAAACATAAATATTCCAAAAGATTTTGCTCTCCAGAAAATATCTTCTGTTACAGTCATACAAATATAAACATGCTGCAGAACAAAACAAACAAAGCCTGGAAATAAAAATAAAATTTGTGTTTTTCAGCAAAAACTAATCAATTCACTCCGTTTTCTTTGCTTTTGTGTGGTTTCATCAGAGCTGGACTCCTGGCATCGTTTTTTAACATCCACTTCATTTGGGTTTGGTGAGATCCTGTGTCTTTGTGAAACATCAGAGTGAATTGATTTTTAAAAACCTGTTATTGTCAATATAATTTTTAGGTGTTAATAAAACATTAAAAACCAAACTAAACAACTTTCAACTTGAGATTACTACAGAAATATTTGGTGTTTTCCTACAGCCTACGCTGTAATTGAACAGAAAATAAGCAAGATAGAGAGATTTTCAGTATAAAATGATTTAAAGTCACACATCTAAACTGCATTTATAGAACAGATCAGTGAACATGTTTATTAATAGTTGCTCAAGATGGTTGGTGAGAATGCAAACAGGAGACCTAACTCCCCCATCCACATGTCCCTGGGTAACATTTCTTTTAATAAGGAACTACAAACCACCAAACAGATCCCAAACCCTAACTAATATATCCACCTGTCATGAGCATTTTTTTCTCCACACAATCTGATTAAAACTGCCCAAATAGACAGGAAACTGTCCAATCTGACAACACTGCTCATGAGGTATGTGCCATTCTTACATCACGTGTGGATGTGTCTTGTGGTGCCCTGAGTCACCTGCTCACCTGGCCCACAGACTGTGGGGGGGAAGAGTGCCTGGGCCAGCAGACTCTGGTACAGGTACAGGCAGACGATGTGACCAGCAGTAAAGAAGCCAACCATCACACACAGAGCACTGAAGCCGAGCTGGCTGATGGGGAGGTGACACGCCCACCATGTGCACACCCCCACGAAGAACAGGAAGTAAAAGGCAGAGAAGGCAGAGGGCAGAGTGATGCCTGGGAAAAGGAGACACACAAAAAACCTCACCACAAAAGGTCATGTTGGCCCTGACTCTGAGAAACCCAAAGATCATCACAAAGCTTTTCACTGGAGCACGGTACCAACAGAGCAGAACTACAACAGGATCTACTCATGCACGTGTTCCTCTAGATCTACTGATGCACGTGTTCCTCTAGATCTACTCATGCACGTGTTCCTCTAGATCTACTGATGCACGTGTTCCTCTAGATCTACTCATGCACGTGTTCCTCTAGATCTACTCATGCACATGTTCCTCTAGATCTACTCATGCACGTGTTCCTCTAGATCTACTCATGCACGTGTTCCTCTAGATCTACTCATGCACGTGTTCCTCTAGATCTACTGATGCACGTGTTCCTCTAGATCTACTGATGCACGTGTTCCTCTAGATCTACTGATGCACGAGTTCCTCTAGATCTACTCATGCACGTGTTCCTCTAGATCTACTCATGCACGTGTTCCTCTAGATCTACTCATGCACGTGTTCCTCTAGATCTACAAATTAACCTGTTCCTCTAGATCTACTCATGCACGTGTTCCTCTAGATCTACTCATGCACGTGTTCCTCTAGATCTACTCATGCACGTGTTCCTCTAGATCTACTGATGCACGTGTTCCTCTAGATCTACTGATGCACGTGTTCCTCTAGATCTACTCATGCACATGTTCCTCTAGATCTACTCATGCACGTGTTCCTCTAGATCTACTGATGCACGTGTTCCTCTAGATCTACTGATGCACGTGTTCCTCTAGATCTACTCATGCACATGTTCCTCTAGATCTACTCATGCACGTGTTCCTCTAGATCTACTGATGCACGTGTTCCTCTAGATCTACTGATGCACGCGTACCTCTAGATCTACTCATGCACATGTTCCTCTAGATCTACTCATGCACGTGTTCCTCTAGATCTACTCATGCACGTGTTCCTCTAGATCTACTGATGCACGAGTTCCTCTAGATCTACTGATCCACGAATTCCTCTAGATCTACTCATGCACGTGTTCCTCTAGATCTACTCATGCACGTGTTCCTCTAGATCTACTGATGCACGTGTTCCTCTAGATCTACTGATGCACGCGTTCCTCTAGATCTACTGATGCACGCGTTCCTCTAGATCTACTCATGCACGTGTTCCTCTAGATCTACTCATGCACGTGTTCCTCTAGATCTACAAATTAACCTGTTCCTCTAGATCTACTCATGCACGTGTTCCTCTAGATCTACTCATGCACGTGTTCCTCTAGATCTACTGATGCACGCGTTCCTCTAGATCTACTGATGCACATGTTCCTCTAGATCTACTCATGCACGTGTTCCTCTAGATCTACTCATGCACGTGTTCCTCTAGATCTACTGATGCACGTGTTCCTCTAGATCTACTGATTTCTCTAATTACTGATCCACGTGTTCCTCTAGATCTACTCATGCACGTGTTCCTCTAGATCTACTCATGCACGTGTTCCTCTAGATCTACTGATGCACGTGTTCCTCTAGATCTACAAATTAACGTGTTCCTCTAGTTCTACTGATGCACGTGTTCCTCTAGATCTACAAATTAACGTGTTCCTCTAGTTCTACTGATGCACGTGTTCCTCTAGATCTACTGATGGACGTATTCCTCTAGATCTTGAAACTGAATACTTCATTTTCTTTTTTACAAATGGCATAAACTCAGGAGAACCTTATAAATACCAAAGATGTTTATTTTTTAAAAGATTTTCCCTGTAATTTATATTTACATAATAATCAGATGAATATATTCTTTATAACACACTGTTCTGTGTTTGAAGGTCATTTGTAATGAATCATTCATTAAAGGCTACCCCTCAATCCACAAGTTTTAGCTAATTACAGGCCTGTTTCTAATCCCACCTTCAGTTATTCAGAAAACTGCTACAAATGAACTCAGTGAGCATTTGAGCAGAAATGACCTTTGAGAAGCTTCGTTCGGGATATAGAGCACGTCAAAGCCTTAACTAGATCTGCTGAGGGCAACAATGTTCTTATGGCAGCAGGCAGTGGCCTAGTGTCTGTACTTGTGCTTTTGGACGTCAGTGCTGCATCTGAACAGCACTTACCTGCCAAACCCAGCAGACCCACAGCCAGGATCCTCCCCAGGTCTTGAAGAACTTTCCAAGCTTTGGCCTTCAGGTGTTCAGCCAGCTGCTTGGCTTTGGTTGCAGTGAAAACTTCTTCAGGATCAGAATTGAGGAAATCCTCCTCTTGATCTTCATCCCCTGATGTGTCTTCCTCCTCCATCGGTTGTTCTGCAGAATCATTGTCTATCTGTAGTTTGAAAGAAAGAAAACATTGGTGGGATTTCCCTCCACTGTGTTCACCATCTGGATGTCATGGGTCGTTCATTTTGGCTCAACCAAATGTTTATTCAGAGAACACCCAGACATCACCTGTGTTGTAGACTACAGTGCTTTAAAGGTCATGTGGACCACAGCAGTAAAGCAGGGAGAAGGATTCATGTACCTACATCAAAAACAACTGAAAAATTTGCTCCATCCAAAATTCTGCTTTGTTCAGGAGGTTTGTGGACCTGGATGAGAGCATTCATGTAAGAGGGTACCTCTGAGGTGACCACTCTGCAGGTGAGTTTTAAAGGTGGGCCTTCCTATGGATGCATTGGATCAATGATCTCACCAAAGGATTGTCAATGACAAGAAAAAAGCCTGCAGTGGACGGGCACACCAGTGTAAAGTACTGAAATTCTGCTGAGTTCATCCACCTGCCAATCAAAAAAAAAAAACCACATTTCTAATAATACATGACGTGAAGCTATGATTCAATGAAAATATCTGATGACGTCTAAAGTCACCACCACTGGAAATTAAAGCAATGACTACAAAGACTTTAAAATTGAGTTGTTTTAAAATTCTAATCATGTGGCTTTGTTTTTACAAAACGTGGCTTTTGTTTGAAATAGACCATCAATGTGAATGAGCTGCATCTCTGAATGCTGAAACGGAACCTGCACAGAAACCTCTGTAGTATGCATTTTTCACTCTGTTATATTGCAGCCATTTGCTAAAATCATTTGAGTTCATTTTTCTCCTCAATGTACACACAGCACCCCATATTGACACAAGAATACTGAATTTTTGCAGATTTATTAAAAAAGAAAAACTCAAATATGGTTCTAACTATTCTGACCCTTTGCTGTGACGCTCATATTGAACTCAGGTTCTGTCCATTTCTTCTGACCATCCTTGAGATGGTTCTACACCTTCATTTGAGTCCAGCTGTGTTTGATTCTACTGATTGGACTTGATTAGGAAAGTCACACACCTGTCTATATAAGACCTTCCAGCTCACAGTGATGTCAGAGCAAATGAGAATCATGAGGTCAAAGGAACTGCCTGAAGAGCTCAGAGACAGAATTGTAGCAAAGCACAGATCTGGACAAGGTTACAAATAAATATCTGCTGGACTTAAGGTTCCTAAGATCACAGTGGCCTCCACAATCCTTAAATGGAAGATGTTCAGGACGGTCAGAACCCTTCCTAGAGCTGTCCGGTCAAACTGAGCTATCGGGAGAGAAGAGCCTTGATGAGAGAAGTAAAGAAGAACCCAAAGATCACTGTGGCTGAGCTCCAGAGATGCAGTCGGGAGAAAGTTGTAGAAAGTCAACCATCACTGCAGCCTCCACCAGTCGGAGCTTTATGGCAGAGTGACCCGACGGAAGCCTCTCTTCACTAAATGGAGTTACAGTCCCAGTGAAGCATGGTGGTGGCAGCATCATGCTGTGGGGGTGTTTTTCAGCTGCAGGGACAGGACGACTGGTTGCAATGGAAGGAAACATGAATGTGGCCAAGAACAGTGATATCCTGGACCAGAACCTTCTCCAGAGTGTTCAGGACCTCAGACTGGACCGAAGGTTCACCTTCCAGCAAGACAATGACCCTAAACACACAGCTAAAATAACCAAGGAGTGTCTTCACAACAACTCTGTGACTGTTCTTGAATGGTCCAGCCAGAGTCCTGACTGAAACCCAATGGAGCATCTCTGGAGAGACCTGAAAATGTCTGTTCACCAACATTTACCATCCAACCTGACAGAAAGAGTGACAAATTTAAGGGTGAGAGATTCAGGTGAGAAAGTGAGGCCAGTGTGTTATGTGGCAATGGCATCTTAAATGTATGCTTTTAAACCTCAAAAACAGTGAAAATGATAAAAGAGAAGATGATGAACTGAATGTGAAAGTATAGCTTATAATGTAGCTTATAATGTCCTTCATACTGCATTTACCCAGCATTGCAGCAGTGAGCCGCTTCCCTTTGAGTATTGTGTGTCTGAGCTCAAACATTTGATGAGCAGTGTTCATGTGCTGTAGAAATTCTTTTGCTGTTTTATGCAACCCTCAGTGCAGAGAGTGAGGGGGAGAGAGACGAAAAGAGATTCAGATTCAAACTCCAAAGAAAAATGTAATGATTTTTGAGTTTAAGGATTGATCCATCCATTTTCTGAACCCACTGGAGCCTGTCCCAGCTCCTGATGAGCAAAGGTAGAGTAGACCCTGGACAGGACGCCAATCTGTTGCAGGGCCACACAACCACACTTCCCGGTAATAGACATGCACACCTAGAGACAATTTAGAATCCCCAGATAACCTATGAAGCATGTTTTGGGGGATTTTCTCCAGTTTTTAGGAGTAACCCAGCTTCCTCCCATTGTCCAAAAACAAACAAGATTAAACCAAAATCCTGATTTGTGTGTTAATAAAGTGAACTACCAAAGCAGTCTTTTTTATAACATGAGCACCACAGCAGGGCATAAGAACTCTCAGGTGTTGGAGACTTACCATGATGATGTTAGCAGCAGCCACCATTTCTCTGTCCCTGACCAGTCTACTGCAGAGGATGACTGTAATTATGGATACCCACATACAATTACGTCAGGACAAAGGAGGCGTAGCATGTTCCACGGATCATTCACAGGCAGCCTACAAAGCAGATGCATGTCTGTTACAACACAGCTTTGAACATTTACAGTATCTCTGCTTGAGTGTGCACCAACATGTCCTGCAACACAAACTCTGGTGGACATGGCAGATGAAGGTCTGGTTGACCTGTAGAAGGCCGGTGGCAGCAGAGAGACACACATGGGCCGAACGTAGTGCAGCTTTAGCTGACTCTGAATCTAAAACTCGAGGGTGGGAGGAGTTTGGTCAGGTAAACGAAAAGGTAAACTTTTAGAGGCTTCAAGTGAGAAACGCTACACCTACACCATGCGGGTAGGGTTTGTTGATCTCAACAGGGGAATTAATCGCAAAATATTCTCAATCCCACAAAGACTTCAGCTGAAAAAGAAGGACGCAGTATCTTTGGATTTCCAAATTTTAGTGTTGCTTCCTTTCTTTAAAAAGGGGTCAGAGGGGAGAGAAAGGCTGAAGAGATTTTATGTCTTAGCTGGCCCGAGAACTCCTTGTGTTCTTGGTCTGGAAAAGATGAGCAAGGAAAGGAAGCTCTGGAATTTCTTGCTAACACTGCTTCCTTTGCAACCAGAACCCTAGTCCAGACAAAATTAAAGGTTTGCTGTATGACTGTCTCAAAGCTCATCACAAAAGGCTCAATTTAAAGGACTAGAAGTTCCAGGATGGAGGGTTTCACTGTCATGAGAATGTTCTCTTCTTTTACAGAAGTAAAAAAATATCCGCTGATCAATTGTGCTGCTCAGCAGATACTGTTTGTGCTTTAAGAACCTGCAACACAGATGGATCACATACATACCTGGACAGTCCTATGTGCCTGCTTATGGTGTCCCATTGTGAACAGTTATCCCCTAAAGCCACACTGAGGGGTGGATAGGTGTACAGTACTGTCTGAAAACAGACATGAGCCAGAACAAACAGCAGACTGGTGCAGAGGACTGTTCTCATGAAGCGGCCTGTGTGACCTGCAAGAGACAGAACATGGAGAAAACAACAGAAGTTCTTTTGAAGTCCATGCCATGTTTGATTCTCTTATAGATCAAAACACCCTGGCGGTCTGAACAGAGGTCAGGTCATTCAGTTGCATTATCTACAGTAAACACAGAAAGTAGTTTCATTATTCATGAGGAAGATGAATGGATTTGTTCTTTTGTAGACATGCAAAAGTAGGGTGTGTGCCTATTTGTGTGTAAGGATTGGTCCAACAACAGCATAACCACAGGCATTCACTGCCCTGCATCAAACGGTTGTTTATGGTGGTTAAATGTTAACCGATCTGTTTATCACATACACTGTCCATCGAGATCATGACTGCCACATGCATGTCATCGAATGCCAAAGGTGTATTAGCTCTCGTTATCCTACTAGATGCCAAAAACAAACAGTACCCTAACCCTAACCCTAACACTGTACACATCATCGGCACAGCTAAAAAAGCATACTTCCACACTTCCAACCTAATGGGAAAACCTCTTGATCATGACTATGTCAAACATGCATACAGAGCTCTTCTTTTACTATCAAGGCCTGTCAGACAACCTCCATCTACACAAGATTCCAGCATATCTTCAGCAGAAACACACTACCTCTACAGCGCTCTACCATACTGCCAAACCCTATGACATGAGGACCTGAGCAAAGGGATCAGGGAGGCAAAGAGTAATTATAAATGGATGGTGGGACACCACAGAGAAATTCAAGGCAAATGCGGCTGGGATTTCAGCAGTTAACCAACTTCAGAGACTGCTCTGGTGCAGATGGAACTAGTTCAAGCTCACCATCAGAGGAAATGAACTTGATTTTTTGT
The DNA here is from genome assembly GCA_014656515.1 of Oryzias celebensis. Classification (NCBI taxonomy): domain Eukaryota; kingdom Metazoa; phylum Chordata; class Actinopteri; order Beloniformes; family Adrianichthyidae; genus Oryzias; species Oryzias celebensis. The sequence continues at coordinate 24,029,882 of BNCR01000014.1, forward strand.
TATTATCAGTCAAACACAGCAGTACAGATACATTACCATGAGGTAGTGTTCAAAACAAAACCCTTTGGAAAGCTGTTGGTCCTGATGGCATCCCAAGAAAGGTTCTCAAGTGGTGCACTGATCAGGACTGAGGAGTCCTCCAAAACTCCTCTACCTCCCCCTGACACAAGCCTCCATTCCATCCAGGTTGAAATGTATCATAATCAAAACACCATCATCTAATCTGCAAGTGAGACCAAAGGGGTTTGACTACTTTTAAGGGAAATTATTAGATTTTTAAATGAGATTGCTTAAGCTGTAGTCACATGAACCTGTATGAGGAATGACCCGTATGGGTGCTGCAGGTTTTTGGGTTGTCCAGGTCCGTGGAAGGTCATAGAGTGAAGCAACTGCAGGTATTTCTTGCAATTTCCTTGAGGCTCGTGCAGCCACATCAAGGAGTGTCATGAAAAGGGAAAGTATGATTTTTGTGAATGTGGTAAATGAGCAGGGAGGCGTGAAAGGTTGGGCAGATCTTTTATTCTGGTGGCAAGGTGAGACAAAAGGACACAGTTGTGACTTGTTTAATGATTTGAAGGGACCCAAAATCCTCGGACTGAGTTTCTGGCACAGGAGCTTGAGACAAAGATCCAGTGTTGTCAACCATAGCCACTAGCCGGGTTGGAAGACGGATCCCGCATGACAGTGTCGATCAGCCTGAACTTGAAACCGCCTTACGGCATGACAGAGTTGGGTATGTGCTGCCGCCCAGGTCTCTTCGCTGTGCTGAAACCAATCGTCCACAGTCGGTAGTTGCGTGGGACGTCCTGACCATGGGAAGAAAGGCGGCTGCAACCCAAGACCACACTGGAACGGTGTTAGGCCAGTGGATGCTTTCTTCAATGAGTTCTAGGGATATTCGGCTCAAACCAGGCTCCAGCCCTCCTGATGTTGGGAGCAATAGGCTCTCAGGAATCGAGTAACGTCCTGGTTGAGCAGCTTCACCTGCCTGTTGGATTGAGGGTGATATCCTGAAGTGAGACTAACGTTGATGTCCAACCCTTTGCACAAATCCCGCCAGACTCATGAGGTGAACTGCAGACCCCGGTCCGAGACAATGTCCTCGGGGATGCCATAGTGACGAAAGACGTGCAGGAGGAGTTGTTCTGCAGTCTCCATAAAGGTGGGCAACGGGAGTAGACGACAGGCTTTAGAGAAACGGTCAACAACGGTAAGTATGGTGGTGTTACCGTTGGAGAGAGGCAAGTCTGTGACGAAATCCACCGCTGTGTGGGACCAGGGTCGTTGACTTATGGGTAGAAGCTACAATGTCCCTGAACACATCGTTAATAAAGGCCTGAAAAAGTTGCTCCAATGCTGGGGGAACCAGAGGCATGTGGTAGCAGTACTTGATGGTAGACTCATTGAGGTTGCAGTAATCGATGCAACGACCAAGACCGCCATCTTACTTTCTGCCATCTTACTTTTCGACAAAAAATAATCCAGCAGATGCGGGTGAAGTGGATGGTTAGATGAAGCATTTGTTGAGCTCCTCCTGGATATAGGCCTGCATCACTTCAGTTGGGATAAGGGGAACACCTTTCCTCTAGTCGGGATGACCCCTGGCAGTAGGTCAATGGCGCACTCATGCGTTTGATGCAGAGGTAGGCTTTTGACGTGTTTTTATTAAATGTCTCCTCTAAACCTGATACTGGGAAGGCATGGAGCTTTGGACCCAGCCACTTTCGTTTCGGTGGTGGCCACCTGACATAAGGGTTACTTATCTGCAACGTTGGACACAGTGACGTTGCTGGCAAGTCGGTGACTCAAATTTGAGGATTCTTGTGGACCACGTGATGGTGGGGTCGTGAGTCTCGAGCCAAGGTAACCCCAAGATGAGTGGACAGCGAGGAGAGTCAATGACGAAGAACTGGATGGATTCCTGATGTTTGTGTTGGATGTTGAGTTGGAGATCCGGAGTCCAGAACTTGACCCGACCTGAGCCCAGGGGATGACCATCTAGGGTGGAAACAGTCACCCGCAACTCGCAGGGCAACAGCGGAACAAAATTAGCTTGGAAAAAGCCAAATCAGTGAAATTTCCTACAGCGCCTAAATCTATCATTTCTTTGGTCATAATGAGCCTATTTTCTTGCCATAGGGCAATCGGTATTTCAAATAAAGGGAAAAAGCCTTGGTGGCTAGGGTGGCCGCAGTATAAGCATAGGTTCTCCGACATGTACCAGCTTCTCTCCTCTGGTGACAGGCGCATGGATCCCAGCTGCATGGGTTCTTCGGGGAATGGCCGGACGCTCGCGGCCAACGGTTCGCTTATGTTGACTTTTGGCTTCCTGGTCCTCAAGAGATTGTCCAGGCGGATAGGAATCATGATAAGCTGATCCAAGTCAATGTCCTCATCTCTGTAAGCAATTTCACGTTGCAGTCCCGGATTAAGTCTCCTGCGGAACACTGTCTTGAGAGCTACAGCAGTCCAGTCTGTCTGGGTGGTTAGCCTTCTGAATGAAAGGCGTATGCAGCAGCAGTCTCCTCTCCTTGTTTACAGTCTAGAAGCTACTCACCTGGATTTTCCCTTCGCTGGCATGCTGAAAGATGGTGCGCAACAGCCAAGTGAAGTCACCATATAAATGGAAGGGCAACAAGCCCCCAGACCAAGCCGTGGACAGCCACTCCAAGGCTTCTCCAGAGAGCAGAGAACACAGGAAGGACACCCGGGATTCTTCTGTGGCGTAGGGCTTGCTGGTGGAGGTACAACTGGCACTGCAGTAGGAAACCGTTGCATTGTTCGGGTCTCCCGGTGAACTTGTGAGACTTGTGAACAGTGAGACACGAGGACTGGATGGATGAGCTGGGGACAGAGCCCCAGAAATCACAGGTAAGGAGGGCGTGGGTTGAGACAGCGAGTGAGCTGTTGAAGGTGTCGCCGGCATAGCTGGCTTATAGCTCCATGATGGCCTCTGTTGCTCGCAACAGCTGGTAGAGCTGTCTGGCGTGTTCCAGGAGCATTGCTGTTCATTTCTGCTGGATTAGCTGGAGTAGATACAACTGCCCCTGGATCCTAGTGTGTATTTTGTGATGAATGCGCTGAGGCATTTGGATCCATTGGCAGTCAAGTTTTATTAACGACAAAAACAGACAAAGGCAAAGACAGGATCAAGTCCAAGGCCAGGCAGGGGTCAGAGACCTGGAGCAAGTCAGAGTAGAGTAGGAAACAGGCAAGGGTTTAAAACCAGGAAAGACAGATGTCATGGAAATGCTCAGGATTGGATGCAGGGCAAAAACAATTCTTCGCGCTGGGCAAAAGGATGGTGGACATAAATATGCTGAGGCTGATGAGTTGATAAATGACATCTGGTGGAGACGCGAGGGATCAGAATTCCAGAGAGAGCTCCCTCTGGCGGTCGGAGGAGGAGCCAGAAGGCTGGACCCTGACACTGGAACTCAACACCATCAAAACAATGGAAATTGTCATCAGTTTCAACAAGTACAAAACAGAAACTGCTCCAAACACAGACACTAGGTAGGAGCATGTTCAAACCTTCAGATTCATTGGCATCATCATCTCTACTCACCTCACATCGTCCAAAACCAGAGCAGCACCTTCATTTGCTGGTAGGACATCAGAAAACCTGCTTAATGTTGGAGTTGCTGGTGACCATCTACAGTTTTGCAGAGGAAATCTGTCTGCTTTGCTATATGCCAGTGTGGTATGGAAACTTCACATAGTACAGATGAGTATCAGCACATCCCAGAAGATGCTGCTCCATTCCCTTAATGATGAACCTCCATGACTTCTGCTGCCCCACAGAGCTCAGAACATTGCCAAGGCCCACTCACACCCCAGTTCCCAACTGTTCAATCTTCTGTTCAACTGTTCAATCGTCTGGCCTCTGGGAGGTTAATCAGGTGCATCAGAATCTGGACAGACCCATTAGCAGTTTTTACCCAGAAATAAAATACTGAAAACCTTTACTTTAAATGTGTGTGTGTTCTTTACTGAACATACATGTACTAAAGCTGTCATGTTATGAACACATCACAGTATATTCATCATTGAATATACTGTGCAATCTGTGAACTTGCTTTAATAATGGAGCCTGTGTGTCTTTATCACATTATATAACTGTGATTTCATTGGGTTTTTTTCCCTTATTTTTGTTTCAAGTCCTAATTGGTTTTTTATCCTTATGTTTTTTTCTTTCCTTTTCTCTCTTTTCCTTTTTTCTTGAACATGCATCTTGACAGGAAAGTCCTCATTTTCATTTTTTGAGTTAAATACAACAGAGGCGTTAATTTTGACTATGTTTCATGTTTCTGTACTTTGTGTAAAACACATAAAGGTGCAGCGCTCTTCGGAGATGTGATCTGCAAACATGGCTGCTCTTACCTCGGAGTGTGTATTTGTTGGGGTAGGAGAACCAGGGCAGCAGGAGCAGGAAGATGAGGTAAACCAGGGAGAGAAGGTTGAAGCGAGAGATACAGGCTGAAAGACAAACACAGCATTAAGTCAGCAGCAGGCCTCTTCAGAAACATCTGCAGCATCTGAGCTTCACAAGAACTGCTCTGACTGACGGACCAATGACGGTCCAAGCGTTAATATTCAGTAAAACTGTGGAGAGCGGGGATTAAAAAAGCATCAGCAGTTTACATTTTTTAGGATTATTTAGGGACTTTTTAATTTAAAGGTGAGTGCACCCATGGAAGAACTCTAACTTTGCTTTGTCCCACCCAATCAGTTAAGTGTGTGCTTGTGTCCAAGTACCTGTACATGTGTTTGTTTTTGTCCTGTCCATGGCTGAGCAACCAGATAAGAGCTGACAGCCTCTTGTGTTGGACAGATGTTACTGTTACAAAAGGGGGTAATGAATCTTCAGACATCTGAGGTGTATATTTGTATAAACCCCTTCTATATTTGAAGCTAAACTTGATTTTTTATAATAATTGTGTGAATTTTTTTGGGCCTGGATAGAAGAGTGAGTGAGAGTGGGACATTAGAGATATTGGACATGGGTACCAGAAAGGAAAAGGGGTAAAGTAAGTTACCAAATGGCGGGGCCTGTTTAAAGACACATTCATACACACACATAAATATTACAAACATACCTGATGGCTCTAAAAACCTTCACACATAGATGTACATAAGTACAGATCACCTTACACATATACAGTACATTTGCATACAAATTAACTGATGTCCAGGGTATGCTCTTCCTGCATACAGACATCCTGTTTATGTGAAGGTGCACAGGTACCTGTGCTCAGGTGAATGTGTTCTACTGTGGACGATGATGTTACAAAATGTAAAAAGTAAAACAAAAGGAAAGGAAGCACCCTTTCACGAGACGGTAGTGGCAGCCAGGACCACCCAGAAACCCACGTGAAGAAGCAAATCTATAGGGGGCCCACCGGCTGGGCAACTCAACAGCAGCCAGCCAGACCAGAGTCGCATGAAACACTGCAGGAGCCCTACGCCCCAAGCGGCAAGGAAATCCCATTCCAGAGAGAACAAAGCTCCAGTCTAGCCAGTAAAAAGTTCCCCCCACCTCGCTGGGGTTTCAGCACAGGGCCCCACCCATCTACCACAAAACTTGGACCATCCCAGACTTCCAGGTGCATCTGAATGCATCCATGAGTTCTGAGCGTCACCTCAACCCCAGACACAAACCAAAGTCACCTCCACATGGTCCTCCAGGCAAACCACCAGACTACCCTAAAGAGAGTCCAGCAGAGAGTAACACCCCCAGGAAAAGAGCACCAGCAAAATGGGAATAATAAGCATGGTTTATCCCAGCTCCCTTTGCTGAGGCACCAACAGAAAAGTTAGAGAGATCACCAGTACACATAGACCTTAGCCTGCCCCATAGGGACACGGACACCCCCACAGTTCAGATGTTATGCCCAGTTCACAGCTTTACCTGGGACCTCAGGAATCTCACTCCCTGAGTGGAGAGCTAACAGCCAGACTTGGGAAGCCAGCCCTTAAGAGACACAGCCAACACCACTGAACAGCTGGCTCCCCCCACAGAGAACAGGTTAGGGGACAGAGGATTAGTAGAGAGCACCCTCTTTATGTAACATGTGCATGTGTTAGTGTGTGTAGTGTGTTAAGGTGTGGCGTGTGTGTTAATCTAAGGTTTAGTTCAAATGAACTCCTTCATGCCATATGTCTCTTTTTCCCAAAGTAACAGATAGTTCAGGACTCCACTGAGCATCACTGAATAAAAAAAATACTGACAAACACTGTTATATAGAAATCTAATCAAATAATTCAGGTATGAAGGGGTTAAAAGAACTGTGCTGATAAGTTTTGGTTGTTGGCTGTGAAATCCAAGTGCCCTTCCACTAAATGACAATACAAATCTTAAAACCAAGAGGGAAGGGGGGTCCTTAAACTGTACTGCAACCAAGAAAGGGAAAGCACTGCTAAGTAAATAGGATATAGTACTTTACTACCTTCTTAGAAGGACCAAAGAGCTTTAATGTCAGTCCCATTCACATAGTGATGGTGGCAAGACTGCTGAACAATGGCTCCAACCTACAACCACCAGGAGTAAAATTGCCTTAAATATCAGCTACAGCTAGCTTAAGCATCTTATAAAGAGAATCACTTCTTGTCCATTTCAGCTGTTGAAACAAATTTGTCGTACTCCCACTTTTAGCAGCTACAACCTTTAAACAGGTTTTGCTGCGTGTGGTTTGATGCTTCAAGTCTGAAGTCACAACATCACTGGTCAACATTTCATTTTTGACTCAGCTGTCATGTTAGCCGGTGGATGAAAAAATCTACCAGTCAGGCACGTTTTTTTACCAGACAAATTATAACATTATTTTATAAAGAACTATAGGTGTCATTTTAAAAAATGATATTATGTTGAATGCAGAGAGAGTACGTCACAGCATAATGAAAACACAAGCTAAAAACAGTTTAAGTGACTCAAATTTCAAGTCAGTCTTTGTTCTCTGCTTTTGTCATTTTCACACAGTTTATGAAGTGTTTTATTTTCTATCACAAATGTGTTGTTTCTTCTCTTTAGCACAGGTAAAAAGCCCCCCTGTGACCTCTATGACGAGAGCTGTCAGTCACCTTTAGTCTGAACCGTTTACATATTTTTTTAAGAAAATAAAATAAAGATACTATATAAAAAGTATAAACATAGCTTTAATGTCATCTAACTGTTTATTTTTCAATAGGCTTTGGAAAAATTTGATTTATTTGAGTCTAACCGCAACACCTACAAATTCCTTTCAAAATACTTGTTAGAATAACATAAAGCGTCGTAGCATGATAGCATCAGTGTGTATCAACGCTGCTGTCTCAAAATGAACACTTTTTTATTAACCTCTGTTGCAGGTGAGTCCAGCCGGTTTATCTTCCATTTCTGTTTGGATCCTGTTAAAAACCTCCACATCCTGCTGCTGGCTCCGTGTAGCTAACATCCTAAAAACATTAGCTGCTAGCTCCGTGTAGCTAACATGCTAAAAACAATAGTTGCTGGCTCCGTGTAGCTAACATCCTAAAAACATTAGCTGCTAGCTCCGTGTAGCTAACAGGCTAAAAACAGTAGCTGCTGGCTCCGTGTAGCTAACATCCTAAAAACATTAGCTGCTAGCTCCGTGTAGCTAACAGGCTAAAAACAGTAGCTGCTGGCTCCGTGTAGCTAACATCCTAAAAACATTGGCTGCTAGCTCCGTGCAGTTAACAGGCTAAAAACATTAGCTGTTAGCTCCGTGTAGCTAACAGGCTAAAAACATTAGTTGCTAGCTCCGTGTAGCTAATTGGCTAAAAAAATTAGCTGCTAGCTCCGTGCAGCTAACAGGCTAAAAACATTAGTTGCTAGCTCCGTGCAGCTAACAGGCTAAAAACATTAGTTGCTAGCTCCGTGTAGCTAATTGGCTAAAAAAAGTAGCTGCTAGCTCCGTGTAGCTAACAGGCTAAAAACATTAGCTGCTAGCTCCATGTAACAATTCTGGGGTGAATCATAAACAGCAGAGAGGCTGCAGAAAAAAAGAATAAGAACAAGCCTGATTTCCTGGTGAACAGAGAAAGCAGCAACAAATTAGAAGAACTGGTTTGAACATGGATTACTGAGCAAAGGAAAAGGTGCTCGTGTCTCCAGGAAAATGATCGGCATGAAAGACAAAATAATTTTTGATACAGAGATTGATGTTCACAGCCAGTGTGATTTAGAACAGAATAAAATGTTCTCATCATTTCTATAAATCCTGAAATGTTCCTCTTATTTTCTGCATTTCCTGATATGATTTTACACAAAATGAACCCATTAACCATCACCATTCTGTCTGTGATGGAATAGACGCCGGTCTCTAATAAACGCCGGGATCGGCCGACAATTTTTTAAAATAAACGCCCCGGCTACTATTGGAAGATATAAGGTAATAAATTATTTGTATATATCGCCTAGATACATCATAAGGAATACCATCCTTCAGCCCAGACCCTTCTGGAGCCCCGCCTCCAGAAGCAACCACAGGCCCCTGCCCCTGAGCACATGGTCCTTAGTGGGAGCTCTGGTCAGTAACAAACAGGTCTGAGGCACCTGTCTGGTCAGGAGTGCTCCAAGTTTGACTAAATAATTCAAGCTGTCAATCATCCCAGATTCAGCTCCTGCATATGTGCGTGTGCATGCTTCTGTGTGTGCATGTGTGGTACACGTCAAAGTAAATTGGACTTTTTAAAGCATAGCAGATGTTCATGTGCACAGAGGAGGTGGGCACGCGCCACACCACACCCCAGTACTGCACAAAGTGATCTCCCACCCCTCAGGCTCAGGAGCTGCGCTGTAATAAAATAGCAGGCATCTGCACTGAGTTGTTTTACGGTTTCATTGTTCCACAAACATGCTCCAACGCAGCTCTGTGTTTCACAAAATTGTCAGGTGCTGATTAGACAAGGAAACTTCCTGGAACCCAAAACTTCTTTGACAGGCCAGACTGTCAGCAGCAGTCTGCTCAGAAAACTGAACCAGTCAGTACAGAGCAGCAGAACGATCAGCTGCTGGAACACAGGAGATCATGTTCTTGGCTTCTAAAAACCTCTGAAGTGATGAAATAGATCTGTACTATAACTACATTGAACTATTAATAACTCCAGGAGAGGCAGGCAATAAATCCAGCAGGTAATCACAGCCCAAAGCATTTATGAAGGTGTGAAAACATCAGCAGCTTTCATCTGAGCTGCTGCAAGAGGAGCTTCCATCTGGTGCTTTTCCAAATTAAAAGATCACAGAGTCTGAAAAAAGCAAAGGAGAGACTATTTGTGATGAAAAAATAACATCCAAGAATGTGTCACAGCACAAACATGGAAACCTATCTCTGTCCAGCAGTCTAATGATGAAACTACCTCAAACTGACATCTGTGCACAAAGCTGATAAGAGGCAGCAGGAACCCGCTCTGTTTGAACGGACTCCACCTCTCATTGGTGAGAGGTCCTGCATTTCTGTCCATGCCTGCTTCAGCTGTCTGTGTTTTAAGAGAGTGGATCTCGGGCCTGGTGTCTATTGGTTGGTTTTAGAGAAATGGTATTAGTTGTTACTTGTGTTGTGACCTGTGGCTTGTCTTACAGTAACAGACAGAGAGAATGTCTTATGTTGGTGTGTGACTGAATGTTGATGCCAGAATTATAACTGGTGTTTTCAGCAGAGGTCTCGTGTCTACAACATCTGAATTTTTTTGTTCTTTTACAAAATTATGAGGGCTCAAAGGAAACGGGAAAAACCACATCTGCTTCCAAAAACCCCATGAAGGTTTCCATGTTCTCCTTGATGTCACTCTCCAGTAAAGAACATGAGTCTGGATGTGGGCAGCACCCTCCTCAACCAGCTGACATCCTTTTGTTTCCAGGGTCTCCCCTGTCAGATCAGGAAGCGCTCTCGGGTCCGGACAGGAGCTTGCTTCTCCCCATGGATGAGGACAACACGAGGCAGAACCTCAGAAAAAGGACGTTCAGCCCTCACAGCTCCGAACTGCAGAATGAGCTGCTGCAGAGCTAAACACGCACATGAGCTCACGCACAATCACACTCAGTGCGAGTATTTGTCAGAGAGCTGCGAGCTCCTGCAGGACAGTTTGAACTCTGAGCATCAGCTTGCGGTCTGGGCTCCACTGTGCATCACAGAAGATTCAGATCCACTCACTGTGTTCTCTGCCTTCTAGAGTCTGCACATGCACAAAGACACCACAGCTGCTGATGAAGAGGAGAGTCTGCCTTCATGCTCAGTTTGAAATCAAAGAACAAACTGAAAGTAATAAGAAGAAACTAGACTGGATTTGAAATCTAACATGTGAGCCGAGCTCACTAGTGATTGTCAGAACTGACACCTTTTCAGCATCAGCAGATATGAATGCTCCTGTGGATTTGTCCTTCACAGCTTCCCACCAACTGAAGCCAACAACTGCCACGAAGGCGGAGCTTCAGAGATCATGGCTCTGTGGTCAAAACTAAACCCAGTAAAGTCATTATTCTCCCACTCCCAGAAAATATCCTAGTGTTACAAAAACCTTTGGGAGTTAACCACACCACCCTCGCTGGATTATCAATTTCATTCTGTTCTGCTGGACTTTCACAACAGATGCTGAGAAACCCAGAGGGGTTTGATGGACCAGATGACTGAACAGTCAATGTTTGGCTTAAAGGGCCAAGTGCACCACCTCTCCATATTTTTGGTGTTCTGTTGAGATCTGTCTACAGAAAATACCTCTAGCTAAATCCAATGCTTGAGGTGTAATCCCTTATTGCAACTCATTAGCAACATTCCATTAAACCCAGGACTCCACTTGATTTATCACCATGAATGGAAAAAAAACATCAAAGAAGATGTTTTTAGACTCTCGTTCAAGGGTTTGGGGTCACAGAGACAATTTTCTGTTTGGCACGAATAGTCACACTTTGATTTACCAAATGAGCTGTACAATGAGTAGAAAACGTAGTCAAGACATCGACAAAGTTAGAAATAACTATATTTATTTTAAAGAAATGTTTTCCTTCAGCTTTTGCTTCCGTTAGAGAATCCTCCATGTACAGCAATGACATCATTGCGTACCTTTGTCTTTCTTTTTGTTTATTGAGGTAATTCGGAGAAATGTGACACCACTCTTGCAGAAGCCCTCCCACAACCTGGATGGGCACTTTGTTCTTGTTGCGTACCATATGGTCGAGTCTCTTCCACAACAGCTCACTGGGATTTAGATCTGGTGACTGTGCTGGCTACTCCACTACATACAGATACCAGCAGCTGCTTCTTCTCTAAACAGTTCTTGCACATGTTGGAGGTTTGATTTGGGTCATTGTCCTGTTGCAGGGTGAAACTGGCTTCAATCAAGGGCTGTCCACGAGGTATGGAATGCCACTGCAAAATGGATGGATTACCTTGCATTTTTTAAAGTCCTTATTACCATGAGCAAATCTCCATCCTTTCCTGCACCAAGGCCACCCCTGACCATAATTACCCCAGGGCATAGGCAACCTAGGCGAGTGCCTAGGGCACCACCTGCTGGAGGGAACACATTTGTTTTGCGTTTATTTCTCAAAGTTGAGACTCTAATGTCCTTATCTTCTTGCTCAGTTTTGCAGCGGGGCGTCCTATTTCTTTTTCTACACTGGTTAGAGCCTGTTTGTGCTGTTCTCTGAAGAGAGTTGTACACACTATTGAAGAAATTCTACCGTTTCTTTGCTATTTCTCTCATGGTACAGCCTTCATTTGTAAGAACAACAATAGATTACTGAGTTTCACATGCAAGTTCTCTTACCACATGCACATGTGTTGAGTTTCACATGCAATGTTTACCACATTTATAATGTATAGAGTATATTTTTAATTACTTTAAGTTATCTTTGTTGAAAGAATTTTGATTTTCTTTCAAAAGTAGAAAATGTCTAAGTGACCCCAAACTTTTGAGCAGTAGTGTGAATACTTAAAACTAAATTCCAACATGAAAGTTAAAGCACAACCTAGAGTTAATTCATCAGTTGTGTTACAAAACAATAGAAACCTGAAGAACTGAACAAGCTGTCCTTTTGTTTAGCTGCTAAATTCTCTTATGTCGTTTTTAAATCCACTTTTAACCTTGAGTGGATTAATGTTAGCTTGTTTGGATCTGAGCAGTTTTTTTGTCAATGCTGGTGTGATTTTTGGTCGGTACCAAAGTGATGTTTACACAGGTGTAAACATCTTCAATGTTGTTGTTACATCTTCAATAAATGAGAATAAATGTTTAAATATTAGATCCTTAGCTCTCATGTTAGATCTCCTGAGGACCGCCTATCCTATAGTTCAGGCGGTTTAAAACCCTGCCCCTCAGTGGCGAGGAGCCCCCTCAGCTGGGGGCCTCAGGTAAGCAGGGCCCGGTGCCACAGGAAGCCAAACACATCCTCTGAAGTGTTGCAAACATGTTCTCAGTTCACTTCCTCTGACTCACTGAGAAAACAACAGACAGAATCTCCAAGACCTGACGTCAGACTGTTTGGTTTTGAGGGGACCTAATGGCATGTCCTTGAACGCACCACCACACATCTCTGTCCTTTTGCGTCTCAGTACCTTTGTTTATAGTATTAACTGGCTGCTAAAGGTCTGACCTGAAGGTTTCCCTGAAAATCTAAGACATGGGACCGAGGGGGTAATCACGTGACACCAAGTGGAGCGCAGGCTTTCATCTCCTTGCTTAAAGTTCCAAACAGAAGTTCACTGAACATCAGAACCACGCCAGAGGGGTCCAGATTCTGCTGATCACAAGGACTCAGAACTTCTCAGACATCCCTGTCCTCTGTGGTCCCGGTCTCTGCAACAGTCTCTCTCCTGCGGAGGCTCGTGCGCCTCGGACGTGTAACCCCCCCACCAAGCTAACAGAACGTTTCCTACCTGCCAGCAGCGCGCACGGCAGCAGGCCACTGAACAGCAGCCACACCGACACCTGGAGCTCCATGCGAGCCCGCGGGTCCGAACCGCAGAGGATCTGCGGGACAATCCGACCGTCTTACTGCCTACGTGGACGCTCGCAAAGGGACCGGGTCAGAGTCATGCTGTCCAAACAAAGTTCGGTTCGGTTTCAGTCCCCCGACAGCGCGGACAAACTTTCTGCAGGGAGGGGCAGGAAAGTCTCAGCGCACGAGGGCAGTGTGCGCGCGGGGTGGAAAAAGTGATTCACAGTCATGAGCGCCAATAGAGGAACTATTCTGCTGTTGCCCCCCCTCCGTTCAGAACCCGCCCATGTCCCACCCGAACTGCCGCTTCTGGAGCCGGGCGCACTGCGCGCTCACGCCGCGCTCACGGCTCCTACGGAGGCGCGCTCACACCCTCAACTGCAGACCCGGGTTTGAGAGCCACCAGTTGTGGTTGAAAGCTGGCCGGCAGCGCCCCCTCCCGGAGCCAGGGAGGACGTTTAACAATGCAGGTCCGCTTCCAGGTTCAGGCGAGAGGGGAACCTGAACAGACGGGGAGTGACCTCATCCACTGTGTTTACATGCAGGAGTGAACCCCCCCTGCATGGAAGGAGGAAGTTAGTAAAACAATGACGGCATCAGGAGACCCCTCCATTCCTTTTACACGGCTGTCCTCGGGTCTTCCGTTTGTGGGTTCTCTAGGGTCTCCTCTCACAGGCGTGAACACACAAAAACACACATGGCTTTGTATGGGGTAAGGAAACTGTCAAAAAGAACCGTATCCATAAAGGAAAAAGTTGCATTCATAAATACAAAGTTGTGCTCAAATTTCTATTTTGTGCACAACTTTGTGCACAACTTTGCAGAAAAATAAAAATACAACCTTTAGTTTTAAGCTTGACATGTCTGTTTTGAATACGACTTTTCTTTATCTTTAATACTGATTTATCCTGTTAAATCACTGTCAAAAGTACGTCACGGAGTATCACGGAGTCACAAGCATAAACATGGAATCCCGGAGCATCGATTCATCTGAATGAGCTGATAGAATTAAACTTTTTAGAATGATATTGATTATCAAAACAGAACACAATTCAGTGTATTATTATTATTAATAATAATAATGTTATTGATATCAACATATATGTGAATAATAAACAGTATGTGCATTAAAGAGCACATTGAGTAATTCATAAATGGGTTTTTCATTTTTATCTTTAGATTGTATGTTGCATAACTTGCATGTGATTTTAGTGCATTAAATATACAATAAATTACCATACAATATAATATATTTTTATTAAAACGAAGATTACATAAAACAATCCATTTTGTTTCACCAGTTATTCACGTCATATTTTTAAAATAATTTTCAGGTTTTTATGGCTCTGTAATTATTTCAGTAAAGAACTCTCCTGGAGAATGAGCATCCCCACAATTATGTATCAGGTTTAACTGACTGAGTTTGATACGACTGAACCAATTTTCAGGGTAAATGCTCTTTTTTAACCTAATTTTCTTGTTGTTTTTAACACGTTTTGAGATATAATTTTGATAATGTTTCGATATAATAGTTCAGCCATGCATCGTTCCCCTATGAAAATGTGATGGCTTTATGTGGAGTTTGTGAAAGTCAAACCTGTTTTTGCAAAAGGCACAGACAGAGAGGACAGCGGTTTTTCATCCTATATTTGATCTGTAGATACATATACAGTTAGTCTTTAGAATGTACATTTGCATTGTCTAACAAAGCTTTTTCCCGATCCTTTTTTAGTAAGTGATCTGTTGATTTTATCTTTAGATGCATGTATCAACTATAAAGAAGGATGGATGCAAAGGAGAAGAGGGGCTGCAGGCAGAAATTCTCCTGGACCAGAGCAGCATATTTTCATTCTTTTTCCTCTTATGTTTTAGTCTTTTTTTAAGTTATTTGTTGATGTTTATTTTTTACAAATTTTTTGACAGCAGTTGTAGCTTTATCTTGTTTTATTTGGTTTACAAAATAAAGTTTATTTCAAACTGGTGCTCTTTTCAAGTTCTTAATGTTGTATAAATGATGGAATCCTGAAGAAAACTTGGTCTTTAAAGGTCGGCTGATATCAGTGTTGCAGCAGGATGGTTCTTGAGTTTTACGTCATGAATTTAATATTTATGAACATTTAATAAGGTGTTCCAGAAGGAGATGTCAAATGTCTGGAAAGACCTCCTGAAGCTTTGTTTTCCAGCAGATCAGAAGACGACCATGATTGAGTTCCATTGAGTTCTGTCCAGGAGATCTTCAAGTGCAGCATTGAAATGAATCAAGATGCAGACGTGTTTAATGTCAGTTTCATCTGCAGCTGGACGCCTCTCGTCTTTGTGGGTTTTTCTTCCTTCAAAGTAATATCAGTCGCAAGTTTTTTATTCAATGTGTAATTCATATTGAGCTGAATCCACTCTGCCAGCTCGAGATATTAGTTTAGAGTTTGAAAGTCTGTGCTTTCATTTACAGAAATATTAAGAGTCGGCAGAACAAACATGTAAACGTTTGATCTAGTGTAAACACAGCAACCATTCATTTCCCTGGAGCTGAACCTTTGCTCAATTGAGGTTTATACGCCATTTTGATTGCAATTTTGCATACATTGTAACACTACAAAAGAAAGGGAACATGAAGAAAAAGAAAAAACTGTTCGGAGAATTGAGTTGTCATTTTATTTTCACCTGTTGCAGCTATTTTGTAAAAATGAAAAAGCATTTCCACTATTGACTTTTATTTTGAAATATGAGTCACGTTTGCTTCCATAACTACAGGCCTCCTGCTTATCCAACAACACCTTAGAATAATAATCATACATTTTACACAAAAAAAATATAATAAAATTAAAGCTCAACTAAAATGAACAATAACAAAAATGTTGTTTTGAGGTCGTTAACTCCCGCCCTTTAGAAAAAAAAAAAGAACTTCCATTTGGGATATGACGACAACTTCCGTTCGACATCCATCAGTCCATCCACCATGTTACCTGCAGCGGGGTCCTCTTGCGGAATTTACAGTGATTTAACAGGAGAAATTCATATTCAAGACAAAAGAAAAGTTGTGTTCAAAACAGACAAATGAAACTAAAGATTGTATTCATATTTTTTCTGCAACTTTGTATTTATGAATACACTTCTTTTTGACGGCTATCTTACCTCATAGTTGTGAGTCACTGCTGTGTGACACAGATGTTCTCAGGGGTCAGATTCAATAATCCACAATGGCAGGTGAAGTGTAACACTACAGGTTGGGTGTTATTACATTCCAACTACTTTGTGGAGATGATGGTCACGTGTCAAATAAAGGCCGCGTAGTTTCTGAAACCAGACTTTAAATAAATTTGATTTTTGTGTCATTACCACCCACATTGGGCTGCTGTTCAAAATATTTTTCAAGATTTATAATCACAAGTTTCAACAACAACAGGTCAATACAGTGCTAATTGACACAGAACTTCCTTTTGTGTCTTTAATCCATTCACTAAAAGATGACAGCTGCAACAGAGAAAGATAAAGTAAAGAAGCCCATTCACCTCTATACTGTTCACCCCTGCCACCCTGGGATAAAAAGTTCTGAAAACTTTTAGCACCAACATCGATGTTTTTCTCACCACTGTTGAACTGAAAAGCCCAAACCCTAACCCTAACCCCTAACCCTAACCCTCAGCCTTCAACCAAAATACACAAACAATCAGAACAAAAGCAAATCCAAGAACCTGAGCTCATCCCCATCCTGGCAGAAATGATCTTGTCAAAGTATCGGAACTTACTCTTGTTATTTTACTATGTTACTTTTTAATTGTTTAATTGTATTTGAATGTTGTGAGTCTTAATGAACAGGGTTTACCTGCGGTCGTGGTTGGGCATCATATAGATGAAGTGATTGAGAAAGTTTCACTTCACAGTTATGCAGACGACTCTCAGCTTTATGCTGCTCTGTCAGCAGAATCTCTGCTGACCTCCTGGATGCAGACAAACATTCAACAACCAAACTTCTAGATTTAGGAATCTAGAAGGAAAGAATGTATGGAATGGACGAGGTGATCTTTAGAGGAATGCAGATTTAATGTTACTGTTAAAAAACTAATAGACTCAGCTACGCTTTTGCTCCCAAACCTAATCTGCTTCTCATCTTTTCTTGACATTCTCCTGACAGGCTCGCTGACCTCTGTATGTGACAACAGCTCATATATGTTTCCAACTATGTTGAAGAAGGAGAGGCTTTGAAAGTGACCACAGAGGACAAATGAGGATGAAGACAAAGTGAGGGATGATTGAACTAATCCCGGTCTCCACGTTAATCAGAGGAAGAGCAGATCTTCTTCCGGAACAAAGACCTTATTGATGAAGTGCCTCAACGCCCCTTGTCTCATTAACAACACATTTGGGGGTTTGATCAAGTTTATGTAATCAGGAGTGCTTCTTAGGGGGTGGGGGCAGGCTTGTCATTTAGGTAATGTTCAAGTAACTGAATCAAAACTACCATTCAACACAATTTTTCACAGCAATTGCTTGAAGAGGAGGGTCATTTTATATTTACTTCTTTCTTTTAACCCTGACTTTTATTTATTTTTTTAATACTTGGGGAGCGCCAGAAAGTTTGCTGTGCAGAAAAAATCTAATTCTGCCCCCACCCCAGCTAAAATGAATATAAACGTGCACAGAGAGCATGATGCTTTTAAAGCGACAAGACTGAAAGAGGAAAAACTAATGAATCCAGACCGAACCGATCAAAACCAGGAAAATTAGAGCAGAAAATATGGAATAGGGCAGTGCCTTACTTTGTGATTAAATTATAAAATACGAGATATTTTCTTCTGGCTTTAAAGTTTGCGATAAATATTATGCAATGCTGTGCATTTTAAAGAAAGAAACTTAAAAAAAGACATTAAATGAAATGAAACCAGAACTGTTTGGCTGTTTTCTTTGTACGGCTTTAATTTCTATGATCATAAACATGATTTTGTTTGCATTTCGAAAGGATCTTTGTGTTATAATCTTGTGATTGTTTTGTCTGGCTTTTTCAGGCCCCGCCTCCAGACGGGGGCCACCAATGTGTCACGTGACCCGGAAGAGGCGTGGTTTGTTTGCTTTCGCGCGAAAATTGCTTTCTTCTTCCTGTGAAGCTCGCAAACTTCCGGACGCTTTTGTTTGTGTTCGTGGTGCTTCTCCCCGGGACGGCACACGGACGCAATGGCTCAGGTTCGGCTCACCGAGTTCTTCTCCCAGCGGAAGAAAGGCGCTGGACCGAGGAAACCGGCCGCGGGCCCGCTGTCCTCCCCGGTGCACCGGGAGTTCGTGCGGGTCATTGATGAAGCGGCTGGGCGTGATGACCGGAGCGCTGACGCCGCGGAACCAGTGCCCAGCCCGCAGACACCGAAGCGGCCCTCCGGGCAGAGTCCAGAACGGGAGTCCGCCGCGGCGGAGCACAGTTCAGCCAAGAGGAGGCGGAGGGTCCCGGGCGGCGGGGGCGAGCCCGCGGCGGACGCGGGAGCGCGCAGGGGGGCGCGGAAGAAGCTGGTCCTGCGCGATGACGCGGGACGGTCCAAAAGCCCTCTTGGCGGGGCTCAAGCACAGGTACCGGTTCCACCTGTGCGTCTGCTACTGAGACTCAAACCTCGCGGTTCGGTTCCAAGTTGTGCAAAGACCAGCGGATCGGGCTCAGACTCCGAGTATATTCTAAGTGTTTGTCAGTTGTGAACCAGGGAGATCCACGAGTCTGGCAGTTGCTTGAATATTTGTTGGCATTTGTCCTCTGGTTCTGACCCAGCGCGTGACCTGTCTGCTGGTGTGCCTGCAGGTTCTATGTAAGGAGGACCTTGCTGCTCTAAAGTGTCGCCTTCAGAAGATCAAGAGGCAAGTGGATTTGGTATCTCCTGCCACCTCCTCCTCAGCACCTCCTGCAGATGTGCACAATCTCCAGGCCAGGCTGGTTCTGGCCAAACAACTGTCTGCAAAGGTCCAGAAGAGGGCAGAGTCAGCGAGGAAACGAGAAGATGCACAAGTACAAGACAGGTGAGCTATTTGGTTTGGTTCTGGTTTGCTTGGGTCAGACAAAGAAATCATTTGTTTCTTTGCTTTGTGTGCAGCACCGAGCGGCCAGCGTACCAGCGGTACCACACTCTCGCTCAGGACATCCCACCAGGCCTGGTTCTGCCGCTCCACTTTAGAGTTCTGGCTGAGATGTTTCGCAGCATGGACACAGTGGTCGCCATGCTTTACAACCGCTGTGAGACCGCCACCTTCGCAAAGGTCCAGCAGGGGGTCCAGGATATGACCCACAGGTATAGACCATTGTATTAGAACGGGTTCTGCTGTTCAGATTTGTTCCGGACAAACTAAAAGTGGTCAGACCCACTTCAGAGAGCGGGTTGTTCGGTTCCATGTGTAATCAACGGAAGGCTTGTGTTTTCTCTATAAGGCGATTCGAGCAGAACCATGTGGGTCAGATCCGGACTGTGTTCCCTGAGGCTTACACCTTCAAGCAGGAGAAGAATGTTCCCACCTTCAGCACCAGTGCCAAGAAGGGCGAGTATCAGCTGACTGTGGAGCCCATCATTGTTTCAGGTCAGAACCACCTCTATAACACGTGGTACCACTCCTTGAAAGCTGTCTTCACATCTGTGTCCTCCTCAGACCAAAGCCAGGCCCGGCCCGCTCTCTCCGCCTCTCGTCTGCTGGAGAGAAGGCGTGTCTTCCACCAGAACCTGATCTCTCTGGTGAAGCAGCACCACCAGGTGAGCAGCATCGCTAAAGTTACAGTGATGGATCACTGTGCCTCCTGGGTTCTGTCTGATGGCTCATGTCCATCTCTACCTTGCAGGAGTTTCTGTCTTCATTGGTTCCGCCTGTTTCAGTTCCAGAAGACAAGCTAACTCGCTGGCATCCCCGCTTTAACGTGGATTTAATTCCCGCAGTCCCC
Organism: Oryzias celebensis; assembly: GCA_014656515.1. Lineage (NCBI taxonomy): Eukaryota > Metazoa > Chordata > Actinopteri > Beloniformes > Adrianichthyidae > Oryzias > Oryzias celebensis. Next base: position 24,049,714 of record BNCR01000014.1, read on the forward strand.
GTAAGCCAATTACCTCAACCTCCACACAGGGAGACCCTGTCTACTGCCCAGGAGGTACTGGACCGGGCCCGTTTGCTTATCAATCCCAAGGTACTGGATCCAAGTTTGCATGGTTCTTAAAGTTAAGCTTCAGATGTATCACTCTGACCATTTTCTGTGTTCAGATGGAGAAAGCATTAACTACTGCAGCCCAGCGAGTCCAGCTTAGACCTGCTCAGGGTACTGAACCAACACGCACCCAGAAGGTAGCAGAACCTGTAGCCCCTGCAGGTCTGGTTCCAGAGACTTTGAAGGGGGTGTCCCAGTCCTTGCTGGATCGGGTGAGTGTCTCCACTACAACTGCTACTACGGATTGCATTTGGGCGGCTCAGGGTAGTTGGGACTGGTTTTCCAGATGCCAATGTTTTCTGTTTTATCCTCAGATCCGGGCCAAAGAGGCCCAGAAGCTGCAGGCAGTCATGACCCGGGACCCGGCCCAGGAGGAGCGCCTGCTGATGATGTCCCGGCTAGTAGAGCTGGCCCGGATACTGCGCAGCATCTTTGTGGCAGAGAAGAAGGTGTCTTTGACAATGGAGGCGGCCTGCAGCCGCATGACGGCAAGCTACAGTTCTGCCCTCACTCCAGGTGGACTCTTGTGCCAGAACCTGTTTTTCAGTTCTGCTGCTGGCTGCTCACAGGTTCTGTGGGTCAGGACTGAAACTAACTACATCCTCTTCCCAAACAGGAGAGATGGAAAAACATGTCCACCTACTGGCAGAGCTCACAACTGATTGGCTGACCCTTCATCCAGTCAGGAAAGACGTGTACTTGAAGCTGGACAGGAAGGTGGAGCTGGCCGTGGTGCTGGACAAGCTGAGCCGCCGCCTCAAGGAGGAAAAGCAGATGTGACAGCAGATGTTCCTGCAGTTGAACTTTTCTTCTGGTTCTCTTCAGTGGGACTTCGTAGAAGCTCAGTGTTTTTTGTTCTTTCCTGAAAGAGTGAAAACAAACAGACCTGCCCTGATATAAATGAGGTCCTTTGGGGCAATGTGCTGTTAGAAAACCAGACTCCCAACAGTCTGACCGTACAGACTTTCTGCTTGCTCAGTATTTCAAGTGATTGTTTTGTGAACCTAACTACAACAGAAGAACTGTTGGGCTGAGCAGCAGCTGCGTGAAGAAAAGATCCCCATGTTCTGCTTGGGGGATGTTGGTGTGAAGTTTTCAGGGGTTTAGCTGGGGGGAGTGGGGTGTTAGGCAATCCTATCATTTGCAGCAGCAAACAGTTGTCAAATAAAATCAGTTTTTTTTAATTAAAATCTTGAGAGCTGAAATTTATTGTTGATCTTTTACTTTCTTTTTCAAAACGTTTAGCTTCATTTAGAGAAGCCACATTACAGATAAAAACGTTTCAGGATCTGCTTCAAGCATGGAGTTCCAGCAGACTCACTGAAGATCAACCTGCAGTACCGAAACTGTAAAAAGATCAAAACAGGGAGCAGTTAAACTCAGCATTGCACCCTGACACAAACAAACACTTCAGCTCATCACCTGCAGTGGTCCAGACTGCTGCACCGGTCAAAAGTCAGATCTCAACTGTAGATTTAAGAGCCTCGAGGCAGTTTCCCAGGATGCACTTCTCCTCCTTTCGCAACAACCCAACCACTTCTAGCTGCTCCCTGATTGGCTGCTCACAGTGCTGAAGGAAGTGGGAGATCTGCACGAACAGTTCCAGGTGAAAGTGTGTTGCTGAAACGGCATCATGTTGGTCAAGCTCATCCTCACCTCCTGTAGAGACCTCCTTGTTTCCTTCAGCAGACACTCACACAGTGTCTTGGCGGTCCGAATGCTGCGTTCCTCTGCCTCATCGCTGACCATCTGTCCGAGCAGCGCCGTCTTCCAGCGCTGACTGTAAAGCCAACTGGTCAGAAGTGCAGATTTCAGAGCAGGAGGGGCAGCATGGAGCAGAGTCTCACCGTGGTATTTGGGGCAGCGAGAGCAGCCTGAGAGCAGTCAGGAGCCTCCAGCTGGGACCTTCATCAGACACCGTCAGGTTCCTGCAGGGTGGAGGAGAAGGGCTGCTGGTAAATGGTCATCCTGTACAGAAAGTGGTGAGCACGTTTGACCCCGCTTTTTCCACTGTTTGACTACGGAGAATCACTGGAGATCCGACCAGCGCCACAGGTCTCTGGAAGCAGGCTTCAGCACACGTGCCCGATCACAGCAGACAGAGCAGCTGGAGTCTGAGCTGAAATGGACTCTGGTTCCCTCTGAGGGTTTGTGCGGCTCAGTGGCACAGCGTCAGGGCATGGGTTAACTCAGCAGTGAGGCGTTCTGAGCACGCTGGGATGTTTGAGCAGTCAGGAGTGTTCAACTGTTCCAATCCAAGTTTCTGGACATTCGCTGATTCTTTTGGGCAGTACTCTTGGATGTGTTGGTTTGAGCAAAGTGGACCAATACAGTTTTTTTTAGATCTGTTGGCTCTGTGGACGTTGGGTTTTCAGGCTCAGCATTCACCTGTGACAAAACAAAGCCATCTGTGTTCTGACATGTGTCACCACGCCTCTCACACTTTACAAATACAAAAAGAATCCACAACTGAAGATGGACCTCATGGAGTGTGAGCCCAGGGTCAGGGGTTCTGGATCATCTGTGTTCTGATATCTGTCAAGGGTTCTGGATTGGGCATCAACAGCCAGGCAGACCCTGTGGAAATCCTTCCGAGCAGATTTAACATTGAGTTGACATAGGTCAGAGTCAAACCTTTGCAGAGCTGGAGTTTCTTAAAGGACTGTTTATCAGTTCCTCAGAGACCGAATCAAGTCCTGATCAAGAGTCACCAAACCACAATAACTCATGTGAGACAGCAGCTGAATTCAGAAAGCTAAAACCACTTAGAGGAAGGAAAGTCTGGAAAATAAAAACGTGCATAATCTCATTTAAAAGTTGAGGAACATCCCCAAACTAGAAACAGACTTACTGAAGGAAACGGTTTTCTCTGAGAAATTGGATCTTCTCATCCAGACTTTGATCCCCCCGGAAAGCTTCACAGAGCAGATCTGCAGACACATGGGAGAAGACGGAGGAACAAATGGATGCACGAGTTCCTGGGGATGCTGTGATGAAGCTCTGCAGGTTACCTTCTTCTACATAGACAACGCTGTGAGGGTTGCAGGAAGAGAAAAAGCCGTATTACAGCAGGAGGCGATGGTTGTCATGGGAACCATAGCTGATGAAGGCCTGTTGAAAGCGCTGGACTCCAGAGATACTTCTGACTTCATAACATCCTGTGCTACAATTAAAACCAGCTTTCACCTAGAGGAAGAAAGGTTTTGAAAAATGACCCAGTCTGAGCAGATAGACCCCAAGAGGGTGTGTGGGGGTGTTTCTGTTTCCACAGAGGAGGTGGGAGGGAGGTTAGGCAACACCAGACAGACCTGCACATCCGGGCGGTGATTCAGCAGGTCCAGAAACGGAGCTAAAGCGTAATTATCTGGTCCAGACAGGGAGCTGCTGGGTGGGCGAGTAATGAAGACGGAGCGTGTGTTGATGGTGCACCAGGCCCACCTGCGGGGGATGGGGGGGGTTCCATCAGTTTCCTGCCTCATGTCTGAATCTTTTGTGGTTTAAGTGGTTGAGTGTGTGAATGGGTGACTGCTTGTGAATGTACCTCAGAGCTTCATAAGTCAGCACTTCTTCGGGGGGGCAGTCCAGAACTGGCTGCAGGGACCTGACCCACAATGTAAGCAGATGTCATGTTCTGACAGAAGATGAGGATTCTGGGATGGAGATGTCATTAAACTGCTGATGAACACGGCAGGAGCTGTTGGTAGGTGTGTAGTGATGCAAGATAATCGAGTGTAACTGAAATTTGTGTACAAACAAACACTGTATGGTCACATGTGTTTCCACACATTGGACTGGACATTAACATAGTAAAATAAATCTACCTTACCTCCATCCAAATGCTATTTTCCAATTATGATACAAATCAATTTACTTCATTTTGAAACAATTTTATAACGGAACAGGTCAACTGAATGAACAACTTCCCTCAGACAGAATGATCGTGATGGGATGATGGGAAGATGATCGTGGGTAATAGAAATTAATTCAATGATTACTTGTTCCACCCCCAAATGTTAGCCAATAGGCATTCATGAAACTGAACACATGGGGTCCAACCATTTTCATATTTAATTAACCTGCATTTTCATTAAGAAAATGAGTCAGGAACAGTTTTATTGATTCATTTTTCCAAACATTTCTGAGTTCTTTGTTTCTCTGATGTTTCTCTGATGTGGTCAGAACCATCACCTTTCAGGTCAGACCTTTTTGTGCACAGCTGGGGTCAATGTCAGACCAAAATAAATAGAAACTCCCTCCAACCAAGGCATTCTTGAACTTAACTTTTAGAATGGGTAAAGCTAGACTTTTTCTTCTCCACATGTCTAGTTTATCTTCTGGAACTCAGCTTTCCAATATTTATGCATTAGCAGCCATGGTAACCCAGTGAGAAGTGACCTCCCATCACCTGGATAAAGGTGGGCAGCACAGACTCACCTGAAGAAGTCCTGGTGGAAGGCGTGGAGGTGTTGGAGCATCTCCCTCTGCTCCTCAGCGCGCCTCCGAACCCCAGAAGGTAGAACAGCCATCACGCTGTCATTGAAATAAGGGGGGCAACTGTAGGACCGTGGGAGGACGTCTATGTATGGGAACCAATCAGAGGCCTCGCCTCTGTGCCGCTCGCACACCAGAAAGATGCAAAGCGCCATAAGAGAGGACGGGCGGTGCTTCCACCTGCGGAAACCAACAGTTCAGCCTCTAGCAGACTCGTGGCTTATCACGGACACTTCAGGTGAAGGCCCACCTCTTTAAGAACGGTCCCAGGTAGCTGAGCAGAACTGTGGAGGTGGTGAGGAGGCAGGACTCCGGCAGAGAAACCAGCATCCCGCCAGGCTGAAAGCATACACAGCCTCTTCAGGCAACAACTTGAGACTCAGACCAGGAAATCAGCTGACATGAAAGTTGATCTCTGTGAGTGTTACTTTATAGTTGTAGTGCATCTTTCTGACTGTTGAAACGTGACTCCTGACCTGAACTGAGTCACTTTCTTTCACCTGCTTTTGAGTCTTTAATGACCTCCAGGGTGAGTCCTCCTTGTGTTCTTTTCGATCATTCACTCCTGTTCTCCACAGTTAACAGCTTTGTCAATTTGAGGACGATACAGTAAGTCTCTCAGAGTTGAAGGTGTGATTTTTGCTGTGGAGCTCGACTGCTTTGCAGAAAAGTATCTTCACTTCAGCTGCAGCCCTTGAGAATCAGCTTTGTGCAGCTAACCTCTGACTTGTCAGGTTTTGGTTGAAACTTCCAGCATAAGGATGTGAACGCTGTAATGCAGAGATCACTGTCTGAAGCTGCAGGAGCTTCCTTTAGCAAAAACCTCACACATACACCGTTCTAAACATCAGGTGAGTTACCTGGATCGTCTGGAGAGTCTGCAGTCCTCTGTCTGTGTCTGCATGGGGGGGACATGAGAGATTTAACAAACGTGACTAAGCATTTTGGCCAGTGATCACAGGAGAAGCAGCTCATCACCAGAGAAAAGGGCAGGCTGCAGCGGGGTGGAGGTGAAGCCTCGCTGATGAAGGAACTTCATCAGCCTCACGTACTTCAGCTGGTGGCTGAGGGACTCTGAACACGGAGAAAAGAAAAGCAGCAGTGAGAGGAAAAGCAGGAGGAGCTCCTGAACTGAAGGAAACTCATTGTACCAGGCTGGATGCCGCCTTCACGTTTACGCCGCCGCCGCCTCCTTGCAGCTCGCCCTGTTCTGCAGCTGCGATGTGCCATGACCCCTCCAGGCCTGTGGTCATCAAACACACACAAGACAGTCCATCTTCTCCTGTACCAGGCCGCTGGAAAATGTGCATGTTTAAAGGGAAGCAGTTTCATCTCCTAACACCACTGAGCTGGTGTGAAACACAAGCCAAACATTTATGTTTAGAAGAATGAAATCTGTGACTGAACTGACACTAGAAAAACAGCTTTCTTCAATGCTGACAAGTGAAGCTGTGCAGTCAGCTGAAGTAGAAGCCATTCCTCTGTGTTTTATGGGTTTCTTATTCTTTCTTTAAATTACCCCCTTCTTTTATTAAATGATGTCATTGTTTGCTTTATTCCAACTGTTTTACACGTGTTTTTAAAAGTGAATATCCCATCTGATAAAGCATCAGAAAACTGCAGAACATCATCTGCAGATGAACAGAAAAACGCGACAGCAACCTGATCCTGACAGCTCTCTGAAACCCACAACGTTTCTGAAACTGTTGGCTCTCAAGGAGAAAGAAACATCTTACATGTCGCTTCGGCATCCGCACTCACATCTGACCACCCGTCCGCCGTGTTTATCCGGGAATGCGCAGTAAAGCTGCGCAGAGCGTCTGTGCTCGGCCTCGCTCTGGTCACGTGGTTGTCACGCTGCTTCCCGCCTCAGCGCTCCAGCTGCAGTTCCAGCTCCGTCGGCGTCGCCTGCTCCGTCTGTTCCCTGGACCCCGCCGCACCGAAGCGCGAGCGAGCGCGGTAAGACGCGTTCCCGCCTCCCTCTCGCGGATTTCCGTTCAAATTCCAGAGCGTTCGCGTTTCCACATTTAGAGCCCCTAACAGGCGCGTGAACGTCGCGGTTACGCAACGTAAAGAGGCGTGGAGTTCTTTCAACGCGTCTCCGTCCAACTGTTTGGTGATTGACGGTGAACGGGATCATCTGTCCTGTGTCCACAGATCGCTCATGAGAAGAAAATGCCAGTAAAGAACCGAGAAGAGCTTTTAATCTGAATGTTCTTTACATATGTACTTCATCATAAGGAAAATGCCTCAAGAACATGTTAAAAAACACAGTTTTCATCACCAGAGTGGGTCTTTACGGCATTTGGAGACCAAATGTGACATTCAAACCAAATCTAGATACATAGAACTTTATTAATCCTCACGGAAATTATAAAGCTGACCTTGCTCCATACATCACATATCTATGGGGTAAGGAAACTGTCAATAAGAAACGTATTCATAAAGACAAAGTTGTTCACAAATGTATATTTTGTGCAAAACTTTGCAAAAAATATGAATACAACCTTTAGTGTTACGTTTTACATGTCTGTTTAGAACACAATTTGTTTTGAATACGACTCTTGCTTGTCTTGAATACAAATTTCTTCTGTTAAATCACTATCAAAAATACGTCACGGGGTCACAAGCACAAACATGGAATCCTGGAACGTTGAGTCAACCGAATTTTTTTTTTGGCCAGGCGACATCAGTGAAGTGTGAAAACAATGAAACGGACCTGGAAGTGTTGGCAAAAAGAGAGAAAAATAAGAAAAACAGATATTAATAAGTAAATAAAATAAAAATACCTGAGCAGGAGCCAGAGGGATCCCTGTCTCTCTGCTGCTGACGTTCTGCTGTCCGCATGCCGTGCCGGTGTTGTGCATAGATACGTTTCTCCTGCCAGAATTTGTTTCCCCAGTTTCAGACATTGTTCCGGGGGAAAGTACATCGGCACAACACCAGCCAGCTATCCTGATGATACACAGCTTTACATTGCCGTCTCTCCTGATGACCTTGCTTGAACCTTGCTTGTATGTTAAATTTTATTCCACACATTAAAAATGTTGCTTTGACAGGATTTTATCATCTTAAAAATATTGCCAGAGTCTGTCTATGCCTGGCTTTTGCCAGCACAGAGGTACTGATGCATGGTTTAATTTTTTTCGTTTAGATTATTGTAATGCCTTGCTCTCTGGTTTATATAAAAAACTTGTAGGTCTACAAGAAATCCTATTTTTCTGACATCATTACCAAAACTCATAATATTCTGGCCTTATTCACTACAGTCGTCAGGCTGACCAACCCCCCTGTGTCAGTGGCATCAGAACTCTACTCCACTAAAGCTTGTATTAACTTTGGCAAATTCTTTACAGAGAAAATCCAAAACATAAGGCCAGCTATTGTTTCATCAACTACAAGTCCAGAATATGAACTGTATCCAATTGAAACCAATATAAACCCCATGGCTCAGTTTCAACCCATAAACAGTTAAGATCTGGAGGACATTCTAAGTCAACTATAACTCCTGCTGTCTGGATATTCTACGAACAGGTTTGTTCAAACAAGTTTCAACAATCCTGGAGTCGGTTCCGGTCCAGATTGTGAACTTGTCTTTAACATGTGGTGTTTTCCCAGAACCACTGAAAACAGCTGTAATCAAACCCCTCCTAAAAAGGACAGTTTTGACAAAACACGAAAGAGCAACTACAGACCGAGATCAAACCTGCCATTTTTAGGTAAGATAATTGAGAAAGCTGTTTTTCATCAGTTAAATGAATGATGTCTTCCAGTCAGGCTTCAGACAGCAGCACAACACTGAGACGGCTCTGACCCAAGTGACAACAGACATTTAGCGGCTGCATTTGATCCAGTCGATCGTGCTATATTACTCAAATCACTGGAAAACTGGGTGGGTCTCACTGGGCCAGGACTAAACTGGTTCAAAATGTACTTAGAAAACAGGAAATATTTTGTGTCAGTTGGTAACTTCACATCAGAGCCGACAGAAATTACATGTGGAGTTCTCCAAGGCTCCATCCTGGAGCCACTTCTATTTAATATCTACAACATTAGTTACCATAGCTATGCAGATGACACCCAGATATATATTACAATGACACCAGGAGACCGAGGCCCTGTACAGGCTCTGGGTAAATGCATTGAGGACATTAATGACTGGATGTGTCACAACTTACTTCAATTAAACAAAAATAAAACTGAGGTTATTGTCTTTGGGGCTAAAGAACAACGGTTGGACGTCACTGCAGAGCTTCAATCTACTTAACTTAACACCACCAACCAGGCCAGAAACTTGGGTGTAGTGATAGACAGATCTACATTTTGATACGTTAAGGCAGTGACAAAATCAGCCAATCATCTCATCACTACATGGAGCGGCATCTGTTTAATAATGCATTGGGGACATGGATGATGTTTTGAGATCAGGTTTATTTATTTTGAAGAGCTCTACAAAAACATTGGTGAATAAGTCACCCTGTTTGGATTCATGAGAACATTTAGAGTCTCTCTGTAACTACAGCAAGTTTTTCTCCTGCTGCTGTGTCTGATTGACGGCTGCTTCTGCAGTGTTTCTATGTCTTATTAACCAAGTTCAAATGCTTACTGTCACGCATTAACCCGAGATATGCGGTAAGAGAGCTGTCAATGAGAAACTTATTCATAAAGACAAAGTCATATTCATAAATACAAATTTGTGCACAAATTCATATTTTGTACACAACTTTGCAGGAAAAATATGAATACAACATCTAGTTTTATGTTTTAACATGTCTCTTTTGAATACGACTTATCTTTGTCTTGTATACGAATTTCTCCTGTTAACAAACTGTCAGAAATACGTCATGGGGTCACAGACATAAACATGGAGTCCTCGAACATTGATTCTTCAAACTGCGCATGCGTGTTGTTTTAAGTTTTCTATTTTCTATTAAGTCCTATTATACTTATATAAAAAGCAACTTTTTTGAATGTTTTTGATGGCAAAACGGGAAATTATCTTGACCCCGTGACGTATTTTTGACAGTATGTTATCAGGAGCGTCGTATTCAAAGCAGACATGTCAAACGTAAAACTAAATGGTATTCATGTTTTTCTCAAACATGAATACCATGGTGTACGAAGCATTAATTTGTGCACAACTTTGTCTTTATGAAACAACTTTGTCTTTACGAATACATTTCTTATTGACAGCTATCTTACCCCACACAGAAAGGGCAAAAATATAAACAAGAATATAATGAGGGACCTTTTTTTATTGTTGTCTCAATGAAAATAAGAAAACATCCTAAAGTTCAGGGGGTCTGAACAGACTGCTTTCCTATCCAGCAGCGGTCCTCTGTCTGACCGCGAGCTCCTCTCCCAGGAGCTGTCATAGTGAGCGTGTTCACTACAGCTCCACAGGTCCTGTGACAGACTCTCTAGAGTGAACCCGCCTTCACCCAACAGTAACCTGGACGGGATCTGGAAACCCCGCTGCCCAGAAAGGGATACAGCGGTTAAGAAAATGAATGGAAGGTCAGGAGAACTATGGATCAATCCACCATATTGGATGTTTTCTCCCCGCTGTCACTGAAAACGTCACATGCCTGAAGTTGAGTCACTGATTGGTTGACGAGACTCAGCCTCCTCCCCAGAATTCAGATTTTTAAAAATTCTCTGGCCAGATGCGGCGGCTGCTCAATTTGTGCTGTTTCCAGACTTTCGTGCTGCGCTGGCAGCTCAATTCTCACCGCAGAACCTCAATTTGCGTCTAAGCCATTGACTTTACATTTAAATTGGCCGCCTCCGCCGCGCGAATCATGTTTGGTGTTTGAGCACCTTAACAGTGTTTTGACCAGGCAACCAAAAAAAGAATCATCGCACCTTTGATATTTCTTTTGATTGTTCTTTTCTTTAAGTTTTATGTAAAGCACTTTCAATGGTCTGTGTACATGAAATGTGCTGTACAAAGAAACTTGCCTTGCCTACAATGGTTTCAGAACTCAGCGGCACGAGTTCTAACAAGGACCAGGGGGCGGGAACACATTTTAAAGTCGCTGCATTGGCTCCTTGTGCGTTTCAGGATTGATTTTAAGATTCTTTTAATGGTTTATAAATGTTTGAATGGTTTTGGGCCTTCTTATTTATGTGATTTGTTTTTAAAGTATGAACCCTCGTAGACCCTGAGGTCCTCAGGTTCTGGTCTTTTAGTTGTTCCTAAGGTGAGGACCAAAACCGATGGTGAGGCTTCGTTCTGCCACTACGGTTCTCGGCTGTGGAACAGCCTGCAGGTGAATCACAGGGACCATAGAGGTTTTCAACAAGAGGCTAAAGACCCAGCTTTTTCATTTGGCTTTCAGATATTTGTAAATGTGTATTTATGAAGTTATATTTATTATTCTCTGTATTTAATTTGTGCAGTTAATGTTATTTTTATTGATGTTTTACATACATATTATGACCTGCACGGTGGTGCAGTGGTTAGCACTCTTGCTTCACAGCAAGAAGGTTCCTGGTTCAAGTCCTGGCTGGGAGACCTGAAACAGTGTCATCAATGGGGTCCTTTCTGTGTGGAGTTTGCATGTTCCCCTTGTGCATGCTGGGTTATCTCTGGGGACTCCGGCTTCCTCCCACCATCCAAAAACATGCTTCATAGGTTCATTGGTTACTTTAAATTATCCCTGGGTGTGAATGTGAGTGTGTGTGATTGTGGCCCCTGGCGACCAGTCCAGGAGTGTCCCCTGTCTTCGCCCATGAGTGGCCGGGTTAGGCTCCAGCAACCCTGTGACCCTGAAAGGGATAAAACGATTTAGAAAATGAATGAATGAACACATCTTATGTATTCCATTTTAATACCTTTCTTTTAAAGGTTTCATGACCCGGTGTTTCTGTTTGGGGGTCCTTTGTTCCAGGGGTTCCTGGTTCTGTCTGGGGTCATTGCCGCAGTTGTCGCCCTTTGTGGGGGCAGTTGGGGTCCAACAATGCAGCTTCATAACTGTGGAGTGAACCCGTTACTGACCCGGTCTGGGTGGGCACTGTGGCGATGTTCCTGTGGCTGAGCTGGCTCCTGGTATGAAGAGATTCCCACAATACTGTTTCCTCACAGCACAGCCAAGCCTTCAGTTTCTTTTAGAATTTATTTTCATAAGGGTTCATTGTGTGTTAATGTAGGGAGGAGAGTGGGCAAAGGGTGGACTGGGTTTCTCTCTTTTTAGTTATTCGTTGTCTGTTTCTGTTTTTAACTTTAAAGCGCTTCGAGCTGCGCAAGGATGAGAAACTCTTTTTATAAAGAAAGTTTGATTGAAAAGTTGCTCCCATCTCAGTGAAAACACAATATTTTTCAAGACATTTTTTCAACAATTTGCACATTTTTTAAAAATCCTTTTGGTCTTTAGTGTGGCAACTGTTAAAATTTCAGTTTAATCATTCAAAAAGTTTCATGTTTTTCTACAATAACATAGTTTGTTTTGATTTGCTTCATCCTCCTTGGTCTGGAATATCCGGTCTGCTCAGTCTCGTTTTAACAACACTTCCATGCTTTCTACAGGGCTCCTGGTTGCATGAACTGGTTTGTTTAACAGCTTCATTCATTTGTTTAACAGAAACAGACTTCTCAGAGTGAATTCTTTCCTGGAGCAGACATGTCCACCAGGGTTGCTGTGGTAACCGGGGGAAACAAAGGCATCGGTCTGGCCATCGTCAGAGCGCTCTGCAGAGAGTTTCAGGGAGACGTTTTCCTCACAGCCAGAGATGTGTAAGTCTGGATCAGGCTGAACCTGGAAGGATGTCAGTGTTGACAGTTACACAAACAGGCTTTAATGTTGCTGCCAAACACCCAAACCTCCTGAAAGTCTGATAAAGGACGAGCCAGAAGCATCGGGTTATCAGTGGAGCAAAGATGATGCTGGTGTTTGTTTTAAGTCAGTGTCTGTCCCCCAAAGAAACACTTGTTTTTATGGGAACTGTCTGCAGTGGGCGGGGTCAGGCCGCAGTGGCGTCTCTGTCCTCAGAGGGACTGAAGTCGTCATTTCAGCAGCTAGATATCAACGATGTGGACAGCATCAGCGCTGCTGCTTCCTTCTTTAAGGAGAAGTATGGAGGAGTGGACGTCCTCATTAACAACGCCGCGATCGCATTCAAAGGTGGGGCTGGAACTGCACACGCTTGAACGTTGGAGGGCCTGAAGTTGCTCCATGATTGGCTGTGGGGAACAAAAATAACACCAGCAGCTGTGAATCAGGTGGGATCACACTGACGCCTTGAACACGCTCTTCTCAGTGGCGGACACAACTCCATTCGTCGTGCAGGCAGAGGAGACCCTCAAGACCAACTTCTTCGCCACCAGAGATGTGCTGACCACTTTCATGCCGCTCATCAAAGCAGGAGGTACCGACTCAGCATTCTGTGAACAAACTACTTTTCATGCATGATTTTGGTTTCATGGAGTGGGGAACTAAAACCATGAGATGGTCAGTCCTGCTAAAGTCCTGCAGGCTCTTCCTCGTTTGGGGAGAAAGCTCCGCCTTTTTCCAGGTTCTCATCTCTTTGATTATGTGAGCTGGACTGATCTGGAAATCCCCATCTGAGTAGATTCGATCGAATTTGATCTGATCCAACCAAGTTTTGAAAAACTGGTTTAAAAATCTTTGATCCTGGTCTTTAATTAGGGATCTGGATCACTTTAATCCTGATCCAAAGCTTCACAACACTGGGCCCAGGTGTCTTTGTTTGATCCTCAGTCTTCACAGGATTCTTAGCAGGGGGTGCTGTCTGAGCTTCTGTTCTGTTTTTCAGGCCGTGTGGTGAACGTGTCCAGCTTTGTCAGCTGCAGAACGCTGAACCAGTGCAGCCCAGAGCTCCAGCAGCGTTTCCGCAGCGAGGACATCACAGAGGAGGAACTGGCAGGTCTGATGCAGAGGTTTGTGGACAAGGTCAAGGCAGGCCAGCACAAACAGGACGGCTGGCCTGAGACGGCCTACGGAGTCTCTAAGACTGGACTGACGGTATGACTCTCATGTATCTGCCAGACTGTTGAGTCCTAAACACGAAAAATGCCAACGCTGCTGTAACTAAAGCACAGTTGTGCTGCTTTTTGTGAGCATTTATGCTTCATTATGGTAATTGAAGTGATGCCATAGCCTTTACATACTCGCAGATCTGCTCGCCTTCCATCTTACTGTGATCAGGAAGGAACATTTTTAACCTTCTTCATAAATGGATGCAGATCTATAGATTGTTAATTCCATGTTTTATGCAGATTGAATGTTACATATCTGCATAAACAGCAAGTAGTCTGCTGTTATCAGTTTGTATTTCATTATATCTCTTGTCTATTCATTACAAAGCTGCAGAAAAGGTGGAGTCAAGTTCTGAACATACACAGATTCTGATCACGTGGAAAATTAGCTGGTTCCTTCCTGCATGATCCATCTGATGGTTCCTGCCTGATCCATCAGCTGGATCCTGCCTGATCCATCAGCTGGATCCTGCCTGATCCATCAGCTGGTTCCTGCCTGATCCATCAGCTGGTTCCTGCCTGATCCATCGGATGGTTCCTGCCTGATCCATCAGCTGGTACCTGCCTGATCCATCGGCTAGTTCCTGCCTGATCCATCGGATGGTTCTTGCCTGATCCATCTGATGGTTCCTGCCTGATCCATCGGATGGTTCCTGCCTGATCCATCAGCTGGTACCTGCCTGATCCATCGGATGGTTCTTGCCTGATCCATCTGATGGTTCCTGCCTGATCCATCGGATGGTTCTTGCCTGATCCATCTGATGGTTCCTGCCTGATCCATCAGCTGGTACCTGCCTGATCCATCAGCTAGTTCCTGCCTGATCCATCTGATGGTTCCTGGCTGATCCATCTGATGGTTCCTGCCTGATCCATCTGATGGTTCTTGCCTGATCCATCTGATGGTTCCTGCCTGATCCATCAGCTGGTACCTGCCTGATCCATCTGATGGTTCCTGCCTGATCCATCAGCTGGTACCTGCCTGATCCATCTGATGGTTCTTGCCTGATCCATCTGATGGTTCCTGCCTGATCCATCAGCTGGTACCTGCCTGATCCATCAGCTGGTTCCTGCCTGATCCATCAGCTGGTTCCTTCCTGCCTGATCCATCTGATGGTTCCTTCCTGCCTGGTCCATCAGCTGGTTCCTGCCTGATCCATCAGCTGGTTCCTGCCTGATCCATCAGCTGGATCCGGTCTGGTCCATCAGCTGGTTCTTGCTTCATAAATCATTCCTTCTTTAATTCAGATGGACCAAGTTGTCAGACATTAAGGAAACAAGCTTTTGGAATTCCATAGATCAGCTGCAGAAGACTTTAGCAGGTCCTCATGAGGTCTGAAATGATAAAAGCAACTTAATACATGAGGACGTCATCAAAACACTGACTGAAAATTTGACTTTGCTTTGTAAACAAAAGGATTCCATGTTTGAAAGTAAAGTCACTCTGAATCTCCTTCCTGTGTTCAGGTGCTGTCCATGATCTTGGCTCGTCGTCTGTCTAAGGAGAGACCCAATGATGGGGTATTGAGAGAATTGTCACCAGCTTTTAGGACAACCCATCTCCACTTTGGAAATCCATCCAAATCTCACACCGAGTGTTTTCTCAGATCCTCCTGAACGCCTGCTGTCCTGGGTGGGTCCGCACTGACATGGCTGGTCCCAATGCCCCCAAATCACCAGAGGAGGGCGCCGTTACCCCAGTGTACCTGGCCTTATTGCCTCCAGGTGCCACTGAGCCTCATGGGAAGTTTGTCTCCGAGAAGGAAGTTCAGCCATGGTGAAACATGACAGTAACAGAAAGTTTGATGGCCGAATGCATTATTTTAAAATAAAAGTAAAGCCTCAGAGATAACAGCAACACTATTGATAAAAAACATGTTTTCTAACTCTGATGTTTTTTAAACTGCCTAGTGTTTATGCGCAGGTCAGCAGCAGATGTGCGATGGATGACTGGTTACAGTGGTTACTGCCGTTTTCCCTGAAGTTGTTCAGTTTTGTGTGTCACAGAGAGGACACTGCCTTAAACAGTGTCCCCTGAAGTAACAAAATAAAGTTCTTTTCCTACTATGCACTGTTTATTGTGGTAAAGACTTCACACAGATTCTCCTGCACACCTGCGGCAGGTGAGTTCCACCAAGACAAGCAGCAGGATGGAGGAAGGTCTTTTCACTGACATTTTTGTGTATGCGTTTGTGTGTATGAGTACACACAATGCTTCTCAGTGTAAGCTGTGTTTGGTGCTGTGTTTGTGTGAGTGCTTATATATCTGTGTAAGCATGTGTATCTGTGAATGCACGATGAGAATGTTGTGTATGAGGATGTATTTGTGTGTTTGCGTGTTTGTTATGTGTACGTTTGTGTTAGCATGCATGCCTGTCTAATCATGTGTGTGCATTGGTGTGTTTGTGTGGCATACAGTTGTATGTGTTTAACTGCATATGTTTGTGTGTGTTTATCTGTGTGTGTGAACATGTGTTTCTGTGTTAGTAGGGGGCTGTGGGGGCATGTGTACGTCTGTGTACGGCCGTGCATGCATGCATGTGCCTGTGAAAGTGTTTGTCCGCATGTTTGCATGCATGTGTTTGTTAACGTCATACCTAAAGGGGCTGATCTCCAGCCTCTTCATGAAGCTGGGGCCAGACTGGTAAATGTTTCTGGGAATTTATGGAAACTAAAAACATGAAGAAGTAAAATATATTTTTAAAACTTCTAGTTAAAAATGTTTGTATGTAGAATCTGAAATGTATTTGAAATGACACAGAAGACTGAAAACGTCCTTCAGTTCTAGTGAAATAAGACTCTTATCATCTGGTTGTTCAGGTCATGGATCATTGGCTCGTTCTGAATGTGGAAGATTCTCCTAAAAGAGCAGCAGAGCTGTTCCTTTAAATGCCGCTTTTCTTGGTCCTTTGCTGAGGGGGAGCTCCTTCATTTTGAAGCTTCTCAGAGTCATCTTCACGCTGGACTAAAAGTCTGCAGACAAATGTGTGGATGAGCATCTACAGTCAATTATTGTATGAAAAAAGAAACAGACGTTACCGCCGCATCCACTTTTATTTGAACACAAGTGCAGGAAATCATAAATAGACTCATAAATAATCAGAAAATGAATAAATACATGGCGGGGGCCAATGATCGTTTGATTAGAATTCCTCAGGCAGATGTCTTCTTAAACTACAGTACACGCTCAGCTTCAGGAAGGGGCTTGGTCTCCCACTGCGCACCCCTCCACTCCTTCACCCCCCAGCCAGCTCTCGTTCAGCTCCCACAGGATCTCCTGCAGGGAAAGCACCGGCAGGGGGGCGTGTTGGACTGCTGTTTCTGGCTCTCTGCTTTCCCCCAGAGCCGCCCTACTGCAGGAATCCTCCAGCTGAGAGAATAGACCCCCGGCTGGCGGGCTGTTCTCCACGCAGGCGTCCCAGTATCCAGAATCGGGCGTGTCTGGGGTGGAGGAGGTCATGTACATCGGTGGCTCTCCTGGAAACTTGAAGGCTGGCTGCTTGGAGCTGAAGCTGCTCATCTCCAATGGCTTTCCCCATGGGGGGGAGACCGGGCCATTCTGGCTGCCAGGCCAGTAGCCCCCCAGAGGTGAGCTGGAAGTGCTGTCCAGATGCCCCCCCTGCTGAAGGCCAAACAGGGAGCTGAAGTGTGCCTGCTCCTGGGTGTTGGAATAGGCAGCAGGACACTGCCCATAATAGCTGCCCTCCTCCACCTCCTGCTTCACTTGGGACGGGTAGGCCGGTGGGGGCCTGTGAGGCCGAAGCGCCCCCACCCTGGTAGCAGCATGGAAAGAGTTGTGTCCAGGACTGTCAGACTGCCACAGTGCTTTCTTGGCTCCTTTACACTTCAGTGTGCGAGCTCTTCGGTTCTGGAACCACACCTGAACAGGAAGTAGAGAAGCAATGATAGACGGCACTTCCTGTCAAAGACTGGCTGCCTAATCAGGATGGGGGGGGGTTAGGTCCAGTGTGTCAGTTGTTGGAGACGCTGGTTCTGTTTACCCCCCAAAAAACAAGCCCCTGATAAAAAGCGCTTGTGTCATCTGTGCAGATAAAGGCGTGAAGCGATCCAGAGATAAGAGTATCTGCTGCTGAATGCAGGATGCATTTGAACACAAAGACTTCTGATGATAACCAAGCAAACATCTTACAACAGAGGCCAGTCGTATGTTTCCACATGCATTTGCTCCTCGTGCGCATGCTTGCATGCATGTGTGTGTTTGCTGGAAAGTGTTCATTTCTAAAGGACTTTGTTAATCCTGAGGGGGACATTAGAAACTGATGTAACCTATTTTCTAACATTCGTCAGAGTTTCTGGCAGGAAGGATTTCCCTGAATGCTGCACTTTCTTTCATTTCTTGTCATTTTCATCTCATCTCAAAAACAAAGCAGAACCTCTGCGTGAGCCAGCGGGTACCTGTATGCGGGACTCTGGGAGGCCCGTGGTCTGGGACAAGCTCTCTCTGAGGCTGATTCCTGGGTACGGGTCGGTCTCAAAGGTGGCCCTCAAGAGCTCCACGTGCTCCTTGGAGAAGCTGGTCCTCTTCCTGCGGCTGGCGCTGCGGGAGGTACCACCACTGGAGGCTGCAGATCTGGCCTCATCTGAGGAAAACGGAGAGCAAGGTCAACACATCTGACAGGTTTAAAAAGTGAAGCTGTCAGGTATGTACACAGATCCACCAAACAGCAAATGCCATTAATTCAATGTGTAGATAAAGAATGAGCTTCTCTTCACAAAGTGGGTCTGACCGCACTATCAAGACAAGTAAACACAGCAAAATGAAGATAGCGTTAACCTTCAAAGAATTATCTGAGATGATGTATGAAGCAAACCTCCTGCATCTTTCCTGTCTCTGCTGAAGCCCAAGATGAACTTTGCTATGAGGGATTTTTCTCTCATTTCTGTCGCTTCAGTGAATAAATACCCTTTCTGCTTTAAACACAAATCCGCTTTTAAATTCAGAGTAGAACTGGAGTAAAAAGGCACAAAAGTCAGGCCTATGACAGGTCTGAGCGCTCTTACCGCTGCTGGAGTCCTTCCACATGTCTGCACACAGCTGCTCCGTTTGGCAGTGACTTACCACTCTGAGTGTCTGCGCTTTGCACTACAGCACCTTTTATATTGATCACCTGAGATCCCCAAAAGCACCACCTAAACCACAGTGCAATGTGTGTGAGGGGTGGGGGTGGTGGTTGACAGAGGTACTCGGACCCTTCACAGCACACCCCAACCCCACACTATCACCCATTCTGCGACAGCTGTGGCAAGGTCAAAGGCACAAATGACAGGCTGCAGGTTTGAGGGCAGAAACAAAAGACGCTCTTTCTCAGGTCGTTAGCCTCGTCGAAACCACTTCAGATCATGTGATCATTAGTTTACTGCTGATCATGTGACATCTGAAATATACAGACACAAAGCTCCGGAATCAAAACTCAGTCAGCAGTTTTCTTTCCTTTTATTTAAATCGGCTTTTATGCAGAATATAGAGAAGCAGGAAAAAGACGGCAACCCTTTCATCCGGTTTTGGTAAACATAAACAACTTTGCAAACATTGATGAGACAACAATGCTCTGTGTGAAGCATCAGCAAACTGTAGCAGTGTTGCTGATGCTTCACATGCAAAGCATCACAGGAGAGAGGCTCACGTTGTGATTAACTGGGCATTCATCTGATGGTGTTCTTCAGAGGCTGGACGTCTGAGTGGGCAGTGAGTGGGTTAACATGTCTGAGCCTCCAGACACCCCACACAACACCTAGCTGTGAAGGTTCTGGAAGCAGGCATGACCTCTGACCTGCACACTTCAGGCTGCCATTAAATGAGACTTTATACGTGAAGTTTGGTCACACAAAAATGTCCCTTCCTGCTCTTGTTGACACCTTTGACCTCTTTTCTGTCTGTCGCACCAATGATTTCTGAATATCAGCTGTTTGTAAAAAGCATTGACAATGTAAACAATCCCATTCAATAGTGAGCAAAGTGCAGGAACGGGTTTATAGTATTTGGTAGTATATTAGAAGACAATGTAGCTTGAAGTCCTGTGTTATCTGCAGCGACACAAAAGGCCAGAGGTTTTTATCTTTATCGGGACCAGAATCAATGTTTCAGCGTGTGGAAACGGCTCCTGAAAGTCCCCCAGCCTCAGACTGAGCTTTATCCAAATCCCATCAACCCCCCCTCAGCACTTTGCTAGCTGCTGGACCTAAAATGTCTTCTGTGTCAAAAAGAACTTCACTCTGCGAATTTAGAACAGGAACTAAACTGCAGTTACTATCTAAAATGAAGGGGATCAAATAAAAAAAAGGAAAAGAATCTTATCTGGTTATTCCTTTACTTGTTAAGTTTACATACAGTGATCAATTGATTGAAGATAAGTGTAAAAAATCCCTGTCATGTCAGTCCTACCACACTGTCAGCATTTTTGGAGGAGATGCTTTTCTGATCAGTTAACCACAGAGCATGATCCTCCTAGCAGGGAGGAGAGTGTTAGAGGGAATGAAAAAGTAAACGGATAGGTAGGGTGCATGGTGGCGTAGTGGTTCGGGCTCTCACCCTGGTTTAGTGTTCATGTTCTGCTTGTGCATGATGGATTTTCTCCAGACACTCCTGTTTCCTCCCACAGTCCAAAAACATGCTTCACAGATTAACTGGTGATTCTAAAGGGTCCCTAGATGTGAATGTGGGTATGCATGAGTGTTTGACCCTGCTGGTGACCTGTTCAGGGTGGACCCTGCCGTCATTCAACAGTAGCTGGGTTGATTTCAAACATAATTCAGCAGGTTCAGAAATGTATGAAACTTATGTGCTTCACTGCATTTCAAGCCTTCTAAAGAAGAAAAAAACTGGAGGAGGAAAAAAGTCTAGAAGAAAAATAACATTTAAACGTGGAGCTGGTTTTAGTTGATATGCAGCCTAGTTCCATGTAACTGAAGCCACAGTACGAATATTTCTCCTTTATTTTGGCTCAGGTTAAAGAAGGTAAAGTATGAAATGTAGTCTATTTCTGACTTACTATCTGGAGAGACAGTCGAGGATAACCATTTCCAAAGTTTTCCCAGAACTTCTGCTTCTATTTGCACTGCGTTGCTCTTTAACATAATGTGCTGTTTGATAAAGGAAAAGATCTACATCACCACAATAGCTGTCTTCAACAAACCTTTCATGTTGTCCAACTTTACTGTCTCACCATCTCATCTTCTATCTTTGCTCTACTTGTCCTGGCCATTGGCCGAGCAAACAGATCAGAGCTGAAGGCCTGTTGTGTTGAGCAGATGTTACTGTTACAATAGGGGTTTACGAATCTGCTAACACACAAGGTGTATATTTGTAAAAACCCCTTTTGTATTTGAGGCTTAACTTTATTTATGTTGATTATGTATGTACACTCTGGACCAGAAGGAAAAAGGAAGAGAGTGGGATGGTAGAGACGGGGGATAATGGTACAAACAAGGGAAGAAAAAATGGGTTGACAAAGTTGGAGATGAATAAGACGTAGGAGGAAGTAGAAACACAAAGCAACAACTTGCTAGAGGTTTATCATTACTGTCAGGTCTAGATGTTAGTCTAAAGGGCGGGGCCTGTCCCCAGACACACTCAGATGTTACAAAGATTCCTATTGGCTCCAAAAATGTTCATATACAAACATGTCAAGCACACAACACTACTACAGTGCACACGCACATACTTATGCATACAATCCAACACATGTAAGGCATGTACCACTACTGTGGTGGATGGTGGAGTTTAAAAAGAGGGGGTGTGACTGGTCACCCCCACACCAAGACCTCCACCGAGGACGAGGCAGCACTGGCAGCCAGGAACCCTCAGACACATGTGCGGGTGACTGCTGGCCAAAGCAACATCAGCCACTCAGACCAGGGCCAGGAGGACCGCCACAGGGCCCCCAGCGCCAGAGAGCACATGGGCACTGAGTGCTAACCCCAGCCCAGCCAGAGAACTGGCCTCGTGCTGCGCCAGGGGGCCCAGCACAAGGGCCTACCCGCCAGAGAACCCACCCACAGATGAGCAGCCCACCACCTCCTGGGTGTTCTAAGCATTCTCCCACTCTGACCCCAGGTAAGCTCCAGGAAGCCACCCACCCAACCCCGAGGAAGTCCAGTAGAGAGCAAGGCAGGGGGCATACACACACCCCTGCCCCCTCCCAAGACGAGTGTACCCAAGAAAAGTGAGGGTCCCAACGACTGTGGTAAAGATGGGTTGACCAGGCTCCCCTGCTATTAGTCAATTTTTAGGAGGCCCAGCAGTAAGAGGCAAGGACCAGAACCAGCAATGCCAAAGCCCAGAGCAAATGTAGACCCCACGAGGGATACCTCAACCCCTCCTAGAACCAGAGGAGTGATCCCTGCCCTGTGCAGACAGACAGCCTACCAGGTGAAGGTGGGGCCCCAACCAAACAGGGCCAGCTGTGCAACGGCCTCAAATCTTTTATTTATTTGATTTTCAAAATTAACTCATTTCTTTTAGTGACAGGTGTCAAATGTTCATACTGCAGCTTTTTTATGAATTTCAATTGAAAACCAGGAGCATTTTGAGTGGAAGACAAACATGGAGTGGAGGTGAAGGAAACCCTATCCCAGGGACAGGTCACTAACACTAAAAGACATAATTGGTTCAGTTACTTACTGACTTAGTCTTACTGACCAAAACTCATCCAGAGGCACAAAGTCCAATTTCATCATTTAGATAAATATAATTTATTTATATTTCTGTGGCCATTGTGTCAATCATTTATTTATTGTAGCTTATAAATGTTTGCAATATTTGATTTAAAACAGTGTTAATTCTATTTTATGACTTGACAGCAGTGCATACAAGTTCCTTTCAAAATAAAATACACTGTGAAGTGAGACGCGGATGCAAAAGATTTACCTGCAATTATACTTTAATAACTTTGCCTCTAAACATCAACTAAGCTAAAACTTACAAGCTTAAATTCATGCTAATTATAAACCACTATGACAATAGATCAAACTTGTTACCATAATTTTGCTTAGTTTTATGACGTGTGCAATTTGGAGAAATACATGGTAGCCTAATGCTCTGTGTCTCTTGATTTAGTGTAATGTCAGCAGTGACAGTTTTTACAGTCATATACAGTAAATAATATATATTACACATATACAGACAACAGTTTTTACTCATGTAAGATTTCCTCCGTTTAAAACAAACTAAAATAAAACATGACAACATGTAACTAAGCTACGAAAGCTATTATCTTGTAAAACTTGTCAGCATTTTCTTCAAAGCAATGTAGGGATGAAAGCATGGACATTCTTCAGTAGTTTCAGATGTCTGTGAATGGAAACGGCTGCAGATTCCCGCTTCATCTCCTGCGATGCTAAAAGCGTCTCTGTCTCAACAAGTTCTGTTAGAACCGCACAGACGGGTTTACTGTTACACCTCGGTGTCGTAGAGTGGACCCCCAGCCCCCCGGTGAGGGAACGGAACGGAACTTCCCCGTATTTGCCCGGGGCCGCATGGTTCCGCATGGTTCCGCATGGTTCCGCCCCTTCCTTCCCTGTGATCACACGGTCATATTTGGCGGAGGCACCAGCGCGAGCGCAGCAGCGATGGCGGCGGCCGACGGAAGCGCCTTTTTCAGGAGAACCAGCCTGTTCTGGATGGTCACCGTCACGCTGTCCGTTCACTTCACTGTGAGTTCGTCTTCTCGGAGTTCTGGTTCGGTTCTTCTTCGGGCTGCTGCTCTGCTCGGCGCTAATGTGTGAGGAACGTTTGTCTACCGCAGTTCCAGCACTAATAAAAGCACCGCAGTCATTCGGACCGCTATGGAACATGTTCCTGTTTCATTTGATTTGTCTTGACAAACTCCGAGTACAGGCAAAAACTTCAGGACACTAAACGAAATGTATAATAACAGTGTCAAACTGTCACCAAAACATTACAGCCTGATAAGTTGAATTTGATCAAATATTTTTCTAATCAAACCCTCCGTAACTGCCATTGTCTTTCTACTGGTTATTTTGGTCTGTCTTGAGTTTAGGATGAAGCTCTACGTTTTAGCTTCAGAGCATAAACAAACAAACAAACAAAAAAAAAAAAAAAGAAATCCCCGTCAAAACATGCCGTCAGATTGACTTCTATGGTTATTCTAGGTATTATTGCTTAGATATCTTCAATGTTTGGACATTTCAACTATTAAAGGGGTTACAATGAAATACACACATATTTAGGAAAAGTCTGAGTCCTATTGGTACTTAGCTCATTATTATTACTTTTATTATTATTATTATTACAAAGGTATGACTTTGCAACTAATGACTGCCTCAGTACTTCTGGTACTGAGAACATGCGATTGATGTAACACTTTAAAAAAAAAGGGTTTGACCTTCAGATGAAGCCGAGCTGTGGAGGTCATTACTGCAGCTTATCTTAGTAGGAGGTCAGAGTCCTGCTCATATCAGCAAAGTAAACTACAGAGAGTCACAACAGCAGGGGGTGCAAGCGCAACATAGTGTACAGGACAGGGGGCTGTCTTGTTGTAAAACATTAAATTGAAGCCAACATGTTTGGGGACAAAAGAAGTGCAGACAAGTCTTCTGCCACTATAGATCTCTGTCTTCAGGTTGGAGGTGGTCCTGGAGCTCACTCCAAACAAACACCCCTTACAGGTCCAGAACCTTTCCTCTGCTCACTGGAGGCCCACGGGCCCGCTCCTGTAATGAGTTTGAAACAGCAGCAGTTTGGTGTTGGCAGAAACAGGCTTTTTTAACAGAACACCAACAAAGCTCTGCAGTCTGTACAACAAACCTTCCAAGCATCTGCATCCAGCTGCAGCTGCAGCATTTGACCAAATCCTCGTTCTGTCCTGATGTCTGGCTGCTTTTTTTACCTTTGTGATTTTTGAAGCTTTAATCTCCTTTTCTTTGTTTTGTTTCATTTTTCTGCACATGAATGTGAAACAGCATTTAAGTTTCTTTACATGTTAGAGGTGCAGGCGACGTATTTCTCTGATTGTTTTGAGGTTAAACTGATTACCCCCCCCCGCGTTCCAAATAGGAAGTACTGGTATTCGCTGGTCCCAGGAAGCTAAAATCCTTAAGACTACTATTGAGAGATAAACAGCTATTACTCAGTCAAAAATAATCATTCCTGCTCTGGTACCTATTTAAAAAAACTCTTGCTAAACCAAATTTTATTTTCATTCTAGGTTTTCTTTATTGTAAGTTATACAGGTAATATACTGACCAACCAGATGCTTCAGTAAAAGCATGTGATGCCCTCTGGCCCCATCTTGAACTCTCAAAACGTTTGATTGACAGATTCTCCTGAGCCCACTTTCAATGGAAAGCAAGAGTGGTTGCCATAGAAATGATGACTTAGACCGACTTGGACCAATCACCGTTTGCGAATGTTGCCTGGTTCCAAAATGGTGGTCCATACTGTGGAAAAATGGTGATTGAATTAACTTCATTTTGTTGGAATCGGAGGGAAGTCATTTTCTAAGGGCGGCGTCGCAGGCGCTTTGTCCATCTTTATATATGTCAATGTTCTGAACGAAACCCAAACCAAAGCGACCTCAAACGGAGCTGCAGGTAGCAGTTTATACACAAAATGAGCTTTGAAGAAAAACTGAAATGATGGCTTCATGTTCATGTGACTAAAGATTAATCCTGACCCGGTCCGGAGCAGAACGGATCCATTAAACGGACTCATTTTTATTTTTTTCACTCACAACAAGGTGGTCTGTTGAAGCACAATCAGCTGCTGCAGCCTGAATCCAAAGCATCAAAGGATTCATTCACAGGATAAATCTGCATGAATCCAGAGGAGTTATTGGATCCTGAGGATATTTTTCACACTCTGCTCTTGAGCCCTAGTGGAGAGTCACGGAACTGTTGGCAGGCCTCTAACAGCAGATCTTCCTCTGGCTCTAGCGTTGGAAGTGAAACTCGCCACAGCTGCGGCCCTTGTTGTTTAATGCTGAACTACTGTTGTTGTTTGCAGTTCATGGTGTTTGCTCCAGAAAAGATTCCATTCCATTCTCTGGGAGTGTTTGGGAGCTTCTGCAGACACCTTGTGGAAAACTATGCAGGACTCATGCAAAAAGGGTGAGTCCTGCCCCACTCTGCTCACAGCAGGCCCGGCGCTGGGCTGCATGGCCCTAGGCAAAGAGGGATTTTGTGCCCCCTCCCTTTGCTGCAATAAGTATTTCTGATTTGTTTTAATTCTCAAAACTCAAATAATAAGCACTAATAATTATTGTTTAAAATACCCCCACCCCCACCCCCCCAAGCAGGGCTAGAACCAGGGACTTTTGTACTGGGAGGTTGGAGCGCCAACCACTGCACCACTGATAGATGCATCTCATAGATAAGTGTTAAAGGTTTAAAGAAAAAAAAACTAGATCGCTAGTTTAATTTGTGTTTTTCCAACAACAAGAATATTTTTCAATTGAAATGGGGGGTGGGGGGTGTTCCAAGCTACTCAATGTAAATAAAACAAACAAATCTCTGCTTTGAGCCGTTTTTTCTCTTCTGCATGACTTTTTTCCCTTAAAGCTGTCCTTGAGGGCTTGTTTTGCTACTTTTTCATTCTTAAAGTTTTAAAAAACCACTAACAGCAACAGCACCGACCCCACCCCACCTAGCTCAGGCTGTTGCAGCGTCAGGAAAGGAGGAGCACCGGACAAAGTGACGTCAAACTTTTGAGTTATTTTATTGATGGTTTTAACTATTAATTTTAAACTAAATGAGTGAGTGGTGTATCAAAACTGTTATGAACTTGTAAAAATGTCAGAAACATAAAAAAACCTTAGCCTAATCTTTGAGATTTAGCGCGCTCTCCAGCAGATGGCATCCTTGGCAGCTGCCCAGGTCGCCAATGCCCAGGGCCAGCCCTGCTCAAAGAGAATTGTCCTGAGAGTGTAAGACTGGTGACAGTACTGCAGGATATCATTTAGATCCGTCTGTCTTTGTATTTTAGCCCGTGAGTGATAAAGAGTTTGCCCTACTGAACCTGGGTATGCTTAGCAGGTTGGCTTTATCAGATTAAAGCCTGGATGTTCTTATTCCTAACCCTCCACCCCCCTTGTAGCAAAGATCCAACAGTGCATTTCAGCATAAACTCTGAATCAACAGTGAAGCACGGTGGGGGTGTGGTGGTGATTTGGGTCTCCTCTGCATGCATTCTCGTGCAGAGTAAATGTGAGGTTAGTCACGAAGTGGGTCATGCAGCGACACTATAATCCTTCAGACCACATTAACACCAGAGAGGAATCAAAGTTTTGCAATGGTTCAGGCAAAGTCCAGAGTTCAGCTAAAATGGATGGGGGTGGTGGGGGTTTCAGGAACAAAGGCCTCAATGAACAAAGTCGACACAGCAGAGATCAGCTTGTTAGGATTCCTCCTCAGTGACGCATGTTTCTGGGGAATAAATGCTTGAGTTTGCATGTTTTTCTTTCATTTTCCTGATTTAACCTCATTTTTTGGTGAAGTGATGAGGTCTGGTGACGTGGTTCTCAGCTTTTAGAGCTCAGAGTTCCATCCAGATCTGAAGGAAAAGCAGCATGTGCCCCCCCACAGTCCCAACAGTGTTTTTCCATCACTCTCTCCATCTTCTTTCATGAACCTGAAAGACATATGACTGCAGTCACTCCATCTCAGCCACAGCACAAACCCTCCACTGCAGAACTATAGAAGCGCTTCATCTTTTAAGTAGATGGCCACGATTTGCTGTGATAAAACATTTAGAGAAAGAAAACAAGAAGGCTTTAGTCAAAAGAACGTTTCTTTGCAGAACAAACTTTCTTTGACATGGGCTTTGATGAATTGAGGGAGTTCAAAGCAGCACACAGTCATTTTTTGGGGATCAAATTGTATTTGAAGGCATTTGTTTCTTCGTCAAAGCTCTAGTTTCTACTGACAGAATAAAGCATGTGTGGAGATCCACTCTAAACACAAAGATGATGCTGAGGGCCTGTGTTCCTGTCTCAGGTGGTGGGCAGCCTTTGCTGTTCATGTCTTTGAGGCCGTCGTCTCACTGAGAGTCTGCAGGTAAGTGTCCACAAGGTGGCGCTACAGTCTCATGTAACCAATTTTCCACTTATGAATCGGTCTCTACTGCACAGCAAGTCACCGCAAACACGTTTTTGTTTCCACATAGTAACAAAGGAATCAGCAACTCGGGGGTTCGATGCTTGTGGTTTGTCCAGACCTTTTTGTTCGGCTTTGCATCCCTCGGCTTACTGCTCAAGTACAACCCACAGCGGCCCAAGCAGCGCTGAGGACCTCCTTATTCTGGATTCAAGGGGCAATGCTTAGTTTGAAACTGTACTTGTCCTTTGACCCGGCTGCATTCCAGGGGTTTCTACGCGCAGCAGATTATTCGGGTAAACTTGTACTGATTCCATTTTCTGTGGTTGATGTTGGGGAAGCGGAGAGTTTTCCAAGTCTTAACAAGCAGGAGAAGGAAAATTAATTTAGATTTAAAGTCTAATGCTGGAAGCCTTAATGTCTCAACAATTCTAATAATAAAGAAAATGAAAAAGAAGCGAGTCATTTTCATTCTTCTGAAACTGCTGTGGTTTACAGAAGTCGAGCGCTGGACTCTGCGTTGTGTCTGATGAGGAGAACACAGCAGACGTTTGATGTACTTGAGTTTAGAAAGGCAAAGTCATCATTTGTGATGTGGAAGGAAAACAGAAAACTACTCCAAACAAGTCTTTGAGGAACTTCATCAAGGCTTTCACACTCACCTGTCTTCTGAAGAAGGGGAAGGCATCACCACAAGAAACCCTTTGAAGGCAGTTCTGTCATGGGAAGTCTTCACGTGTGCGTCTGCCATCTGAAGCCGGGAGTTTTGCAGCGACGCCAGCAGCTCCACGAAGGCCCAGCAGGATGTCTGCCAACCACCTCTGAGGACGGGCTGTATAGAAATGTTATCAGCTGAGACGGATCAGATTGACAACACTTTTGTTTGGGCGTTGCTTAAATTCTTAGCATTTTCTTAAAAATCCAACGAAAGTTGTCCTGTGTTCTTTCACACATCACATCTCACATCCAGCACAAATAGTTTTGTTTTGTTTGTGAGTCAGGAAATGTATGCTTTGAGCTGAACAGCTGTGTGAGAAGGCATTGGAAAACCCTCTACTTTCATGGTTTTGAAGAAATCTGTAGAAACCTCCTGAAGCAAAGTGTTGCATGACGATGTTTGTCTTTAACGGAATGACCGCTGTGCCGTTTGCTGCTGAATGGCATCACATCCCCGCAGTCTGTCACAGTTTTCAGCCCAGCTTTAAAATTTGTTTCCTTCTTTATATCTACAACTTCTTTTTGCATGGTTATTTGTGTGTCTGTTCATTTTCTGTGGACTTCTTCCTGTACAGCTCTTATGTTTTACAGAAACATTCTGTTCTTGTTCCCGGTTCTTCATGACTATCCTAACAATGGTGGAGGTAAAAAAAAAATCTCCCAAAATTTTACATTTCATTTTGAAAGTTGGAGGGTCAGGTGTGAGGAGTGGGGTATGAAGAAACAGTTTTAATACCCCATTCCAGTCATCTTTTCATCTATTTTCAAAGCGTTCCCAGTTGTCTTTTAATTAGGATTTTGCCATTTTTACCCCAAAATAAAAAAAAAAAAAAACTGTCATTTTCTAGAACATCATTTCTGCAGAGCAGCAGTTGTTCATTAGAAATTCACCTCTGATTTGTGAGTGGGACTCTTGGTGTTGGGTAAGCCTGCTCTTGTTTCCCATCATCCCTTTGTTTACACTCTGTCCCGCTGGCTTACAGCCCCTCACAACCCAAAGCTAACATTAGTGGTGCAACAAGAGCAATATCAGAGCTATCCAACAGTAGTTTTGATCCAGATTCCAGCTCAGACGAGGAAAACAAAGACGTATACGGATCTGTTTGTCTGCAAGTTGATGCATCAGAATGAAGCAGAGCAGGGAGACTGTGACTTCCTGTTGTGAACAAGGCGGTGGGTGGAACCCAAGAGCAGACACGTTTTAAAAGATGAGAAGGTTATGTTTATTGATTAGGTGAATAGTGGAGCAGGATGACAGAGCGGGCTGGCTGGCTGGCAGACAGGTGAGCTGACAGAGCGGGCTGGCTGGCTGGCAAGCAGGTGAGCTAACAGAGTGGGCTGGCTGGCTGGCAAGCAGGTGAGCTGACAGACAGGTGAGCTGACAGAGAGCGGGCTGGCTGGCAGACAGGTGAGCTGGCAGACAGGTGAGCTGGCAGACAGGTGAGCTGACAGACAGGTGAGCTGACAGAGCGGGTTGGCTGGCCGGCTGGCAGGCAGACAGGTGAGCTGACAGAGTGGGCTGGCTGGCTGGCAGACAGGTGAGCTGACAGAGTGGGCTGGCTGGCAGACAGGTGAGCTGACAGAGCGGGCTGGCTGGCAGACAGGTGAGCTGACAGACCGGGCTGGCAGGCTGACAGAGTGGGCTGGCAGGCAGACAGGTGTGCTGACAGAGCGGGCGGGCGGGCGGGCTGGCTGGCTGGCTGGCTGGCTGACTGGCTGGCTGGCACACAAGCAGCATAACGATCTGACAATGGCTGGAGGTTTGATGCTGCTTAAAAAGCCATGGTGATGAAGATCAGGTGGAGATGATCAGGAACAAGTGCCGTTGCTTGACGAGGGGGAAGAAACGCCTCCAGGGCACAACACTTCCTGATTGTAGTTTGTAAATAAGAGCTATAATCTTTTTCAAACTGATTTTTTTTCTGCTTCTGATTCACAACAATTTGAACAAAAATACTCAGAAAAGCAAAGTGAATTTGAATTTAAGAACATGTTAAAAACACACTTTTCATTGGAGTGGATCTTTAAACCCCATTCCTCTGTGAGTGCGTGTCTCACAGGTGAGCAGTGTGTCAGGACTGGGTCACCATGTCCTCTGCTTCAAAACTTAAGAGCATTAAGTCGTCTTAACCCGCCCAGTCAACCCCACCCCCATCTTTGTTTGACAGGACCTGATTTGGAAGACGCATCTTATTCTCACTTTCACTGCCATTTCCTCCTTTTTCCCACTCTGCAACTGGCCTCAGAAAGGACAAAAACAGGTTATGTTTTTCCCTTTTATTCACTCAACACATTTCTGCCAAACAAGAGAAAATATACACAATATATACAGTAATTTAATAACAAACTTTTGTAGAAATATACATGACAGAACTCTACAAAGTCTTATGCTACGTCTCATTTGTGAATAATTCAATTAACATGTGGAGGTGGTTTATTTGGTTGGTCAGTCGCAGGTGTAAATAAGGACATGTTTTGCTGACTGACCGAAGGTCGTTCCACAGACGCATTTGCAAGGATAAAGTGCATGCAGCCATGAAAAGGCTTCATCTCTGGTCATACGGGATTTTCTGTGTTTGAGTGACTTAAACAAAACCTGGACTTGTGGAAAATATTCAGGTTTGAGCAAATAAAAGAAGAGTTTGTTGGAGAACTTTGAACAACACCATGCCGGTAAACAACCCCAGCTGCATGCATTTGTCTGGATGAGGTTCAAGCCCCCACACTAATCAAGATGGCTTGAAGAAAAACAACAGCTGGGAAAAAATAGCTCGCTATAAGAGTATGAATCTGACCTCTAATCTGCAGTTTTTTTGTTTACGTGCTGCAGCATCGAGTTCACGCGTCTTGTTTGTTATTTGAAGAATCTGCAGGATGTTCCAGGTTTCAGGGTCACCAGGTTCACCGGTCCAGCCAGCATATGGAAGGGTAGCGCTCGCTCAGCGTCTTCCGCAGCTGAGCACTTTGTGTCTTATCCCTGGTTTCCACCACACACTCCACCTGTAAGAGCACACACACAGCCCAGGAGTTTAAGAACAGCAATGACCTGTTTATATTAACAGTTTAATAACCTGTTTGAACTAGAACGGTGTCTGCTTGTGTGTGTGTTTGGGGGGTGGTGGTGGTGGTGGTGGGGTTTAGCTTCAGTGGAGCTTCTGCAGGTAAGACTCCCAGAACTCTTCGTGTGGGTAAAGTTCAGTTTATTAACATTTAATAAACTGTTTGGACAGTCAAAATGAAGTCTAGTAAACTAAAATTTACTTCTTAGTAAGTTTTGCAAGCTAGTTGTGAACTTTTTACATTTTACATGGTGGAGAATGGAGATTCTGGCAAATCTGTCTAACACCTCCCATAGTGGTGGTTTTGTAAACTAGACTCCTCCCACTTTTGTTTCAAACGTGCTTCAATCAGAGAGGGACAAAGCTGATGTTGTATACCTACCTTCACCTGGAAGAGGTTGGATTTGTCACCATGTCTGCGATGGCAGACATCCAGCAATCTAAAAGACAAAGAAAAGAGAAGAGAAGCAAAGGTCGCAACAGGAAATATTTAGACTAATTTGAAGAAGTTTACCTGACATCCTCTCGAGACAGGACATCCAGCAGTTTAGCCATGTCGCCCGGCCATTCTCCCAGCTGCACCGAGAACTTTGTGACCCTGTTATCCAACACGAGGGCCAGGTCCACACACTGCCTCATCAGCTCTGGCTCCATGTTAGCACTGCTCACCACAACAACAACCCTGCAGCACACAGGGGTTCAGCTGAACTGAAACAAGAACAAAAGCAAAGGGGAGTGCCTCTTTTCACCAATCTGACCCACTTTTTTCCTTTGAGCTCAGGTAAAAGGCCGGCTAAGATGGCTGCCAATCCCATGGCACCTTCTGTGTCCACCGTGGAACGCTCAAACTCTTGAAAGCGAAGCATTGCCACTAAAGAGTTCTCCTCACTGAGATAAAATGAGCAAGAAGCCAAATGAGACCCTGAAAGGATTTAGGTGTACATTTAGAGTGAGAGTGGACTTACAGTACCTGACAGGAATAACTTTATCCACAAGTTTCTTTGCAATCTGGAAGGTCTGAGCTCCCAGGGAGCGCTCCTGCAGATCTGAGAAAACAGATTATTCTCCAAAGTCCAAAACACACTGCAGATAAGGGAAACTGATGTTTACCTCCAAAAAGTTTGTTGTTGGGGTTGCTGTGCAGGTCTTTGATTGGACTGTCTGTTTTCAAAGACTGTAGCAGTAGAGGAAAATCTTCCAGTTCAGTTCCCTGCAGTAGAACAGCCCATCATTTTTCCCATTATTTGTTTCAGATGATTCTTTTCAATGTCAACTAAGTCCTGAAGGGATGAAGGGCTGAGCAACTAACTTCCTTACCTACAAAGAGACGTGGCGAGAACGTGCTGTGGGTAGGTTTGGCACGTTTTTAGCAGCAAAACAAGAGATTGAAAAATGTAGCTGTGTGAATGTGTGTGTATGTTTGTGAGTTCGTTGGCCTCATTTTGTTGCTTTTGAAAAAAAAGCTAAAGTAAGTGAGCAGAAAGTTGAAAAGCAATGAAAGAGTTGACTCTGAATTGGGGTCAAAAAGAAGAGTTTTTTAACACGGTTCTGCCTTTCAGATGACAGAATAAGTACCACTCACATTCTGCTGTAACCAGGTACAACTTTGCTCCAGTAACAATCTTTAGGAAGGAAGCAATTGGTTACTCTCCTCTCAAGGCCTCTGGTCTCTGCCAATCGCCTTGCTTAACCCAATCTTAATCTGAGAGAAGTCCACCTGATCCCTTATGGTGCGGCTGAATCGTCAAATCTCTCGTCAAATTTACTGCTCAATGGCCGCGGATCAACCGCCGAAGAACTTCATTCGTTACCACATCGTGGAAAACATGGATGATGTTGAGCAAGTAGCTCGTGTTTAAATGTTTTGGAGATCTCTACAGAGGCGACGACAAACATGTCGCTGTATCTGGGTTCACCAGAGTCTCTCCCGGTGCAGGGTGCCTCACTCCTGCAGCGGAGCTGTGCCTCACAGCTGTTTGAAATAGTACTTTCATCTGTCTGTGGCCCAGTTTGAGCATTAACTCGAGATGGGGGAAATTAACAATCCAATTGTTTAATTAAAAGACGACAAAAACTTTTACCATCCATCCTTCTTTCAAACTGGATGAATCCTTTTCAAGGTTGCAGGGTTGTGGGAGGCAACTCAGCTACTGATTGACAAAGGCAGAGTACATCCTGAACAGGTTGAGAGTCTGTTGCAGGGCTACAAAAACACCTAGAGACAATTTGAAATCTTGAAATAACCAATGAAGCATGTTTTTGGACTGTGGGTGGAAGCCCAGAGAAAACCCAAACATGCACGAGGATACAAACTCCACTCAAGAGACAAAAAATTAAATATATATAAATATATTATTACAGACTTGTGTTTGGCTTGGGCCCCAAACCAACATTACAGTAAATTTTTGGTCATGTGCTATCATGGCAAAGTGGTCCATCTATCCATCTTCCAAACTCGCTCACATACTCACACCTAGGGACAATTCAGAGTGACCAGCTGACACCCCCTTGCAGCTCGTGCATGGTGGTGTAGTGGCTATTTCATTGCATGTCTGGTTTTTCTGGATTCCTAATACAAATACATTTGGTGTCTCTAAATCTCTTTGAAGTGTGAGTTTGTGTGGGGATGGTGACACATCCAGTGTGTACTGGCCTGTGTTGGACCCCTGTGACTGTACAAAAGAGTAAGTGTTCGTGGATGTTGGATGGAAGCGTCATTTTTATTCCAGCGGAATATTGACGGATGAAGCTGCGCATTAATATCCATACCCGAGGTCTCCCTCTAGGTTTCTATGTTTACTTACAATAACAAGAATCTCAGGGTTTAGGTGTTTGATGGCTGCAGCTGTGCCAGCAAGCAGGCCGTACTGTCCTGCTGCAGGAACAACCACAGCGTCCACTTTGGGAACTTGCTCATAGATCTCCATGCCCACGGTGCCCAGTCCTGCCAGGTACACTGCACTTTCATCTCTGCAGGCAGAAGCAAGAGAGAAGGCATAAGAGTTTGGAAAAGAAACAGCAGTTTTGAAGAGCAAAGTGAGACTGACTCTTCCAGGTACAAGTATCCATTCTCTTTGGCTAGACGGCGGGCATGATTCTGGGAGTCACAGCTGGTGCTACCATAGGAGATAACCATGGCGCCATAATCCCTGTAGATTCTGAGCCGAGGCGAGGAGCAGCAAGACGGCATGATGACAAATACCGGTATCTTCAGCTCTGCCGCGTGGTGAGCCACAGCCATGGAGAAGTTACAGTCAGAAGCCACTATCACTCCTTTCCTCTGCTGCTCCTGAAAGGACAAACTTCTTACCAGTCTTTGAAACACACACACAACAGTCTGGATGATAAGGTTTGCAACCAACAGGGCGTCTTCAACACACAAAATACCAGAAATTTCAGAATGGAATTGACAAACTCCTGGAAAATCTCACTCGTGACATTCACACCTTTGTCACCTTTGATTTGTCTACTAAATACATTGCAAAAACCTCTCATATTATTTTATCTCATCTCAGTCTTAAAGTGTCTGTAAAGATTTGCAGGGTTTTCCTTTGTGTTGTTGTAAACAATCCGGTTTGCTTTCACAAACCAAAGACCGAAGTAGACCAAAGCTCTTCCAACAGCTGCTCATTTGGTGTTCTGTTACCTCTGACCACGACAGAAATTCCAATCCGCCTCACTTTGCAGACAGCATGGAGGTGGATTTGTGTGACTACTACTGCTGGTTGGAGTATGTGTGACAGCTTTACCTGTGTCAGCGAGGTGAGCAGATACAGCACCCCCCTCTCCTTCACTGAGCCTGTGTAGTGTAGGTGCTCCTTCTTCAGGTAAATCTCCATTCCATATTGTTTGGAAAGCCTAGAGAACTGCACACAGAAAAGAATTCATTCAGTTATCATGGTGAACTGTACTGTGAACATATTTCTGAGAAATCCAAATGACTTCTGTTGCTTTAACTAGAGACAGATCATGTAGTTTTTAAGTCCACCGTGCAGGGTGTCTTCTGAATCCCCGACTGGATCCTGAAAGCCGCAGCGCTGATGTCCTCAAAACGCAGGTACTGAAGAGGGGGTCTGGGAACCGTCCTGAACTCACTGAGTCTTCTGGTTTTTGGAGGATCCATGAGCTTGACCTCTGGAGCCTCCACCATTCTGGTTTCATGAACTCTCACATCTCCATTGAGAAGCTCCTCCTCACCAAAGTCCTTGAGACGCTCTGGTTCAATGAGAGTGGACCGGCGGCCTGCTGCGCCATTACTGAGGGGTCCATATTTTTGGGACGCTCCTGGCTTGCTGGGACCCAGGCGAAGTTCCTCTCTGAAAGCAGACACAGTAGATCATGCACTCTAAAGGGATGTTCCACAAACTGCATGTTCATGGGTGTTTTCCTGCAAACATCTTCATGGAGCTAGAGGGATCAACCTCTTTCATAGAGTGTGGCACAGCTTTGGATAAATGCTTCTCTCAGGAAGCTCCACCTTTGCTTTGTGCTTTAAAAATGCAGGAGACAAAAGCTGAGCAGACATGGAGGCTGTGACAGAGGATGTACATCAAATATCTTCTTGTTTTGTGAAGCTCTGGCCTACGCCGTCAAATCCTGGAATCGATTTCCCTGCAGCTCATCAGTGCCCCTCCTGACTTAAAAACTAACCATGGATTTTATCTCTAATCTTCCACAGGCTGAGTTTGAGTATCTTCCAGTTTATTATTAATATGTTATTATGAAGGACTGAGCAGCCCTGAATTGCTCAGAATGAACCAGAACTCCATGTACACCACCCTCAAAAAGGACGAAGCAGGTGGAGAAAGTGAACAAACCTAAAATAGAAAGAAAACGTGGAGATCATTCTGCAAATGTTTCACTGTAGAAACTTGGGATCTTTTGTGATTTCAATTGTTCTTCAATGTTTTGCTCCCACAGAATTCCCATAAAAATAGTCTCAAAGTTGTCCCAGGTATCAGGAACCATTTCATATTCTGTCTTTTTGAGTCAGATTAGTATCTATCCGAATACATAAAGATAAATCGTGAACAAATTTGCGCTCAAACACAGTTTTCATTTGGATTGCATGAATGTCAGACAGGCTCCTGCTGAAAGTACTGCCTGGTCTCTACGTGCATAATCGGCAACTCTTCACGTGTTCAGAATATCTGCTTCTTATTTTGGTCTCCAAACCTTCCCTTATCAGTTTTTAAGCTTCCTCACATTTTTCAGACTTCCTCAAACTAAATCAAGGAGGGTTTTAGGTGATAAATGGCGTATACTTGTATAGCACTTCCCTGGCTTCTTAGAAGGCCCAAAGTGCTGTACAGTCAACAGTCCATTCACCCATTCACACACACAATCACACACTGATGGCAGCTCTGTGGCCAAACACTAGTGCCAACGTATAACCACCAGGAGCAACGTGGGGTTCAGTGTCTTGTCAAAGGAAAGCCACGACATTCATCCCAAAAGAAGATCGCTCATGTTATACATGGTCCTGGGCTTCACATGAAACCCCTGCAGATGTTCAGGACACTTTAAGGTCTTCACAAATGCAGGACGCAGCAGTCACAGCCATATGGGATTTGTGTCTTATGCCAGTGTGTCAGTAGCTTGTTGTAACTCAAACTTTAGTTTATTCTGTCAGGGATATTTATGCTAAAACTCTCCTGGTTTTACAGACTGCTGGGATTCTAACGCACTCTAAACGTCATATTCTTATTTAAGTTTGCAGTCAGTCAAAATACTAAACTGTTTATCTGCTGCAGTCCAGAAAGACTCATTGTCTTCCAGCTCTCAGAACCAGAACAGCTTGTTGAGTTTTTGCCTTAAATCAACATCACAGTCAATAATTTACAGTTTTCCTTCAATTTTAGGTCAAACTAAACACAAGGTTTTTCAGCCCAGATTGAAGGCCTGTTGCTGCTGCACTTCCTCCATGCTATGACCAGGGCTCTAAATGAACACCCGCCAAATACGACAGAGACATTCATCATCTCTGACACGGGACTCAGACTCACAACCATGACTTTGAGGTGTCTGCCTTCCATCCCCACTTGGCCACCACTAACATCCATCCCAGAATTGGTTTAAACATTTCATTCTGACTTTATTGAGCAGATTTCACCCTCACATTCACCATAGCAGTAGGTGCATTCAGGTGCTGCATGGAAATTCCACCATTATGCGCTTTCATGATGCAATTTCTAGCATTTGTTCACACTGATCTCAGCCAACATAAACACACACTTAGGGTTGCTCCATGTCATTGTTACTCTTTGAAATGACAAACAGTAACAGCTATAACACACTGATCTGTAAGAACACATACATGCCTATTTTTTTCTCTGCATGACATAAAAACAAATTAAAGTTATTATTTTGTTGTTTATAACTTGTTTTAATCTTTATGGAAGCATATTACATTTAATTGAAAAAGGGTGGTCTTTTTTAATTGAATGCAGAAGGCTTCCATAAAAAATTATATTAAAAACTCAGACATTAAAAAACAGACTGTACAAAGCATAACAAAGTTGCCCACATCCACAATGTGAGCGCCCAGCAGGTCACCCATAGACTTTACTGTTTTGTGCCCAATATTGTCTTCGGGATTGATTCACAAGCAAAAGAAATAGTTCAGACTGATACATATTTAATACTTCCACAACTTCCACAATACTTGCTGAGTAATGTTTGTAGATAAAGCCGATGCTTTAAAGAAAGGTTTGTGCTCATCAAAGTTCAGAGATCAGAAGTGTCTTTTATTAAAATAACATTACATTTGTGAAATGTTATAAAACCTGATATAAGACTACATTTTCAGTTATTATTAGTGTTTGTTTTTGGAAGAGAAAAATCATTAAATGAAACTTTGTAAATGAAGGGAATTACAGTTTTAATTTGAAATAAACAAATTATTTTTCCTGAGAAATGTTTGGCTGGTGGAGTCCAGATTTGGCTGGTAGACTTTGGATGTTACCGGCCACCCCGGCTAGTAACCAAAAAAAGAAAATTAGAGCCCTGGCTATGACCATTACAGGAAACTTGATTGGGATTAGCTGAAACATGGACTACTAATCAACTGGTTGCCTGTGTTGTTTGTTAGTTTCAGGAAAGTAGGGTTTCATGTTGAAGCATTAACTTCATTAGTAGAAGACCAGAAACATTTCATCAGTTGTACCAACAAATCAGCCTCTGTCCCCTAGACTCACCGTTCCACATAGATTACTCTGAGGATCAACTTCTGGTGTTTGTTTGTGGAGACACTGTAGTAAAAACAGGACTTTATAATACACATTGTAAAGTTCCCCCCCATGTTTGTTCTGAACCGGATCACGCTCTGTTAGGGATGTTTCTCCTGCAGCATAATTTATGAGGCCTGAGCCGGCTCTCCACTGGTCAGAGACAACAGGATTAGGATTCAACAGGATTGACCAAAGCTAAAAGCCTTGAAGCCCGTTTAAATCTGCTGTGGTTGTATTGGAACCAAAACCTAAAAGAGAGGAGGAAGAATAATAACCAATTCACTCATGAAGGCTGGATTCATGAGGAAAAGAGCCGCCAGGTGAAGCTGTTCTCCCAAACAAAGAGGCCGGGTCTCACGCCTTTCTGCAGTTCGGTTCTATTTGTACCACACTGATGGCTCACAAACACTGAACCTACTTGTGCACTTCTATATGTCCACGTCCAGTGATGGGAACGAAAAACACTGCAATCAGTCATTCAGGTATACCAGCATTAAAGGGGAGAAGAAAAAAACAATGAATTTTTAGAGAACCAAATCTAAATGAAGATGAGGAGCTGCCCTCTGATTTTAGGATAAAGCTTTCATCACCGTGTTCTAAGATCGCTTTATCACAAAAAACACTAAATTGACAAGCTGACGTGGTTGGTTTCCTCAGATGGAGAAGTTCACTGTTTGCTTTGTTTGACTCCTGCTGTCCCTTTTAGACTCAGATTTGATAATGTCTCTTCAAATTCAGTTGCATTGCTGTTATTAAGACACTTTTTAAGGTCTCTTGTTAAAAAAGAGACTCAGACTGTTGACTTTATTTACATTAATGTTCCACATGAGGAGAACTGTTTTACACTGATCTCTTTATGAAAACAAAAGATCATTTTCTTGGATTGAAGCAAAAGAATTCTGTCTCTGTTTGGGAGACATAACATTCTAATTAGAAGCAAACATTTGTACAAAGAACACGGATGGATCTATACCAGGGATTTTAGTTTGTAAGAAAAGGCTGGAAAACACTGAGGGAGCCGAGCAGGGTAATAATTAACAGTGCAAAGAGGAAGACTGCAGCTACCTCTGAAACCAGAAACTACAGGTGCTACAATGAAGCTCTGCAGGATCCATGGTTCTACAGGTTCCCCACCTCTCCCAGAAAGGATCCCGCTCCTCACTGTCTTTAACTGCAGGCCTTGGCGAGAACAAACGCTCAAGCCGCTCGCTCAAGTATCTGGAGTAGAAAAACTGGGCAGCAAAGTTCATGATGGTCAAGAGAAGTCCTTCAATCAAGTGAGCGTCTGAAGCTGAATCCTTCTTCTGTTCCTGGTGCTGTGTGTCTGAGAGATAAGAATACGCTGGCTGCTGCTCCCCAAGCACCCTCCCTCTTTTCCTGCCAGGAGTTATTTAAGAGAGGATTACCCATGACCACATGCATGGCGGCCGCAGAAACTCCTCTGTGGTCTGGCTCCTCTCGGCTCTATTCCTGGGTCCCCGCCGCGGATTACTTCCTTTTCTGTGACGTACTGCTAATCAGACAGTCTAAGAAGATAGATACAGAATTAGGGTTTATCTAGGGAGCAGTGATCTGGAAGCTCAACTGCAGAGATGAGAGACGGCCTTGAAAGGAGGATCAAAGGTGACAGAGGTTAAAAAAAGGGAGTTTCAAACAAACTTTAGTCACAGTGCAGATCATGAAACCCTCGCCAACACACTTGAATTAAAATCATTCTGGCTATCACTAACTGCAGAAGACCACTGACTGAAATCTTAATGAAAAAACGTGGACATGATTGAAATGCAGAAGAAGACTTATGGTGGCGAAACTAAAACAAAACCAAATCTTTAGTCTTCCCCAAACCCCTTTCACAAAAGACAGGAATGATCCCTAAGGATTGCTAAGGAGCTAGACTGGAAGGGAGTGCAGGACCTGGAGTACTAAAGACAACAAGTTAGCTCAGACTCCACAGCTCTG
Source organism: Oryzias celebensis (assembly GCA_014656515.1). Classification (NCBI taxonomy): domain Eukaryota; kingdom Metazoa; phylum Chordata; class Actinopteri; order Beloniformes; family Adrianichthyidae; genus Oryzias; species Oryzias celebensis. Next base: position 24,090,342 of record BNCR01000014.1, read on the forward strand.
GAATAAAAAAGATCCAGTCAGGCACCCAAACAGAACATCCTGGACACCCCTGAGAAAAAAAGGTTGTTAAAAGAATTTCTCAGAGACTTCCTAAACATGAACATTTCTGCAGTGGCTGCCTCCTCAGAAAAGTGAGGGTCCTCTGTGTCTCCCTCAGAACAAATCAACTGGGCTGAGGAACAACTCTATAAACATGGCATGAAGTGAAAAAATAAACCTGTAAAGAGAACCTAGGTGGAACAGTCACTGCAGAAGGCCTGTGCAGCTGGCTCTGGGTGAGCAAGTCCTCCTTAAAAAACAAAACACTTGGTGATGTCTTAAAGATGAGAGCTGAGCCTAAACAGAACACATCAGCAAGATAGAATCTGAAACCCAGAACAACTCGGACAGAAACCACATTCAGGGGGAGCCCAGAGGGAGTTCTGATGACATGAAGCTCAAAGCAGGTGTGTGTGTGTTGTCTGCCTGCGTGTGTGTGTCTGCGTGTGTGTGTCTGCGTTTGTGTGTGTGTCCAGGAGGACGTCTCTGCTCCCTTTGAAGGACTGCAGAGACTCTGGCAGGAGAAATTCACATGAGAGCAGAGAAGAGCTAAAGTGGCTGCTGCCAGAACCCAGCAGGATACCCAGATCTTGTTAAGCTCAGATCATGTGTCCAACGTGCTCCACAAATCAGACAGTGACGCCAGTTTTCCCAGAAACAACTCTTGATGAAGACTGACGGGATGGGTTTAGGACAGCAGAGAAGGTTTTCAGTCAAATGTGAGGCACAGGTGAAAGAATTTAAGCTCCAAAGTCTATTGAAAATGTTGAAATGTTTTTGTAGACAGAAATGGGAACCATACATTGCCGTTCATTCGTCCGTCCGTCCATCCACCCACCCATCCACTCCGCTCATCCGGAACGGATCACGGAGGCAGCAGTCTAATCAAAGACAGACTTCCCTCGCCCCAAGGCGTTCCCAGGCCAGTCAAGAGACTTGTATCCGAGACTTCATTCTTTCGGTCATTCCCCAGAGCTCATGACCATAGTTGAGTTTTGGAGCGAAGATCGACCAGTAAATTGAGAGCTTTGCTTTACAACTAAGCTCTTTCTTCACCACAATGGACCGCATAACGGAGGGCGCCGCACCAATCCACCTGTCAATCTCACGCTCAGATCTTCCCTCACTTAAGGTCCTACTTAAACTCCTCCACTTGGGGAACGAGCACGCCATCCACCAAGAGAGGGCAAACTACCTTTCTCCAGTCAAGAACAATGGAGGTGGAGAACGTGGTCCATTCAGACTCAATGTTACCAGCAAACCTCTGTACCTGTTAGAAGCTCTGCTAGATGTGGGAGTTAGAGACTTCCCTGATGGAGGGCTCAGTCAGACGTTCCTAGCAGACCCTCGCAGGACACCCTCATACACAGTCCAATACCTTATTGTTTGGTGTTGAGCAGATAGGCATTTTTACTCTTTGGTTGGACCAGATCATGAAATTGAACCCCAAAAAAAACATGTTTTGCCCTAAAAACAGAAATAGAGGGTCCAAACAAAAGATTCAAGACTAATGAGTAACTAGTAACTAGACTAATGGGTCAAAATTTGTTTTGGCATGCTAAACGTTCGTGTTTCTAAAAGACTTTTAGGAAGGTTGTGCCAAGTGGTGAAGATGACTTCATGAAGGCCATCCACTGAAGCCTATTTTTGTGAACTTCCCTTAACATCCATCCCCAAATGTTCTCAGTTGGATTTATGTCAGGAAATGTCATGTCATGGTCCAAAGTAGTAAGGTCATTCTCTAGTAAAATGGCCTTTGTCAGGCAGGCGTTAGGTCATCCCCACAAACATGAGGGTCTTGAAGTCATGAGGGATGCCGCCCTGCATCCTCTCCATAATCAGCTGCGATTTAAAGCACGTGCACAACCTGAACCATTGTTTCATTGAGGGAAAAAGCACTCCAGACCATGATTGCCCCTCTCCCTGTGCGCTGTAGAAAATATTTCCGTTGGGATCTCTTTGTCATGCCAGTAACGTTGGAAGCCATCCGGACCATCAAGGTTACATTTTTCTTGTCAGAGAAGAGAACTTTCTTCCACTTTTGAGGGTCCCATCTTTGGTACTCCCTCGTAAAATTCAACCAGGCATGACTTTTGAAGGCCCTTCTCCTGGAGAAGACGTCTGATTGTTACTGGGCTACAATCAGCACCAGTGATGGTCTTAGTTTGGGTCAAAGACCGACCTGTGTCTTAGCAGATAGTCTTTTAGATCCTCTGGCTTAGTTCTGGTAACATATTTTTGGCTTTGCCACTTAACGTTTTTGTTCTGTTACCCTCAGGATCTCTTAAATAATTAAAACATTGTAACTGTTTTACTGCATCCAACCTCAGCAGTGATGGCACGTTGTGAGAGGCCTTGCTTATGCAGCTCATCAGTCCTTCTACATTCAACAAAATTAAACTTTTTTTGCCATACATCACACAGAACAATTATTTATTATTTAACACTGCACAGAAATTTCTGTGCAAATTCTGTGTTTTAAAGACTGTGGTTCTAAACTTTTGATCACTCGATGAACAGTCCTTTTTATTTAAATTGTTATTTTTAAATACATTGGCAGCTAAAATATTTATCTGTTACTCCTTTTTTTTTCTTTTTGCATATTGAAGCTCAAGGTAAACCACTGGGCTGCATGATGGTGCAGTGGTTAGCGCTCCTGCCTCCCAGTGAAAAGGCCTCAGTTCAAGTGCCAGCTGGGTCCTTTCTGTGTGGAGTTTGCCTTCCTCTCACAGTCCAAAAACATGCTTCTTTTGACTCTATATTGCCCCTAGATGTGAGTGTGTGCCTGTGTGGCGCTGCATTAGAGTGGGATCCTGTCCAGGGTGCACCTTGCCTTGACCCCACAGCAGCCAGGTTTGGCTCCAGCAGCCCTGTGCCCCAAAAAAGGATAAAACCTGTAAAGAAGATGGATGGATATTCAGAGACTTGTTAAGGTCCAGCACTTCAGCCATTCAAACCACTGCTCTCCAGTCTGCTTCTCTCAAACGCCATATTCCTTTGCTAACAAGATGGATGAACTGAGGCTACAGATCGCAACGAAAAACGGCGTGAAAGATGTGTGTGTCCTATTCATCACAGAGACCTGGCTTCATCAATTCATCCTCTACACCACTATCAAGCTAACTAGCTACGCTCTGCAGTGCCTCAATCATATGTAGAACTCCAGAAATAAAATATAAATGATCCTTCTGGATGAAGACGATCAACCCTCTTTGTCTAAATTGGCTTTGACGTCAGCAAACTCCAGTTTGAGTAGTTTGGGAATGCTAACTCCTTTATTGGACTGATAGATTAAAGCATCAACAACTCACACAGTCGCCACCCTGACGCCGTACAGATCAAAGCAGGGGATTTCAATCACACAGATTTAAAGACAGCATTCCCCATATTCCACCAGAATGTCAAATGTGCTACAAGGGAGTGAACACTCTGGACAAAGTCTACTCCAGTGTCAAACTTGGAAGCTGGGCTACCGTGCTAAACCTCTGCCACACCTGGGCCAGTCCGACCGTCTGTCCATGCTCCTAATTCTAGCATATGCCCCCTTCATGAAAGACGCACCAACCATCACAAGAACATTTACAATCTGGCCAGAGGGTGCCTCCCAGCAGCTGCAGGACTGTTTCGCGAGGTCCAAGTGGGAGGTCTTTGAACATCTTGACCCGGACATTATTGCTGACAGTGTACTATGTGTTATAAAGAACTGCATAGACAACTGTCTGTTGTCCAAGAGTCGTCACATACACACCTGTCAACATGTACACAATACAACCACAGCTCACACACACACTTATGCATACAAACCAACACTTGTAAAGCGTTTCATTCTGCCACCTATTGTGCAAAGGTGAGCCGACCCCTGTGCTCAGGTGAAGGTTTATATTAAGATGAGGTGATGATGGAATGTAAAAAATAAAAAGGAGGGAGAGTTCCCGGTTGGGTTAGGGTTAGTGACATCAAATCAGCATCAAAGCTCGACATTTTTAAATTTGAACTAATTCATTATTAAAACGTTACAGCAACATTCATAAATTCTGTTGCATCAACACAAATGCATTCAGATCTCCCAACACATTGCTGTTGTTCATTTGAGGATCAGTTGCTCACTAGATACTTTACTGTAACTGCTGGGATATGCAGCAGCATTATATCATAGGATCCATTCTAATGAAGTTTGAATTGAGCAGAAAAATTAAAATCATTTTAAGTCACATGCTGACAATTAATGAAGCCTAAATCCCACAGAAACAGAAGAAGCATGGAAGTCGATTTGATATTGAACTGACGTTAGTTTGAAGTGTAACATGCAGCCATGGAATTGATATTAAATGAACGTCAGCTGTATTTCCCAGCATTCTTCATTTAGTTTTTTTATTTTTGTTGTCTACTAATTGGATCAAATATCAACTCAATTTTGACATCAAGGTGCCCTCTGGATACCCTGCTATCCCCACACCAAGACCCCCCCCCCCATACTGTAGAGCGATAGAGCGAACAGAGGAGATCTACCCGCCCGTAAGGGAACCCACACCAGGGCCCACAGGACCACCACACGGGCCCCCAAAACCTGAGAGCAGTGAGGGACGGGAGTGCAGAGTACAAGCCGTAGCCCAGCCAGAAGAGCAGCCCTCCCCTGCGCCAAGGGGGCCAGCACCAGGCCCCCTCCCCAAGAGCGCTCCCACCCCAGACCAGCCACCCACCCAGGAGTTCCGAGCATCCCCCCACCCCAGCCTCGAGTTCAAGCCAGGGTCTCCCAAGGGAAACCCCAAAGCTCCAGGCAACCGCAAGAGATCCAGGAGAGAGCACGGCAGCAGTCACCCCACCTAGAGGAGGGGAAACCAAGAGAAGCGGGGGTCCCCCAAGAGTGTTGAGAACATAACCGGATCAGGTTCTCCCAGTGTTAGAATTTTGGAGAGGCCAGCTCCCAAGGGCAATGACCAGAACCGGCACCATAAAAAACATGGACACCCCCCAGGCTCAGATAGAATGTGATCCCCCGCTCATGGTCTTTCCAGAGAACTAAAGGGATTCCTCTCCCTGTGTGGGGAGGGGGCCACCAGGCCCAGAAGGCCCTCACTCATGAGACAAGGCCGCCGCTGCTGACGGCCCTGTTCGCCAGGGACGGGGGACAGAAGGTCAGAGGTCCCACCTTCCTTGTGTAATGTGTGCGCGTGTGTGTCTGTGCATGTGTGTGTGTGCGCGCATGTGTGTGCAGGTGTGTGTCTGCGGGTGTGTGTTTGCGGGTGTGTCCATGTGTGTGTGGGTGTGTGTGTGTGTTGGGGTATATTTGTTGAGACATAAAGGGTGTGTGTGTGTGTGCAGGTGTGTGTGTGCGTGTGTGTGTGTCTGCGGGTGTGTGTTTGTGGGTGTGTGCATGTGTGTGTGTGTGTTGGGGTATATTTGTTGAGACATAAAGGGTGTGTGTGTGTGTGTGCAGGTGTGTGTGTGCGTGTGTGTGTGTCTGCGGGTGTGTGTTTGTGGGTGTGTGCATGTGTGTGTGTGTGTGTTGTGGTATATTTGTTGAGACATAAAGGGTGTGTGTGTGTGAGCAGGTGTGTGTGTGCGTGTGTGTGTGTGTGTCTGCGGGTGTGTGTTTGCGGGTGTGTGCATGTGTGTCTGCGGGTGTGTGCATGTGTGTGTGTGTGTGTGTTTTATGACTTGTATTTATTACTCATTTTTTTGCTCTTTTATTTATTTTATGTCTGGGTTTTGTGATAGTACTATTTATTACATATCTTATTCTTTGATTTATTTTTCTTTATTCTTAAACTCTTCATTATAAAAATATTCTTTTAGAAACAGAATGAATCAGGCCCTGATCTGAGAGCAGTTTAAATTTCATTGTACAATGACTTTCATAAATCTATTCTATTGAATTCTATTCTTCTTAACAGGTCTGAAGATTTTGATCAAGTGTATGATTACATGGCTTAAAGGGTCTGTAAATGAGCCCACCCCCCACCAAGCAGACTATAAAGAATGGCAGAAGGACCTCACACCTCAGGTTTACAGGTTTAGTGACGAAATGAAGATTCCTGAAGGCTGTGATACTGTTGCCGGTGGCGACATGTGCTCATCAGGACCCCTGACAGAAGTCTTTGACAGAAGGAAAAGGATGGAGGACAGAAATAGATGTGAGAAGGTGACCCCGCCAGCAGCAGTCTGTCACGCCACAGATCATCATTCTACTCTCTGGACGCCAAGATCCTGAGAAAGACTTGTCTAAAAGTCTGAGCACGTTCTCAGCTGTTCTTAGCTTCCTTCATAAGGTCTCATTTTGGGTTTCATGGTTATGAAGATAGTAGTTCACAGTGCCCCCATTGCAGCCCCTCCCGGTACTTGCATATGACGAGCCAAAATTATCCCCTAAAAAAGTCTGCAAGATGTGGATTCCAAAGAATAAAATCTTACAACAGGAAAAGAAGTTACAGCGCCAAGAAAACACCAGAGGGAAGGAAAAAAAAGAGGAAATTGTCACTGAGAAGAGGAAGAAAATTCACTGTCTTATCTGGAATTCTCTGGACTGCTGCTCAAGGAAAAAGTGTTTTCATCAACTTGGTAGGGATTCAGATGATGTTTTGTAAGACTGTAAGAACCAGAATCTGGGATGTGAACCAGGTCCAGGTTTCAATGAAAAGTTCCGTCTGGAGAGACGGCTGCTCAGACAACAGCTCCTGTGCAAACAGAAAAGGTGCTTTTCTGCAGTTTCTACACTAGGCATCTTTGTCCTTCAGCCTTTTCCTGTCTGATTGTGCACACGTGAGCTGGGAGCAAGTATTTGTGCCTTTCATGTGTTTACAGACACCCAGCGCCCCCCCTGGCTCTGCTCTGTCATCCGCTGATCCCTTCATTCTCCTTCCCTTTTGTTTTCCACCACTAGAATCTAAATCTGCTTAAGAGTCCAGAGGTGGTAGCAGTGCAGGACGGTTACGCCGGTCTGGGGAAAGGACGGAACCCTGTTTACCACACAGCCGTCCTGGTTGTCTGAGGCCGTGGGGTGTGTGTGTGTGTGCGTGGGTGGGGTGTGTGTGCGTGGGTGCGTGTGTGTGTGTGTTTGTGTGTGTGTGTGCGTGGGTGCGTGTGTGTCTGTGGGGGGGGTGTGTGCGTGCGTGGGTGTGTGTGCATGTGTGTGTGTGGCGGGTGTATGTGTGGGTGCGTGTGTGTGTGTGGCGGGTGCGTGTGTGGGGGGTGTGTGTGCGTGCGTGTGTGCGTGTGTGTGTGGCGGGTGTGTGTGTGCGTGTGTGGGGGGGTGTGTGTGCGTGCGTGGGGGGTGTGTGTGCGTGTGTGTGGGGTGTGTGTGCGTGTGTGTGGGGTGTGTGGGTGCGTGTGTGGGGGGTGTGTGTGCGTGCGTGGGGGGTGTGTGTGCGTGCGTGTGTGTGTGGGGTGTGTGAGTGCGTGTGTGGGGGTGTGTGTGCGTGCGTGTGTGTGTGGGGGGGTGTGTGCGTGTGTGGGGTGTGTGTGTGGGGGGTGTGTGTGCGTGTGTGGGGTGTGTGTGTGCACGTGTGTGTGTGGCGGGTGTGTGTGTGCGTGCGTGGGGGGTGTGTGTGCGTGTGTGTGGGGTGTGTGTGCGTGTGTGTGGGGTGTGTGGGTGCGTGTGTGGGGGGTGTGTGTGCGTGCGTGCGTGTGTGGGGGGTGTGTGTGCGTGCGTGGGGGTGTGTGTGTGTGCGTGTGTGTGTGGGGGGTGTGTGTGCGTGCGTGTGTGTGTGGGGTGTGTGGGTGCGTGTGTGGGGTGTGTGTGCGTGTGTGGGGTGTGTGTGTGCATGTGTGTGTGTGGCGGGTGTGTGTGTGCGTGTGTGGGGGGTGTGGGTGCGTGTGTGGGGTGTGTGTGTGCGTGTGTGGGGTGTGTGTGTGCATGTGTGTGTGTGTGGGGTGTGTGGGTGCGTGCGTGGGGGGTGTGTGTGCGTGTGTGGGGTGTGTGTGTGCAAGTGTGTGTGTGTGGGGTGTGTGGGTGCGTGTGTGGGGGGTGTGTGTGCGTGTGTGGGGTGTGTGTGTGCATGTGTGTGTGTGGCGGGTGTGTGTGTGCGTGTGTGGGGTGTGTGTGTGTGTGCGTGGGTGGGGTGTGTGTGCGTGGGTGCGTGTGTGTGTGTGTTTGTGTGTGTGTGTGCGTGGGTGCGTGTGTGTCTGTGGGGGGGGTGTGTGCATGCGTGGGTGTGTGTGCGTGTGTGTGTGTGGCGGGTGCGTGTGTGGGGTGTGTGTGTGCGTGTGTGGGGTGTGTGTGCGTGTGTGGGGGGTGTGTGTGCGTGCGTGCGTGTGTGGGGGGTGTGTGGGGTGTGTGTGTGCATGTGTGTGTGTGGCGGGTGTGTGTGTGCGTGTGTGGGGGGTGTGTGGGTGCGTGTGTGGGGGGTGTGTGTGCGTGCGTGCGTGTGTGGGGGGTGTGTGTGCGTGTGTGGGGGGTGTGTGTGTGTGCGTGTGTGTGTGGGGGTGTGTGTGCGTGCGTGTGTGTGTGGGGTGTGTGTGGGTGCGTGTGTGGGGGGTGTGTGTGCATGTGTGGGGTGTGTGTGCGTGTGTGGGGTGTGTGTGTGCATGTGTGTGTGTGGCGGGTGTGTGTGTGCGTGTGTGGGGGGTGTGGGTGCGTGTGTGGGGTGTGTGTGTGCGTGTGTGGGGTGTGTGTGTGCATGTGTGTGTGTGTGGGGTGTGTGGGTGCGTGTGTGGGGGGTGTGTGTGCGTGTGTGGGGTGTGTGTGTGCATGTGTGTGTGTGTGGGGTGTGTGGGTGCGTGTGTGGGGTGTGTGTGTGCATGTGTGTGTGTGGCGGGTGTGTGTGTGCGTGTGTGGGGTGTGTGTGTGTGTGCGTGGGTGGGGTGTGTGTGTGTTTGTGTGTGTGTGTTCGTGGGTGCGTGTGTGTCTGTGGGGGGGGTGTGTGCGTGCGTGGGTGTGTGTGCATGTGTGTGTGTGGCGGGTGTATGTGTGGGTGCGTGTGTGTGTGTGGCGGGTGCGTGTGTGGGGGTGTGTGTGCGTGCGTGTGTGCGTGTGTGTGTGGCGGGTGTGTGTGTGCGTGTGTGGGGGGGTGTGTGTGCGTGCGTGGGGGGTGTGTGTGCGTGTGTGTGGGGTGTGTGTGCGTGTGTGTGGGGTGTGTGGGTGCGTGTGTGGGGGGTGTGTGTGCGTGCGTGCGTGTGTGGGGGTGTGTGTGCGTGCGTGGGGGGTGTGTGTGCGTGCGTGTGTGTGTGGGGTGTGTGAGTGCGTGTGTGGGGGGTGTGTGTGCGTGCGTGTGTGTGTGGGGGGTGTGTGTGCGTGTGTGGGGTGTGTGTGTGGGGGGTGTGTGTGCGTGTGTGGGGTGTGTGTGTGCATGTGTATGTGTGGCGGGTGTGTGTGTGCGTGCGTGGGGGGTGTGTGTGCGTGTGTGTGGGGTGTGTGTGCGTGTGTGTGGGGTGTGTGGGTGCGTGTGTGGGGGGTGTGTGTGCGTGCGTGCGTGTGTGGGGGTGTGTGTGCGTGCGTGGGGGGTGTGTGTGTGTGCGTGTGTGTGTGGGGGGGGTGTGTGCGTGCGTGTGTGTGGGGTGTGTGGGTGCGTGTGTGGGGGGTGTGTGTGCGTGTGTGGGGTGTGTGTGTGGGGGGTGTGTGTGCGTGTGTGGGGTGTGTGTGCGTGTGTGGGGTGTGTGTGTGCATGTGTGTGTGTGGCGGGTGTGTGTGTGCGTGTGTGGGGGGTGTGGGTGCGTGTGTGGGGTGTGTGTGTGCGTGTGTGGGGTGTGTGTGTGCATGTGTGCGTGTGTGGGGGGTGTGTGTGCGTGTGTGGGGTGTGTGTGTGCATGTGTGTGTGTGGCGGGTGTGTGTGTGCGTGTGTGGGGTGTGCGTGCGTGCGTGTGTGTGTGGGGTGTGTGGGTGCGTGTGTGTGTGTGTGCATGTGTGTGTGTGGCGGGTGTATGTGTGGGTGTGTGTGTGGGGGTGTGTGTGCGTGTGTGTGTGTGTGCGTGTGTGTGTGTGTGGGTGTGTGGGTGCGTGTGTGTGTGTGTGGGTGTGTGGGTGCGTGTGTGGGGGTGTGGGTGCGTGTGTGGGGGGTGTGTGTGCGTGTGTGTGTGGCGGGTGTGGGGGTGTGGGTGCGTGTGTGGGGGTGTGTGTGCGTGTGTGTGTGAGTGCGTGTGTGTGTGCGTGTGTGGGGGGTGTGGGTGCGTGTGTGGGGGGTGTGTGTGCGTGTGTGTGTGGCGGGTGTGGGGGGTGTGGGTGCGTGTGTGGGGGGTGTGGGTGCGTGTGTGTGTGAGTGCGTGTGTGTGTGTGTGTGTGTGTGTGGGGTGTGTGGGTGCGTGTGTGGGGGGTGTGGGTGCGTGTGTGGGGGGTGTGTGTGCGTGTGTGTGTGGCGGGTGTGTGTGTGCGTGTGTGGGGGGTGTGGGTGCGTGTGTGGGGGTGTGTGTGCGTGTGTGTGTGCGAGTGTGGGGGGTGTGGGTGCGTGTGTGGGGGGTGTGTGTGCGTGTGTGTGTGAGTGCGTGTGTGTGTGTGTGTGTGGGGTGTGTGGGTGCCTGTGTGAAGGGTGTGTGCATGTGTGGGGGTGTGGGTGCGTGTGTGGGGGGTGTGTGTGCGTGTGTGTGTGAGTGCGTGTGGGGGGTGTGTGCGTGTGTGTGTGGCGGGTGTGTGTGTGCATGTGTGGGGGGTGTGGGTGCGTGTGTGGGGGGTGTGTGTGCGTGTGTGTGTGGGTGCGTGTGTGGGGGGTGTGTGCGTGTGTGTGTGGCGGGTGTGTGTGTGTGTGTGTGGGGGGTGTGGGTGCGTGTGTGGGGGGTGTGGGTGCGTGTGTGGGGGGTGTGGGTGCGTGTGTGGGGGGTGTGGGTGCGTGTGTGGGGGGTATGTGTGCGTGTGTGTGTGTGTGCGTGTGTGTGTGTGTCAGGGAAGGAAGGCGGCTTCAGATCAGTTCAATTAAATGTAAAGGCCACTCAGGATTGATTTTTCTCCCCTGCTAAAAAACTGAACCGAAGGATGACAACTTTAAGGCTGTTTCTTCTGCATGCTCTTTGTGGAGCACGATTCAAAGTCCTCGCCAGAAAAACCTAGAGTCGCCTTTTTTCTGCTGGAAATCACTTCAAAAACAGCTTAAAGTCAGATTCAACTTAAATCTGTCAACTTTTAACAAAACTGCTGAAAATCTTGTAAGTAAGGGAATCATAAATTGAAATATAAGACTTAGTGTCCAATTTTACTTTAGCATACTGGTTTAGTTTGGTTTGGAAGCCGTGCCACAGTCTTAAAAGTTCTGCCTCCGACTGCTGTTCTCCTGTTCTCCTCGTTTGGATCCACAGTTTCTGCTGCTCAGCATCACCTTCATCCGCTCTCCTCATGCTGGTTGGGTTTGTTCCAGTTTGTTTCGATACCTATTGATGTAAATATGCATCAAAGCATGTCAGCTCCAAAACTGGAATAATTTAGCATCTACTTGACAGCAAAACAATAAATGATTTTAATAAGGTGTCAAGGGGTTAATTGTAATTTATATCTAAAATTTCCATCTTGTCTTTAGTTTTACTCAAACCACATTTAAGACACATTCTTTTATTATTTTTAGATAATCTTGTCCTGTAAAGTTTTACCCAATCGCTTCACTTTGGAGTGTATATTTTTATGGGGTTTAGGGTGTGTAATAAAGGGTGCAGTTAAAACTGGTGGTTAGGGCACTGAGAGGACATCTACTGATGACATCACAGTGATGTCAAAGCCCCCCCCCAAGGGTCCTATTTGTCTAAGGTGCAATTAAAACAGAGAGGAGAGGGGACCAAATCTATGCAGCAACCAGTGGGAGGAGGACCACTGCCAAGTAGCTCCACCCCCAGGCTGACCTCCCCAATAACCTTAATAAGTGGTGGTACCTGTTACACGTTTAATTAAAATAAGTGTCTCAGCAGAACTGTGGAGCTTACTGTCCTGAATCCTTAAAAAGTTGCTCAAAGATTTAAGATAAAAAACCCATAAAATTTTAAGACACATTCCAATAAAAATGATGTTTTTAACATGTTCTTGTATCATTGTTTTCAAGAAGGAGGACATATAAGAGTTTACAATTAAAATTGCATTTCTGAGTATTTCTTTATTTAATCTATGATGGAACAGGAGCAAATAAAATCCCGCGGTTTGAAAAAGCTCAGGTTTGTGATGCTGCAACTTAAACAGGCGGGCTAAAGTCTCCCTGCTTTCTCCATTCTGATGCATCCACTTGCAGACAAATATCTTCTTTGACAACTTAATTTTATTCATCTGAGCTGGAATCTGGAACAAAACTGTAGAGCTGGAAAGCTCCAACAATGCTTGCTGTTTTTTAAAGATACAGTCCCATCAGTTGTCACGCACCTTGGTGTGTGAAATTCGTTCTCTGCATTTGACCCATCCCCTGGGGAAGCAGTGAGCTGCAGTCACAGCCAGTCCACAGTCCAGTCTCAGGGTAGACACTCTACCACAAGGCCACTAGCTGGTCTGCTGTTTTTTTTTTTTTTACTACACTAATGTTAGCTAGGGGTTGTTGGCTAGTGGGAGAGCATTAATGAAGGAATACTTGGATGTCAATGGAGGGGTTTCCTCTGCGCCAACAGTCCCGCCCATTACCCAAATGTTCTGAAGACCCAACCCAAATTTTTGAATTTCTGCAGAGCCCAAAAATATTTTCTAAAAATGACAAAGACTTTTTGACTTTGGCTAAAAACTATGCAATCATAATTAAAAGACCACTGGGGTGTTCCTGAACACACCACAACAAAGACTGACACTTGCCAAAGTGGACATTTTATAGACCTGTATATTCAGTACATGTACCACCTTAGAAGCACAAAGTAAATGGAAAGGTAGGGGCATTGAATACAAACAGAGGAAAAGTTAGAAAAATTGGTAGAAAATTGGCAATACATGCTATATCTTTTGAAGATGCCATTGTGCACGGAAGGGCAGCGGCTAAGCTAACCAAATAGGTAGGTGGACCGACTGAAATAACAGAGTAGCTAACAGAGCCGTCGCTGCAACCAACTCCCAGTATGGCTGACTTAGAAACCGTCCTTCAAGAGCTACGGGAGTTCTATCGCGAGAATTCCCACACTTTAAAAGTCACTCAGGGGGACATCAGAAAGACAAACGACAGAATCGATGAAGCTGATTAACAAATTTCAGACTCTGAGGAACGCAAGTTAAGAATGGAGGAAACCACCATCGAACTGGAGGCTCTGCAAAACCAGCTCAAAGACCGAATAACAGAGCAAGTCGATAGTGGTAAAACGGCTCTGCTCAGTTATAGGAGTATAGAAGAACTTGTTAAGAAAGCATGGCAGAAAAGGGGGTTTGAATTCAAAGGGTGAAAAGTGTTTTTGCATCATGATTACACACCAGAGATACGGAGGAGAGGGAAGGCGTATGCAGAAGCAAAGTAAGTCCTGAAAGAGAAGAATATCTGCTTACAGACACCATTTCCAGCTAAACTGCAATGGTTTTATGAAGGAGGATCATGCACCTACAATACGACAGAAGAAGCGTCAAAAGACATAAAAGCCAGAGGTCTCCGGGTTGAAGTGGTGAAACCAACTAAGAACCCTCTGCACAGGATCAGACGATCATCATGGCAGAGGAGCCAAAGGTCTGAAGAAAGACGCCTGTGAGAGACAAGGCCAGGTTACAAGCAGAAGCTGCAAGCTTTTGACAAAACCTGAGAAATATGGAGTGATCTTTGTGCCACCATAATGCGAGCAAAACTCACGGTTTTGAGATAAACGTTTTCTAAATTGCAAACAAAATGTAAAGTTTTAAGAATAAAACTTCATAATTTGCAAATGAAAATATTTAATATTTGCTTTCAAAAACTTTATTTTTGCTTTAAAAAATATTTTTGCGTTTGAAACAATTTTTTTCAGATGCCTAGTGTTTCCTCCTATCATTGATTTTGCGCTAAAGTTTCTTTTTCATGTGATATTTGTGCCACCAAACAGCCTGCTGATTTGATTCAATCAAATTGCCATATTTATCAAAGATGGTGTCTGCTACTGAGGCTCAACCACCACACTGAACAGGCTATTTTAGCACTCTTGCCTCACAGCAAGAAGGTTCCTGGTTCAAGTCCTGGCTGGGGGACTGTCACCAATGGGGGACCTTTCTGTGTGGAGTTTGCATGTTCTCCCCGTGCATGCTGGGATTTCTCCAGGGACTCCAGCTTCCTCCCACTGTCCAAAAACATGCTTCACAGGCTAATTGGTAACTCTAAATTGTCCCTAGGTGTGGATGTGGCTGTGGACCTGCAACAGACTGGCAACCTGTCAAGGGGTGTCCTCTGCCTTCACCCATGAGTGGCTGGGTTAGGCTCCAGCAGCCCCGTGACCCCAAAAGGGATAAAGCAGTTCAATGAATGAATTCATACTTTCTATTTTTTTTTAGAAAAAAGCAAGAGGATGAGTTTTTTTTTAATTGCTCATAGGAAAGAGTCATGGTTGTCGTTCACTCTGAAGAGACACCCTGAAAACCGTTCCATTTGCGACTGAATTAGTTGGCTCCCTCGCCTGTCCCGCTCCCACATTGAGAGCCAGTTTGTTAATATCTAACTTAGCGTTATCTTGTTTGGTGTTCAAACATTATAAGTGTCTTTTTTAGCATTCTAGTAAGTAATCACTGTGTTAACCATTGCTGTCTAAGCCAAACACCGCTAGCCTTTGCTAAGTGCTAGCATGGCCTCCACCTCGTCTACTTTTACTCCTCTGTCCTGCTCCATGTGCCACATATTCAGGGAAGATCCTGCCTCCTTTAGTGAAGATAGTGGCAGATGTGTTAAGTGTAGCCTTATTTTAGACTTGGAGGCCAGGTTAGAGCAGTTAGAAGCGCGGCTACGCACATCGGTTTCCTAAACCTGTTAGCCAGATTATTACCTGCAGTGCCGCTCGCAATACCGGAACGAAACTGCCGAGCACTCAAGCCCCTCCCGGGCAGCAGCCGTGGAAAACTCAGGATGGGTTTGTACCGGTGGGAAGGAAGCATAGTGCTAAACGTAAACACATAGAGCTGCCGAAGCTCCCGCTACATAATAAGTTTTCTCCCCTCGGCAACACGCCCGATGAACCGTCAACTCTAGTTATCGGCTCCTCTGAAGTTAGACACGTGAAGCTCCCAACGGCCACAGTCAGGTGTTATTCGAGAGCCAGAGTTGTTGACATAGAAGGAAACCTTAGAATGTTCGCTCAGAGTAAACCCAGGTTCTGTCCAGTTGTGATTCACGCAGGCGGTAATGACGCCCGACGGAGACAATCACAAGTTCTTAAATTAAACGTTTAATCTGTGTGTAAATTTGCTAAGTCGATGTCGGACACTGTCATTTTCTCTGGTCCACTCCTGAACCTAGTCAGTGATGAAATGTACAGCCGCTTTTCATCATTTAACCGCTGGTTATCTAGATGGTGCCCACAAAACGGCGTTAGCTTTGTAGACAATTGGAGCACGTTTTGGGGAAAGCCAGGTCTCATGCGTAGAGATGGCATCCATCCCACTTTTAACGGCGCCGCTCTTCTTTCTAAGAACATTTCTTTTAGCATTAACAGTACAACCTGACAACCCAGGGACAGGTTCTGGGCACAGAGCAGCAGTTTAAAACTCTCCTCTGAGTTCCCTTTAGCGTCAGTGCAAACCCCAGAACAATACAGAGTTAGTCCAGCAGCCGCTAGCTTTAGCTTATGTACTGAAAGGCGAGTAAAACACAAAAATCTAAAAGTAAAAGCTACTAATACTCTCAATAACAACAAGCAAAATCATGATGTCATTAAATGTGGGTTACTAAACATTAGATCCATTTCCTCAAAGTCCCTTTTAGTCAATGAGTTAATGAATGATAACAAACTTAGCCTGCTAGCTCTAACAGAAACCTGGCTCCAACAGGATGACTATGTTAGATTGAATGAAGCAACCCCCCCCCTAATTATAATAACTATCAGAAATCCAGGATTTCTGGGAAAGGAGGTGGGTTAGCAGTAATATCACAGTCTAGCTTACTTCCTAACACTAAAGCCAAACACATTTATAGTTCTTTTGAAAACATCATATTGTCTATAAATCACTCAAACAGGAAAACTCCAAAATCTGTTTCATTCATAATTATTTATCGTCCTCCTGGCCCGTACTCTGAATTTTTAATTGAGTTTGCAGACTTTCTATCAACTATTGTTTTAGATTCTGGTAAAATAATAATAGTAGGACATTTTAATATTCATGTTGATGATCCTAGTGACTGTCTAGGAAATGCTTTCTCAGCTTTATTAGATAATGTTGGTTTCACACAAAATGTAAAGGAACTCACTCACTGTCACAAGCACATCCTTGACCTTGTTTTAAGTCATGGAATAGAGATCAGCTGAGTGTGCTCCCTCATAACCCCACACTCTCAGATCACTTTCTAATCACCTTTCAGTTTGTTCTAGAGAATTCCACCGCTCCAATAAATAAAGAACAGCTCAGAAGAACATTGACTGATGGTTCTGTTTCTGAATTTAAACTTACAGTCCAACCAATATTTAGTAACATGCTGAGCAAACACTCTGAGAGCAGCTCCCACAGTTTCAGTCCCAGAAAAAATTATCGGTTTGTTGATGACTCCATGGAGGCCCTCAGGAGAACACTAGATGTTGTTGCTCCTTTGAAACCAAAACTATTTAGAGAAAACCGAGTATCACCGTGGTTTAACACTGAAACACGTTCCCTTAAACAAGTAACCCATAAGTTAGAAAGAGAATGGCGCCGATCCGGTTCAGAGCAGTCCCTGAATAACTGGAAACTATAAAAAAATCTCTGCGTAAAGCCAGAACCCAATACTGTTCAACTTTAATAGCACAGAACGGAAATAATCCGAGATTTCTTTTTAGTACTATAGCCAGACTGACCAGCAGTCACAGCTCAGTGGAACCACATATTCCTGCTACTCTGAGAAATTTATTTCATTCTTCGATTGTAAAATCCTAAATATCAGACAAAAGCTGAACAAAGTTATCCCTACTATCAGCCCAGAGCAGGCTAAAACAGTAGAAACAAAGGCATCTATAGAAACCTCTGTAACATTAGACTGCTTCACTGCTGTAGATCTAGCGGAAATAACATCACTTATTACATCCTCCAAAATCTCAACTTGTCTTTTAGACCCAATCCCCACTAAGCTTTTTAAAGAAACCTTCCCCTCAATTAATGAATAAGTTTTACATATTATAAATAATTTCATAGAAACAGGTTATGTGCCACAGTCTTTTAAATATTCAGTTGTTAAACCTCTTCTGAAAAAGCCCAGTTTAGATCCTGGCATTCTGGCCAACTATAGACCAATATTAAATCTCCCCTTTATCTCAAAGATATTAGAAAGAGTTGTAGTTAAACAGCTATACTGCCACCTACAGGACAATAGCCTCTTTGAAGATTTCCAGTCAGGGTTCAGACCTCACCATAGCACTGAAACTGCACTAGTTAGAGTCACTAATGACATGTTACTGGCCACAGAAGAGGGACTAATGTCTATTCTGGTCCTGTTAGATCTTAGTGCAGCCTTTGACACTATAGACCACAGCATCTTACTCCAGAGACTAGAGCATGACATAGGGATCAGAGGATCTGCCCTTCAATGGTTTAAATCCTATTTATCTGATAGGTACCAGTTTGTTCATTAGTCCCATTATAGTCAAGTTAGCCACGGAGTCCCACAGGGCTCAGTTCTAGGACCCATCCTGTTTATTCTTTACATGCTGCCTCTAGGGAACATAATCAGGAAACACTGGATTAATTTTCACTGTTATGCAGATGATACACAGTTGTATTTATCCATTAAGCCTGACCAGAATGACTGCTTAGAGAAACTTAATGCCTGCATTAGAGACATCAAGATTTGGATGGCAGTTAATGACCTCCTCCTAAACCCAGAAAAAACTGAGGTCATCTCAGAGATACCCTACCTGTTCAGATGGTCTCCCTGGATGGTGTAAATATAGCCTCCAATCCCACAGTTAGAAACCTGGGGGTTTTATTTGACCAGGATTTATCATCTAAGGCTCACATATCACAGGCTTGTAAAACTGCATTTTTTCCCATACGCAATAGTTCTAGGATCAGAAACATATTATTTAGAAGCGATGCTGAAAAACTCATCCATGCATTTGTTACGTCTAGGCTGGATTACTGTAACTCTTTGCTAGCAGCGTGTCCTAAAAGTTCTTTAAAAAGTCTTCAGCTTGTTCAAAATACAGCAGCTAGATTGTTAGCAGGAACCAGCAGAAGAGAACACATTACTCCTTAGTTAGCTTCACTTCACTGGCTCCCAGTTCAATCTAGAATCAAGTTCAAAATCCTCCCGCTAACCTATAAGGCCTTGAATGGTATGACCCCATCCTATAATAAAGATCTCATAGAGCCTTACCAACCAAACAGAACACTTCACTCACTAAATGCAGGACTGCTTGTGGTTCCTAGAATCTCTAAAAGCACAGTTGGAGGTGGAGCCTTTAGCCACCAAGCTCCTGTTTTATGGAATAAGCTCCCAGCTCATGTAAGAGAGGCTGACACAGTTTCTACATTCAAAGTTAGACTTAAAACATTCATCTTTGAACAGGATTATTGCCAGGCTAGCTAGCAATCAGAGAATATTTAACTTACTGCTCTTCTGCCTCACCTGCTGGCTCTACTCGCTCCTACTCACTCTTCATCCGCCTCCTATACCCTGCCCCCCTTCCTCTCTCCCCGACCCTAACCAGGGTCTGTATCCTTCTTCCACCCCCACTCCACCAACCTGCAATCTTCATTACATCACTTGCCATCTGCCATTGCTTTATTTTATTTTGTTTATCATGCCTCTGTTTGGTGCCGTCCGATTCACATGTTGTCCCTCTTTCCCACTCCCCTACGGGGGAGCGGGAGAGATTTTTGATTCCAGGTGGATCGTCCATGCTTCTGTCTTTGGCCGTGACGTCGCCTCGCCTGTGCTCCTGTCTTTGGCCGTGACCTCGCCTCGCCTGTACTCCTGTCTTTGACCGTGACCTCGCCTGTGCTCCTGTCTTTGACCGTGACCTCGCCTCGCCTGTACTCCTGTCTTTGGCCGTGACCTCGCCTGTGCTCCTGTCTTTGGCCGTGACCTCGCCTCGCCTGTGCTCCTGTCTTTGGCCGTGACCTCGCCTGTGCTCCTGTCTTTGACCGTGACCTCGCCTGTGCTCCTGTCTTTGGCCGTGACCTCGCCTCGCCTGTACTCCTGTCTTTGACCGTGACCTCGCCTGTGCTCCTGTCTTTGGCCGTGACCTCGCCTCGCCTGTGCTCCTGTCTTTGGCCGTGACCTCGCCTCTGGCTCATCCAGCAAACCCAGCTGTTTCCACAGCTCCTACTGGATGAACTCCATCTGCTACACTATTCAAACATGTTGTTGTTTATTTAAATATTTAGCTGTTATCTTAACTTGTAGCTGGTTATCTTGATGTGTTTGTTTATTAGACATATACTTGTTATTCAACCATGTAATTATAGAATTAATTAAGCTCACTTTTCTTTAATAGTTCTAGCGCATCACCTGTCTGTCCGGGGTTGAGGATCTCTCCTTCATGTGGGAAACCCTGAGGTTTCTTAGTCCATACAAAAAAAAAAAGATAGGGTTTTTGTATGAGTTTTTCCTCACCGCAAAGGAGGATGTAAGGACAGAGATGTTTGTTCAGCTTAGCGTGTTTAACAACCAGCTATTGTTTACTTTTACATGATTGATTTTTTGGTTGTTTCTTACAATATTCTGATATCAGTCCAATGAGACGGCCGTGGCTGTGATATTGGGCTTTAGAAATAAAAAAAAAAAATAAAATAAAAAAATAACCATGACTGTTTCAATGATATCCATCAGGTCTCAATGTCAACACTGGAACTCATCCTAAAAAAGAACAAATTCAAATGAAGCAATTTTATCGAGTACCTTTCGAGCGGAATTCCAAAAGGGTGAAATGACTGTGGCATGATTATGCAGAGGTATGTATTCACTTTAGCAGTGTGATCTTGCATACTGTCACATAATCTTTTACCGTACCGTAATATGTGTACTAGATCTACACTGAACTACACAACTTTGCCTGACACTGTTCTTCAGGTGGTTCTACGAATGGACGGAGAGAAGATCCAGCATGAGTTTACGTTGCTGAGGCTGGGTTCAACCTGACGATAGTACAAAGTAGGGGAAGAAACATCATTGGCCACAGGGCTATAGTCACTGTCCCAGGGCAACGTGGGGGAAATATAACACTCTGCAGCCATTATGCAGAACGGGGTCCTCCACCGCCATGCCCATATGGGCTCTTACAACACAGCACTCATACTTACAGTTTTGGACCAATTGCACAACATAACAGCAGCAAATCAATTATATGCAATACATTGTTGTCTGGGATAATGTGTCTTTCCACTGCTCTGCTCTGGTTCAGAATTGGTTTCAGCAACATCCACATTTCACCATCCTGTATCTTCCACCATGCTCTCCATTCCTCAACCCCATAGAGGAGTAGTTCCCAGCATGGCAGTGGAAGGTACATGATCTCCATCTCCTGGCTGAGGTACCTCTCATCTCCAAGCCATGGTGAAAGCCTGTGACCAGACGGAGGTAGCAGCAATACAACAATGGATTTGTCATTCAAGACGTTTCTTTCCTAGGTGTCTTGCTGATGACAACATTGCCTGCTATGTTGAGGAAAATCTCTGGCCAGATCCAGCTAGAAACCACAAACAAAAAATGACTCAGAATCTCAGGAAGGAGCCGGCTCTTGTCCTCACACCAAAGAGCGGCCTTAAAGTTGTTTCATTTGTAACTGACGCATCATCACTGCTCTGCTGCTCAGCGAGTCCAGTTTGGAAATCACCTCTACTGTAGCAATGAGTGCATGTCTCTACTTTGACCGATCCCAGACTGTATGCGCCAGTTCCTCTGTTTAGTTTTAAATTAATCTGTGCTTCGTTTCATTTAATTAAGAAAAAAATGTACAAAACCTAAGTAATGAAGTAACGAGGTTTTCTATAGTCCAGTAATTGTAATTAATTACCGAAATTTGAACTGGAATTCAATACGTTACTCTGTTACTGACAAAAGTAATTAAAAAAACAGTAGTTGATTGCTTTGTAATCTGTTACCACCAACACTACTGGCAGTGGAAGTTGGTGACAGTAGTTCCTCTAAAATAATGACTCAGACCAATCCCTGTCGATGGGTTGCAAAATGGCGGTAGACGTACCAGGAAGTGACAGAGAAGACTTTGGCCTGATTTCACGAAGGCCGGATGTAAGGCATTTCCTATGGGTGACAACTTAATTTTATTCATCTGAGCTGGAATCTGGAACAAAACTGTAGAGCTGGAAAGCTCCAACAATGCTTGCTGTTTTTTAAAGATACAGTCCCATCAGTTGTCACGCACCTTGGTGTGTGAAATTCGTTCTCTGCATTTGACCCATCCCCTGGGGAAGCAGTGAGCTGCAGTCACAGCCAGTCCACAGTCCAGTCTCAGGGTAGACACTCTACCACAAGGCCACTAGCTGGTCTGCTGTTTTTTTTTTTTTACTACACTAATGTTAGCTAGGGGTTGTTGGCTAGTGGGAGAGCATTAATGAAGGAATACTTGGATGTCAATGGAGGGGTTTCCTCTGCGCCAACAGTCCCGCCCATTACCCAAATGTTCTGAAGACCCAACCCAAATTTTTGAATTTCTGCAGAGCCCAAAAATATTTTCTAAAAATGACAAAGACTTTTTGACTTTGGCTAAAAACTATGCAATCATAATTAAAAGACCACTGGGGTGTTCCTGAACACACCACAACAAAGACTGACACTTGCCAAAGTGGACATTTTATAGACCTGTATATTCAGTACATGTACCACCTTAGAAGCACAAAGTAAATGGAAAGGTAGGGGCATTGAATACAAACAGAGGAAAAGTTAGAAAAATTGGTAGAAAATTGGCAATACATGCTATATCTTTTGAAGATGCCATTGTGCACGGAAGGGCAGCGGCTAAGCTAACCAAATAGGTAGGTGGACCGACTGAAATAACAGAGTAGCTAACAGAGCCGTCGCTGCAACCAACTCCCAGTATGGCTGACTTAGAAACCGTCCTTCAAGAGCTACGGGAGTTCTATCGCGAGAATTCCCACACTTTAAAAGTCACTCAGGGGGACATCAGAAAGACAAACGACAGAATCGATGAAGCTGATTAACAAATTTCAGACTCTGAGGAACGCAAGTTAAGAATGGAGGAAACCACCATCGAACTGGAGGCTCTGCAAAACCAGCTCAAAGACCGAATAACAGAGCAAGTCGATAGTGGTAAAACGGCTCTGCTCAGTTATAGGAGTATAGAAGAACTTGTTAAGAAAGCATGGCAGAAAAGGGGGTTTGAATTCAAAGGGTGAAAAGTGTTTTTGCATCATGATTACACACCAGAGATACGGAGGAGAGGGAAGGCGTATGCAGAAGCAAAGTAAGTCCTGAAAGAGAAGAATATCTGCTTACAGACACCATTTCCAGCTAAACTGCAATGGTTTTATGAAGGAGGATCATGCACCTACAATACGACAGAAGAAGCGTCAAAAGACATAAAAGCCAGAGGTCTCCGGGTTGAAGTGGTGAAACCAACTAAGAACCCTCTGCACAGGATCAGACGATCATCATGGCAGAGGAGCCAAAGGTCTGAAGAAAGACGCCTGTGAGAGACAAGGCCAGGTTACAAGCAGAAGCTGCAAGCTTTTGACAAAACCTGAGAAATATGGAGTGATCTTTGTGCCACCATAATGCGAGCAAAACTCACGGTTTTGAGATAAACGTTTTCTAAATTGCAAACAAAATGTAAAGTTTTAAGAATAAAACTTCATAATTTGCAAATGAAAATATTTAATATTTGCTTTCAAAAACTTTATTTTTGCTTTAAAAAATATTTTTGCGTTTGAAACAATTTTTTTCAGATGCCTAGTGTTTCCTCCTATCATTGATTTTGCGCTAAAGTTTCTTTTTCATGTGATATTTGTGCCACCAAACAGCCTGCTGATTTGATTCAATCAAATTGCCATATTTATCAAAGATGGTGTCTGCTACTGAGGCTCAACCACCACACTGAACAGGCTATTTTAGCACTCTTGCCTCACAGCAAGAAGGTTCCTGGTTCAAGTCCTGGCTGGGGGACTGTCACCAATGGGGGACCTTTCTGTGTGGAGTTTGCATGTTCTCCCCGTGCATGCTGGGATTTCTCCAGGGACTCCAGCTTCCTCCCACTGTCCAAAAACATGCTTCACAGGCTAATTGGTAACTCTAAATTGTCCCTAGGTGTGGATGTGGCTGTGGACCTGCAACAGACTGGCAACCTGTCAAGGGGTGTCCTCTGCCTTCACCCATGAGTGGCTGGGTTAGGCTCCAGCAGCCCCGTGACCCCAAAAGGGATAAAGCAGTTCAATGAATGAATTCATACTTTCTATTTTTTTTTAGAAAAAAGCAAGAGGATGAGTTTTTTTTTAATTGCTCATAGGAAAGAGTCATGGTTGTCGTTCACTCTGAAGAGACACCCTGAAAACCGTTCCATTTGCGACTGAATTAGTTGGCTCCCTCGCCTGTCCCGCTCCCACATTGAGAGCCAGTTTGTTAATATCTAACTTAGCGTTATCTTGTTTGGTGTTCAAACATTATAAGTGTCTTTTTTAGCATTCTAGTAAGTAATCACTGTGTTAACCATTGCTGTCTAAGCCAAACACCGCTAGCCTTTGCTAAGTGCTAGCATGGCCTCCACCTCGTCTACTTTTACTCCTCTGTCCTGCTCCATGTGCCACATATTCAGGGAAGATCCTGCCTCCTTTAGTGAAGATAGTGGCAGATGTGTTAAGTGTAGCCTTATTTTAGACTTGGAGGCCAGGTTAGAGCAGTTAGAAGCGCGGCTACGCACATCGGTTTCCTAAACCTGTTAGCCAGATTATTACCTGCAGTGCCGCTCGCAATACCGGAACGAAACTGCCGAGCACTCAAGCCCCTCCCGGGCAGCAGCCGTGGAAAACTCAGGATGGGTTTGTACCGGTGGGAAGGAAGCATAGTGCTAAACGTAAACACATAGAGCTGCCGAAGCTCCCGCTACATAATAAGTTTTCTCCCCTCGGCAACACGCCCGATGAACCGTCAACTCTAGTTATCGGCTCCTCTGAAGTTAGACACGTGAAGCTCCCAACGGCCACAGTCAGGTGTTATTCGAGAGCCAGAGTTGTTGACATAGAAGGAAACCTTAGAATGTTCGCTCAGAGTAAACCCAGGTTCTGTCCAGTTGTGATTCACGCAGGCGGTAATGACGCCCGACGGAGACAATCACAAGTTCTTAAATTAAACGTTTAATCTGTGTGTAAATTTGCTAAGTCGATGTCGGACACTGTCATTTTCTCTGGTCCACTCCTGAACCTAGTCAGTGATGAAATGTACAGCCGCTTTTCATCATTTAACCGCTGGTTATCTAGATGGTGCCCACAAAACGGCGTTAGCTTTGTAGACAATTGGAGCACGTTTTGGGGAAAGCCAGGTCTCATGCGTAGAGATGGCATCCATCCCACTTTTAACGGCGCCGCTCTTCTTTCTAAGAACATTTCTTTTAGCATTAACAGTACAACCTGACAACCCAGGGACAGGTTCTGGGCACAGAGCAGCAGTTTAAAACTCTCCTCTGAGTTCCCTTTAGCGTCAGTGCAAACCCCAGAACAATACAGAGTTAGTCCAGCAGCCGCTAGCTTTAGCTTATGTACTGAAAGGCGAGTAAAACACAAAAATCTAAAAGTAAAAGCTACTAATACTCTCAATAACAACAAGCAAAATCATGATGTCATTAAATGTGGGTTACTAAACATTAGATCCATTTCCTCAAAGTCCCTTTTAGTCAATGAGTTAATGAATGATAACAAACTTAGCCTGCTAGTTCTAGCTCTAACTGCTAGCTCTAACAGAAACCTGGCTCCAACAGGATGACTATGTTAGGTTGAATGAAGCAACCCCCCCTAATTATAATAACTATCAGAAATCCAGGATTTCTGGGAAAGGAGGTGGGTTAGCAGTAATATCACAGTCTAGCTTACTTCCTAACACTAAAGCCAAACACATTTATAGTTCTTTTGAAAACATCATATTGTCTATAAATCACTCAAACAGGAAAACTCCAAAATCTGTTTCATTCATAATTATTTATCGTCCTCCTGGCCCGTACTCTGAATTTTTAATTGAGTTTGCAGACTTTCTATCAACTATTGTTTTAGATTCTGGTAAAATAATAATAGTAGGACATTTTAATATTCATGTTGATGATCCTAGTGACTGTCTAGGAAATGCTTTCTCAGCTTTATTAGATAATGTTGGTTTCACACAAAATGTAAAGGAACTCACTCACTGTCACAAGCACATCCTTGACCTTGTTTTAAGTCATGGAATAGAGATCAGCTGAGTGTGCTCCCTCATAACCCCACACTCTCAGATCACTTTCTAATCACCTTTCAGTTTGTTCTAGAGAATTCCACCGCTCCAATAAATAAAGAACAGCTCAGAAGAACATTGACTGATGGTTCTGTTTCTGAATTTAAACTTACAGTCCAACCAATATTTAGTAACATGCTGAGCAAACACTCTGAGAGCAGCTCCCACAGTTTCAGTCCCAGAAAAAATTATCGGTTTGTTGATGACTCCATGGAGGCCCTCAGGAGAACACTAGATGTTGTTGCTCCTTTGAAACCAAAACTATTTAGAGAAAACCGAGTATCACCGTGGTTTAACACTGAAACACGTTCCCTTAAACAAGTAACCCATAAGTTAGAAAGAGAATGGCGCCGATCCGGTTCAGAGCAGTCCCTGAATAACTGGAAACTATAAAAAAATCTCTGCGTAAAGCCAGAACCCAATACTGTTCAACTTTAATAGCACAGAACGGAAATAATCCGAGATTTCTTTTTAGTACTATAGCCAGACTGACCAGCAGTCACAGCTCAGTGGAACCACATATTCCTGCTACTCTGAGAAATTTATTTCATTCTTCGATTGTAAAATCCTAAATATCAGACAAAAGCTGAACAAAGTTATCCCTACTATCAGCCCAGAGCAGGCTAAAACAGTAGAAACAAAGGCATCTATAGAAACCTCTGTAACATTAGACTGCTTCACTGCTGTAGATCTAGCGGAAATAACATCACTTATTACATCCTCCAAAATCTCAACTTGTCTTTTAGACCCAATCCCCACTAAGCTTTTTAAAGAAACCTTCCCCTCAATTAATGAATAAGTTTTACATATTATAAATAATTTCATAGAAACAGGTTATGTGCCACAGTCTTTTAAATATTCAGTTGTTAAACCTCTTCTGAAAAAGCCCAGTTTAGATCCTGGCATTCTGGCCAACTATAGACCAATATTAAATCTCCCCTTTATCTCAAAGATATTAGAAAGAGTTGTAGTTAAACAGCTATACTGCCACCTACAGGACAATAGCCTCTTTGAAGATTTCCAGTCAGGGTTCAGACCTCACCATAGCACTGAAACTGCACTAGTTAGAGTCACTAATGACATGTTACTGGCCACAGAAGAGGGACTAATGTCTATTCTGGTCCTGTTAGATCTTAGTGCAGCCTTTGACACTATAGACCACAGCATCTTACTCCAGAGACTAGAGCATGACATAGGGATCAGAGGATCTGCCCTTCAATGGTTTAAATCCTATTTATCTGATAGGTACCAGTTTGTTCATTAGTCCCATTATAGTCAAGTTAGCCACGGAGTCCCACAGGGCTCAGTTCTAGGACCCATCCTGTTTATTCTTTACATGCTGCCTCTAGGGAACATAATCAGGAAACACTGGATTAATTTTCACTGTTATGCAGATGATACACAGTTGTATTTATCCATTAAGCCTGACCAGAATGACTGCTTAGAGAAACTTAATGCCTGCATTAGAGACATCAAGATTTGGATGGCAGTTAATGACCTCCTCCTAAACCCAGAAAAAACTGAGGTCATCTCAGAGATACCCTACCTGTTCAGATGGTCTCCCTGGATGGTGTAAATATAGCCTCCAATCCCACAGTTAGAAACCTGGGGGTTTTATTTGACCAGGATTTATCATCTAAGGCTCACATATCACAGGCTTGTAAAACTGCATTTTTTCCCATACGCAATAGTTCTAGGATCAGAAACATATTATTTAGAAGCGATGCTGAAAAACTCATCCATGCATTTGTTACGTCTAGGCTGGATTACTGTAACTCTTTGCTAGCAGCGTGTCCTAAAAGTTCTTTAAAAAGTCTTCAGCTTGTTCAAAATACAGCAGCTAGATTGTTAGCAGGAACCAGCAGAAGAGAACACATTACTCCTTAGTTAGCTTCACTTCACTGGCTCCCAGTTCAATCTAGAATCAAGTTCAAAATCCTCCGCTAACCTATAAGGCCTTGAATGGTATGACCCCATCCTATAATAAAGATCTCATAGAGCCTTACCAACCAAACAGAACACTTCACTCACTAAATGCAGGACTGCTTGTGGTTCCTAGAATCTCTAAAAGCACAGTTGGAGGTGGAGCCTTTAGCCACCAAGCTCCTGTTTTATGGAATAAGCTCCCAGCTCATGTAAGAGAGGCTGACACAGTTTCTACATTCAAAGTTAGACTTAAAACATTCATCTTTGAACAGGATTATTGCCAGGCTAGCTAGCAATCAGAGAATATTTAACTTACTGCTCTTCTGCCTCACCTGCTGGCTCTACTCGCTCCTACTCACTCTTCATCCGCCTCCTATACCCTGCCCCCTTCCTCTCTCCCCGACCCTAACCAGGGTCTGTATCCTTCTTCCACCCCCACTCCACCAACCTGCAATCTTCATTACATCACTTGCCATCTGCCATTGCTTTATTTTATTTTGTTTATCATGCCTCTGTTTGGTGCCGTCCGATTCACATGTTGTCCCTCTTTCCCACTCCCCTACGGGGGAGCGGGAGAGATTTTTGATTCCAGGTGGATCGTCCATGCTTCTGTCTTTGGCCGTGACGTCGCCTCGCCTGTGCTCCTGTCTTTGGCCGTGACCTCGCCTCGCCTGTACTCCTGTCTTTGACCGTGACCTCGCCTGTGCTCCTGTCTTTGACCGTGACCTCGCCTCGCCTGTACTCCTGTCTTTGGCCGTGACCTCGCCTGTGCTCCTGTCTTTGGCCGTGACCTCGCCTCGCCTGTGCTCCTGTCTTTGGCCGTGACCTCGCCTGTGCTCCTGTCTTTGACCGTGACCTCGCCTGTGCTCCTGTCTTTGGCCGTGACCTCGCCTCGCCTGTACTCCTGTCTTTGACCGTGACCTCGCCTGTGCTCCTGTCTTTGGCCGTGACCTCGCCTCGCCTGTGCTCCTGTCTTTGGCCGTGACCTCGCCTCTGGCTCATCCAGCAAACCCAGCTGTTTCCACAGCTCCTACTGGATGAACTCCATCTGCTACACTATTCAAACATGTTGTTGTTTATTTAAATATTTAGCTGTTATCTTAACTTGTAGCTGGTTATCTTGATGTGTTTGTTTATTAGACATATACTTGTTATTCAACCATGTAATTATAGAATTAATTAAGCTCACTTTTCTTTAATAGTTCTAGCGCATCACCTGTCTGTCCGGGGTTGAGGATCTCTCCTTCATGTGGGAAACCCTGAGGTTTCTTAGTCCATACAAAAAAAAAAAGATAGGGTTTTTGTATGAGTTTTTCCTCACCGCAAAGGAGGATGTAAGGACAGAGATGTTTGTTCAGCTTAGCGTGTTTAACAACCAGCTATTGTTTACTTTTACATGATTGATTTTTTGGTTGTTTCTTACAATATTCTGATATCAGTCCAATGAGACGGCCGTGGCTGTGATATTGGGCTTTAGAAATAAAAAAAAAAAATAAAATAAAAAAATAACCATGACTGTTTCAATGATATCCATCAGGTCTCAATGTCAACACTGGAACTCATCCTAAAAAAAGAACAAATTCAAATGAAGCAATTTTATCGAGTACCTTTCGAGCGGAATTCCAAAAGGGTGAAATGACTGTGGCATGATTATGCAGAGGTATGTATTCACTTTAGCAGTGTGATCTTGCATACTGTCACATAATCTTTTACCGTACCGTAATATGTGTACTAGATCTACACTGAACTACACAACTTTGCCTGACACTGTTCTTCAGGTGGTTCTACGAATGGACGGAGAGAAGATCCAGCATGAGTTTACGTTGCTGAGGCTGGGTTCAACCTGACGATAGTACAAAGTAGGGGAAGAAACATCATTGGCCACAGGGCTATAGTCACTGTCCCAGGGCAACGTGGGGGAAATATAACACTCTGCAGCCATTATGCAGAACGGGGTCCTCCACCGCCATGCCCATATGGGCTCTTACAACACAGCACTCATACTTACAGTTTTGGACCAATTGCACAACATAACAGCAGCAAATCAATTATATGCAATACATTGTTGTCTGGGATAATGTGTCTTTCCACTGCTCTGCTCTGGTTCAGAATTGGTTTCAGCAACATCCACATTTCACCATCCTGTATCTTCCACCATGCTCTCCATTCCTCAACCCCATAGAGGAGTAGTTCCCAGCATGGCAGTGGAAGGTACATGATCTCCATCTCCTGGCTGAGGTACCTCTCATCTCCAAGCCATGGTGAAAGCCTGTGACCAGACGGAGGTAGCAGCAATACAACAATGGATTTGTCATTCAAGACGTTTCTTTCCTAGGTGTCTTGCTGATGACAACATTGCCTGCTATGTTGAGGAAAATCTCTGGCCAGATCCAGCTAGAAACCACAAACAAAAAATGACTCAGAATCTCAGGAAGGAGCCGGCTCTTGTCCTCACACCAAAGAGCGGCCTTAAAGTTGTTTCATTTGTAACTGACGCATCATCACTGCTCTGCTGCTCAGCGAGTCCAGTTTGGAAATCACCTCTACTGTAGCAATGAGTGCATGTCTCTACTTTGACCGATCCCAGACTGTATGCGCCAGTTCCTCTGTTTAGTTTTAAATTAATCTGTGCTTCGT
This sequence comes from Oryzias celebensis, assembly GCA_014656515.1. NCBI lineage: Eukaryota > Metazoa > Chordata > Actinopteri > Beloniformes > Adrianichthyidae > Oryzias > Oryzias celebensis. Next base: position 24,120,332 of record BNCR01000014.1, read on the forward strand.
TTCATTTAATTAAGAAAAAAATGTACAAAACCTAAGTAATGAAGTAACGAGGTTTTCTATAGTCCAGTAATTGTAATTAATTACCGAAATTTGAACTGGAATTCAATACGTTACTCTGTTACTGACAAAAGTAATTAAAAAAACAGTAGTTGATTGCTTTGTAATCTGTTACCACCAACACTACTGGCAGTGGAAGTTGGTGACAGTAGTTCCTCTAAAATAATGACTCAGACCAATCCCTGTCGATGGGTTGCAAAATGGCGGTAGACGTACCAGGAAGTGACAGAGAAGACTTTGGCCTGATTTCACGAAGGCCGGATGTAAGGCATTTCCTATGGGTGACGTCAACATCATGTTATGTCCAGTAATATATACAGTCTATGGAGAGAGTCAATGATCCAGAGGTTAGGGGATAGTGAATTCCAGAGCCTGGGGGAAGAGTGGCTGAATGCTCTGCTCCCCATAGCGATGAGGCGAGCAGTGGGGACAACCAGTTGAATGGAGGAGGAGGATCTGGGGGTACGGTGGGTGTGGCTACATGAATAAGGTCCAACAGGTATGGAGGGGCAAGGTTATTTTCTTTTGTTTGTTTTTTTTACCTTTATTTAACCAGAAAAGTCCCATTTGAGATGAAAAAACTCTCTTTCAAGGGCGTCCTGGCCAAAAGACAGCAGAATACACAACACAACAAATACATACATAGACATTAAAACAGACAGGTTAAGAAAAATATTACAGATTTTGAGCAGTCTCTGATCCTTACAGTTTGGTTTTAAAGGCATCTAAGGACAAAAACTGTGGGAGGTATTACCAGATATGATTTCATTTGATCAGACAGGTTTTATGAAATGCATAAAGACTCAAAACACCATTTGGTGCTCTCTTCAAGGACTACGTCATATACATAAGAAACAAGAAAAAGCTGTAGTGGTTCGAATCGATACTGAAAAAGCTTTTGATTCAATTAGGTGGGATTTTCTCAACCAGGTTTTGTAACAATTTAACGCTCATAAAATGCTCATTACAACCATACGTTTTACATACAGAACCAAAAGCTAGAATCAAAGTTAACGTCTTTGAAGTCTTTCTGACTCTATCAAATTACCCTATCAGATAATCCTATCAACTCTATAAGAACAAATGAGCAGTTTGGATGTTAGATTGTAAACACAGCAGGGTAGGCAAGAATTACTGGCCGAGTAGGAAACATTCACGGGAGGAGTGGGACAGAGTTATGGGAGAATGTGCAGCACAGTTTAATGAGTTCAAATGTAAACGTGGTACGTTGTCGTGTGCAGGTGGAGAATATAAGAAACGTGTGCGGTATGTATGGACCTAATCCAGCAGATCTGTGTCAGATCCGTGTCCACAGTGCCTCTCTGCATCCCCACAGTGAACGTTTCAAAATTTGCGAGGTCTTTTAAAACCAAACGCCACAGAATAGGAAAATGAGCTGGAACTGAATCGTTCAGCCAAGGTTTAATTAATGTTCTGTGCAAACGTCAAAAAAACCAAACGACATGAGTGCGGATTTTTAAATGTTCACCACACAGACAGAGATGGACTGTAGATGTGGATCTGCTGCGAGTTTATGGTACGGTGTGAAAACAATTTACGAGTCCCAGAAGTTAAGTAGTAAGCTAGGCTAAAATACCAGAGCTTAAGCATACAATTAGGCTAAATGTAACCTAAAGTCACAAAAACGTAAAAAAAAATAACCAGCATAGTAACCACATGATTACAGAGGTAGGTCAGAATTATAAGCACTTCGCCAAAACTGAAAATTATGACATAATTTTGGTCAGCACATGTGCAGTGGATGTATGTAGGAAAAAATAATGGGTAGGAAGGATTTAAAGAACACCGACAGGGTTGTCAACCCTCCTCTCTTTTCAATTGTCCTAGAACCGCTAAGTGCCTGTATAAAACAACACAAACACATGACTGGTACAGAAATTGAATGAAGAGTACAGAGAGTTGCATTATTTGCAGATGACATCTTGATATATTTGTCAAAGCCAGATTCCGCTTTCCCAGCACTGAAATCAAGTCTCTCAGATTTTGGGCTGCAATCAGGATATAGAATAAATCTAAATAACATACAGGTCACCACTTTTAACAATACATCAACACAAACTATTAGAAAGACTTATGAACTTAATTGGAACTCTGACTCGCTTAGGTATTTGGGTGTGACCTTTCCAAAGGACAGGTTGACTAGGTTGAAATATATTAACTTTTATTCGTGTCCAAAATAAAAGCAGATGTTCAAAGGTGGAATCTCATCCCTTTTATGAGTATCACCTCAAGAATAGAGGCTGTAAAGAAAAATATTCTTCCAAGATTCTTGTACCTGTTCCAGACTTTGCCGGTGGAGTTGAAGGATCAGGATTTTGCAAAGTGGGAAACTTATATTCCAATTTGTATGGCAGGCAGACCTCTTGTGCCGGTCCCAAGTCCAGATGAAGGCAGAGAGGCAGAGGCAGAAAGCAGTGTGAGAGTATAAAAAGTTGAACATGTGAATCATAAAAAGAGATGAGTTAAATATACATCTATATATACATATATTTATCAGAACCGTCTTTCTGAGTCGGAGCCATCAAGATTCTCATACATTCCCGGATATGCATAGCTGGAGTCCTGCTCTAGACCCAAGTACCTGGTAGGCAGGACCCTCCCCAAGGTCTTTCTTCAGGCCTGCAAACATGCCTCCTCCTGAGGAAACAGAGGCTGAGGACTATCCATCACCCATGCTGAAGTCTCCTAGGGAGTCGGAGAGTTCCTCTGCTGCAAGGCTCTGGGAGTGGATGGAGCCAGTCTCAGTCTCTTGCAACAGTTTGGATTCGCTACCATTCTGAAGCTGCTCATGGTGAGAGAGGGCGGGCTGTGTGTGGGTTTATCCAGGAGCCCCCAGCGCAGCCTCCAAGTGTTGGAGGTCACCCTGGTAGATGAGAAGTTTACAAAGTGCAGGAGGCTCCAGAGCTCCTGGAGAAAACCCATCTAGATGTGGTGGGGTTAACCTCCCCGTACAGCCTGGGCTCTGAAACTCAGAATCTACCATGAGGTGGTCCTGTCCCTTCACATTTACTGTGGGTACGGAAAGTATTTAAACTTGTCCCTCTTTGTGTTACTGCAGCCATTTGCTAAAATCATTGACATTTATTTTTTCCTCATTAACGTACAAACAGCGCCCCATATTGACAAAAAACACTGAATAGTTCAGCCCTGTTGCTGTGACGCTCATATATTGAACTCAGGTTCTGTCCATTTCTTCTGACCATCCTTGAGATGGTTCTACACCTTCATTTGAGTCCAGCTGTGTTTGATTCTACTGATTGGACTTGATTAGGACAAATGATGATGGTGTTTGCATTTGGTTTTGTCTGACTGTCAGTCATTTTATCTGTTAGGATTGTTGCAGCAACAGAACAGTAACAGGCTACTAGAACATTTGATTAAGAAAGGTTGAATGTGTCTTCCACAGAAGATTCCTCTTTAAGTTTATGGCCACAGCCGCTGCAAAAGTCCAGTGATTTCTCAATTCTTTACTGCAAACGCCATCATCCAATCTGCGATCTCCTGAAGTACCTAGCCTTTCCGGTTTGCTTTTGGTTTTCATTTCCCAAATGTCATTTTGTTTGCCGACTTTTTTTTTTTTTTTTAAGTTTCGGTTTCTAAATTGTGGTTGTGATTTCCCACATGTTATCTTGTTTTCTCACTATTTGTTTTACTTTTCGAAATTGTTGTGATCTTTGAAATGTCTATTGATAAAACATTTTTGGCAGGAAACAAAAAATGAAATGGATGAGGTATTAAAGCTAAAACTCTCACTTACATTTGAAGTGCTTTATCTGGGAAAGGGGAAAGTAGATGTAAAAAGAGCAGCAAATATGAAGATGCTCAGAATGATGTTAAATGTTTTGGCCTGCACGATAAGAAAAATCTGCGAAATGCAATATCTGTGTCTGAAACTGCAATGACATTCAGATGACACGATAAATTGACAAATAACAAAAATACTACTACATTTTCCTTTCACTGTGACAATTTTATTCAAAAATGATGGTTTTCAGGATGTTTTGCACCGTACCTGTGTTTGGAGAATGCCGTCTGTCCTGAAATCAAAGTATCTCCAAATAACCAACATTAGAAGAGTTACAGATCACAAAACCCACAGTTCAGATCGTGTTACGGTTTTAGAATCACGGTTCAGATCATTTTTTGGATCATTTAAAAGAGGGGGAAAAATAGCAAAACTAAGTAGATAAAAGCTAAACATTTATTTTTGAATGGTTATACAACATATCTTTTTAATAAAACATATACAAAGTACTTCAAAACACAAACACACACATATGATACAACAAAAATGAGCTCACTGAGGTTTATTTATAAAAACAAAACACTTTTCAAAATCTTTGATCTCATGAAATTTACAACTTTAAACTCTTCAGTGTCCCCTGCTGCTACATTAAACTACCCCCCCACCCACTGAGCACACGTAGAAGCCGGGGTTTTTCTGCAGGACAGAGACCTCCATATACCAGGAAAATCTTTGGATAGCCTCAAAAAGTGTTTACCGATGTTTTTTGTAGTATAAACCTGATCTCTCATCATCCGTGTCTTATGAGTTAAACACACAGCAGGAGAGTCCGATGTTTTTAGACAGACTTTCAAACAAGCATCAGGCAGCGACTTTGATGCTTGATGTTAAATTATAGATGGTGAACGCGATCTTGATGTATGAATTGCTGCTCTTTGATCAAAAAATGGATTTAAATGATGCAAGTGAGAGGGTGGGTGATAGAGGATCAGCAGTACACCTGTGTTCTGAGCTATGGCGAGCGATCCAATCCGTTAAACCCCTCACAGACGGGCTTTTTTTTTCTCGCCACAAGCACATCCTCTGAGGTGCTGCTCTCAGCCATCGCAAGATTTGTTCATTCACGTCAGGGGAAAAAAGTAGTTTTTTTTTTTACTGCCGCACCATGTAGCAGGAGGGCATCTAGCGTTAAAGGACTCCAGTGATTGGTCAATGACACCGATTGGTGTCCATTTACCATTGGTTTCATGCATACAGGGCTTTATTTGATTTGTTACTTTAAACTGCAAAGAGATAGTTTAACGTGTGCAACCGGAGAACCACTTTTTGCCACTTATGCCTCCTCTTGCGGTATGCATACCGCGCTGGGCTGATACCATGATGACGATGAATTTGCGGTTTATTGTGCAGGGCTATCTGCTTGGTTATTTTCTCACAGAGGTGTTTTTCAGCAGACTCCTGGTCAGTTCGCATTGAAAAAACAGTTTTGTGTCAAATCCGGCTTGGTGTTGTGTTTTGTTAATGACGTGATCCTGCATGAAGCAGCATGAAGAAACAAAACCTCACTTTTCTGTGCGTAAGAACAAACTTCATCCACTGCTGCCTGCTAAAACAGACCCATGCATAAGTAACTGAATCATTCCTTTCAAACACCACAATACAATAGTTTCACTAAATAAATGAACACAGAACCAAGTCCTGCAGCTACTGCTTTATGTCCCCTGCGGCCAGGTCGACTTTTGAATGTCTGAATGTTTCTGGTTTTAAGGTTCAGGGTCAGCAAACGAAAGCAAGATTGTTTGGTGGGAGGGACTGTTGAAAGTCATACTCAGACACTTGTTGCAAAAAACAGTATCAAACAAAAAATCTTTTCTTTGAATCAGTTTGATGATAACTATCTCATAAAAGAATCATATTGAAAAACTACCCTCAGTTTTACCCATCCCAGCATCAGTTTAGGCGCTTTGTGAAAGTTCTGCATGTCAGTGTACACAGACAAAAAGAAATGACATTCGGTTGAATAATTGGGGTTTTCTTGATGTTGAGGAACAACTAGATCAGTTTTATCCAAAGAAAACCCTGGAACATGAATGATGTTGTAAAAGATTAACAAACATTCTAAAAATGCTGCCAGAGCCGTCGGAATTATTTCTGAAGTCTTTCTGAGAAAAAAAAGCTAAAATAAACAAAAGTAAGTGAGTCTGAACCCGTCTGTCATGTAAGAGTTCATTTCTTTGGTTTCTTTGACACAGAAACACAAACGTCATTTCTTTGTCTTAGCCCAAGGCTGCAGCTGAGAAGTGAGCCCCCTCCCCAGTATGTTCCTCCCACCTCTTTCATCACAGAGCTTTTTGTCCCACGTCTTCATCAGGAAACTAGAAGCAGCAGAGTCAGAGAGGAGGGGGGCTGTAGCAGAACCTCAGAGCAGTCAGAGGAGCTTTAAAGGAGAAGAAAGACTCCTCCAACTTCCTCTTTGCTGTTCGAACACTCACAACCCTTGGACAGTGGCTTCTCCTCTTCATCATGATCCAGTCCTCCTGTTTCGTGATTGGACTCCTCCTCCTTCTAGCTGGCTTCACATCAGCAGGTAAGGAGGGGGTGGAGGCGGGGCACAGGGTCACACAGGTGAAGCAGATGGTATGTCATTTGGGGGAAACCCACAAAGTGATTGGAGACGGTGTGTTAGTGCTCAGGTTTCCGCTCTGAAACGAATCCACTGACAGCAGCATTTCCAAAAACTTCTTTGACTTCGTGTACCCTCCCCCACCCCCCACCCCCCAGCTTCAAGGCTCTGGTCAAAACCCAATGAAAACTCAGAAATGTGGGTCAATCCCCCAGAGCCACATCTGTGTGTGAATTAGGTGGAGCTCTGCTCCCTCCACCATGAACGAGAGATGCTTGTAGCTGCACACAAACACTGTTGTGGAATAAAAACCAGGGGCTCGATGTCTCTGTGAAACACAAAGTGTTTAAGGATTTTCACAGTAAGTGCAGTTTGACGGACCAGCCGGCATGTTCTGAGCGTCAATGATTCTGTTTCATCACCGGCTTGAATGAACACACAGGAACAGCGGATCTGTAATGCCTCCAAAGAGAAACGACTCACTTCTTGATGGCATGTTAGACAGAAAAATGCCAAAATGAGCAAAGTTTCATGAATGTTTTGAGATCTGCAGATGATGCTCACCTCGACTACAGTTCATGCAACATTGAAACTTTTTTACACACTTGGAGCAGACATTTTTTTGGAACAAAGACTGCCATTTCCTGACAATGTTTTTTTTGGAGAGGTCAGGTTCTCTGCTTTTTTGTTTTCCTGAAAACTAACAGTTTGACCGACTTCAGTAAAAATGGAAACCAGAACTTCAGAAAACATCATTTTATAAGAATCAGAAACAATCCAGTTCATTTTCTTTGAACTGCTTACAGGTCGAATCCTCATCAAACTTTGAACAGTCTTTACACAGTGGTCGTTGTGCTGTGTTCTTTGTTGTGGATGCATTCTGTCTGCTGCAGAGACTCAGCTCATAAACTAGCACAGCCTTAAAAACATCTGAACGCTGACTCAGCAGCTTGGAGCAGCGGGTTTGTGTGTCCTGGTTTGTGTTGTTGCTGCAACAGGTTCCCCACATTGTGAAGGTGCTGCAGCCACTCTGGTTACACAAAGACATGACTGCTCCACGTTCCAATCTCGTCAACACCACATGCAGTTCATTACAGACCCCAAAGGTCAGGAAGCTTCAGTGCAGCTGCAGCAGATGGGAGCACAGCAGTGACGTCTTCTCTTCCTTTGGGTGTGTGTGTGTCAGACTCTATTCCTGTTGTTCCATGAAGACTCACAACCCTTTTGTCAGGAGCTTTGTGTCTTCTGCAGACATCGGATCTCTGCTCAGTTCCTGTTGAACCGAGACAGGCAGTTTGCCAAACCATCCCAGGCTGAGCGGGTTCAGTGTACCTCTGCAGTGCAGCACAGCAAGCTGACATCTGTCCACTCCCTGAGAAACCACAACCCTCCTGGCACGCTCCCTGCATGTTTACAGCACTTTCCTTCTGCCAGAATATTACAAGTTACAATTTCTTTTTAGGATTTCACAGATATCTTTGCAGCTGTAGGAAGTTAGTGAGCAGAACACAAACCATTGCAAGCTCTGGATTTTGTGTTTATCTATGAATTCTCTGGAAAAGAAAACCACAAAGCAGCTGCAAAAATGGCTGAAGAATGTTTACATTATTTCAGTGAAACAGAATCTTTCCAGGAACTGGTCCATTTCAATGAGGAGAAGAACAACCAGGAGAAGGCAAAAAGGATGAAGAAATAAAGGTTTAAGATTTTAATTGAAAAAGAGGAGGACGCTAACTCCAACTAGCAGTGATGAAGAGGCCACGGAGCTCAGAAAACTTTCAAAGTCCAGCAAACAGGTTTTGGGCTGCAGGAGCCAGATCTTAGGATGAACCTTCATAAGTGAAAACACTTGCAGGCTTCATGAACTGAAAGTTAAATGCTTGTTCTTATCAAAAAAGCCTACCAGCAGACACCCAGACACGTGCGTTCACGCCTTTCCAAAAATGCCAAGATAGAAGTGAAGAACAAAGGTGATGGCTGTTGGCCAATGAAAAGACTGTTTGTGTGTGGAGTTTCCAAGTGAAATAAGATATGTAGTTGTTCACCTTTTGGCATGTCCCTTCAGGGGTTGCCACAGCTAATCAGTTTTCACTCATCAGCGCATTTGGTTTGGCAGAGAGTTTTACCCATGATGCCATCCTGACAGAACCCCACACTTTATCCAGCTAGTGAGGTTCATAGTATTATTACCCCCAGCAAAGCTGTCGTCTCTACTTTGGTTGCCCTCACATTGGCACAGCTGCTGGTCACTGTGTTATTTCACCTAAATTAATGAGAAAATTAATCAATTGATGAATCATTAATATCAGATCAAACTCAAGCCCCCCTCCAATTCTCATTCGACTTGCCTGTTAAACTGTCCAAAAACATTCCCAAGAAGCTTTCAAGGATCCTTTTAATGTTTATGTCTTTAGTTCCTCCTCATGACAACTTAAGTAGGGGTGAATGGACCCATGAGTGGACTCAAAAAAGCGTTATCCCACCCGCTTGTTGATGTGTAAAGAGCAATCTCTGATGAACATCCCATCTCAGCATTTTATTTTTGATATGCGGAATCCAGAGAGGAGCGTCAGAGATTATCCGTCCAGTTTGTCTGCGACTGAACTGGACACACATCCCACCCAACTCCATCACTATCCATATCGTCGAAAAGTGCATTCATTTCCATCATTCTATTCCAAAAACAATTTACTTTCATAGAACATAGATTTGGGGTCAACAGTGTCATTGATTTCAAGTTTTTGTTTATTTCTTTTACATAAATCGGGGTTCCAGCTCATAAAACCCACAACAACAGAGTTTCAAATGACTAGAATACTGTGGAAAAATCTGTTTTTACAAATGATGGAGATTATGATCAAATCAGTCAAAATAAAGTATCTTAAAGTGACCTCTATCTTCAATACCTCAGTAGTGTGGGCAGTGCAGGTCCTGCTGGAAGATGAAATCTGCATCTCCGTCCAGATTCTCAGCAGAAGGAATCATGAAGTCTTCTAGAACATTCCAGTGCTGGACACTACAGCCCAAGTCATGACTAACTGTGGAGATTTCACACTGGACCTCCAGCAGCTTTGGGTTCTGCTCCTCACCAGTCTTCCTCTAAACCCCTGGACCTTGACTCCCAAATGGAAGGTGGACTTTCCCTACATCAGAAAACAGGAGCTTGGACCTCTGGTCAACATTTCAGTCTTCTTCTCCTCGGTCCAGTTAAGACGTTTCCTTCATATGTTCAGGCCCGAGGAACCCAACAGCTGTAGTTCATCTCCCAAACACGTCTGTTCCTCCACTCATTCTACTCTTTCTGGATGCCTGCAGGTTCTTGAATCTTTGGATGATCTGCTAAAGTCCACAGCCGTCTCTTTTGCGTGGCACGTTGCCTTTTCCTACCACATTCTGCCCTTCCATTAGACTTTCCATTGATCTGCTTGGACACAGCATACATATTTGAAACCAAAAAAGCAGTGGGCCGTAAATCTAAATTCTATGAAAGTGGAATTTCTTTGAATGGAATGATGGAAATGAATGGAAAATGCAAATGAATACAGGTTTCCATGACATTCTGTTTTTTTGTAAATGGTCTGTAACCTGAAGTGTGCTGGCAGCTTCTGCTGCTCCTGCTCTCAGTCAGAAGCCCGTTCAAGCTGGTGTCCAGACAGACTTGAACTGGAGTCACAGACAGCTTTGCAGCAGATGTGATCTGAAGAACCACAACTCACCAATTGTGTACACAATTCCACTTTCATCCCCTTTGCATCACTGCAGTACAGAGCCGATGAACCGAGACAGAGGATGAAAAGACAGAGTCTGAAGCTAGTTTTTGTCCCTGTGATGGACTGACAACAGGTTGGGGTTGAGGGGTGGGGGTCCTGCCCAGTAACATTCATGACTCCTGCAGTACTTCTGAAAAGTCGGCCTTTCTCCTGCCTGACGGACCAAGTTGGTAAAATAAAAGCAGAGTCCTGAAGCCAAAACCTCTCAAATGTCCTGCCTTCAATGAGGGCTTTGGAAACAACATCACTAGCGCCCCAACAGCTGTTTGTCAAGAAGACTCTTTCATGGAAATGTAGACTGACCCAAATCTGTCACTGTGTGTAAGAAAAAGCAATGATGGTGCTTTCCTGAATATTTGCAAGTGAGAGGATTTGTGTGTGTACATGTGTGTGTGTGTGTGTTGTGTTTGTACATGTGTGTACATGTGTAGATGAGTGTGCATACTTGTGTTCATGTATTTGTGTGTGTACATTTGTGTGTGTGTTCTGTGTGTACATGTGTATGTACATGTGTAGATATATATGTACATTTGTATGTGTACATGTGTGTGTGTAAGTGTGTATGTGTACATGTGTATGTGTACATGTGTGTGTGTGTACATGTGTGTATGTGTACATTTATGTGTGTGTGTGTACATGTGTACATTTGCGTGTACATATGTACATGTGTGTGTACATTTGTGTAAACATTTGTGTGAGTACATGTGTTGTGTGAAAAGGTTCGGAAGGGTCGGCCCACAGCAAAGATGACTCAGCACACAGATGTGATTGCCAGAATTAATGTGTCTTCTTATTCCCCGCAAATCACATCACCACAGATTACACCAATGTAATGCTAGAATAAACGTCTTTTTATTTATCTATTTATTTATTATTCTTTTTATCTGTGCTGGTTTCAAAAAACGTGTTTAGAAACTGTTTTCTGTTGACTCTCCCCAGTTTCACAAACATTCCCATACACATAAACAATGATGAGATGTAGCCTTAATTTCTATCACAGTTTCATCACATTCCACCCTTTGGCTATTTAAGGTTTTAAAGGGTAAGGTTATGACACCAAACATCCCATTCCACCCTTTAGCTAAGTTTCATTTCAGTTGAGATTATAACACATAGAAAATCTAACATGAAACAATTCCTTTGGGTATTTAAGGTTTTAAAGGGGGAATCGGGACAACAAACATAATTTCTATCACAACGTGTGTGTTCTGTGTGTACATGTGTTTGTGTATATGTGTACATTTGTGTGTTTACTTGTGTAGATGTGTGTGTACATGTGTATGTCTATATGTGTGTGTGTACATGTGTGTGTGTGTACATGTGTGTATGTACATGTGAATGTAAACATAAGTGTGTACATATGTAGATGTGTATGTAAATGTGTACATGTGAGTGTGTGTGTACGTGTGTTTATGTGCACATGTGTGTGTGTGTACACATGTGTATGTACATGTGTATGTGTACATGTGTGCGTATGTGGAAGTGTGTGTGTTTACATGTGTGTATGTGTACATGCTTGTGTGTATGTACATGTGTATGTGTACATGTGTGGGTGTACATGTGTGTATGCGCGTGTAAATGTGTGTGTGTATACATGTGTAGATGTGTATGTACAGGTGTACATGAACATGTGTATGTGTAAGTCTATATGTGAGTGTAAATGTGTGTGTGCACATGTGTATGTCTATATGTGTATGTACATGTGTATGTGTACATGTGTGTGAATGTGTACGTGTGTGTACATGTGTATGTGTACATGTGTTGTCTATATATCTGTGTGTGTACATGTGTGTGTGTACATGTGTGTGTGTTCATGTGTGTACATACATGTGTATGTGTACATGTGTGTGTATGTGTACATGTGTGTATGTATGTGTACATCTGTGTGTGTGTGTACATTTGTGTATGTACATGTGTATGTGTACATGTGTTTGTCTATATGTGTGTGTGTCTACATGTGTGTCTACATGTGTGTATGTACATGTGTATGTGAACATGTGTGTGTGTGTGTGTTTGTACATGTGTATGTGAACATATGTGTGTGTGTGTTTGTACATGTGTATGTTAACATGTGTGTATGTACATGTGTGTATATGTAAATGTGCATGTGTACATGTGTATGTGTACATGTGTGTTTGTGTGTGTACATATGTGTGTGTAGGTGTGTGTGTGTGTACATGTGTTTGTGTACATTTGTGTGCGTTCTTGTGTAGATGTGTGTGTACATATGTACACATGTGTTTACTTGTGTACATTTGTGTGTGCATGTGTAGATGTGTGTGTACATGTGTGTATGTACATGTGTATGTCTATATGTGTGTGTGTCTACATGTGTGTCTACATGTGTGTATGTACATGTGTATGTGAATATGTGTGTGTGTGTGTGTTTGTACATGTGTATGTTAACATGTGTGTATGTACATGTGTGTTTATGTATATGTGCATGTGTACATGTGTATGTGTACATGTGCATGTGTACATGTGTATGTGTACATGTGTGTTTGTGTGTGTACATATGTGTGTGTGTGTACATGTTTTTGTGTACCTTTGTGTGTGCATGTGTAGATGTGTCTGTACATGTGTGTATGTACATGTGTATGTGTACATTTGTGTGTGTTCACATGTGTATATGTACACGTGTAGATGTGTATGTACATGTGTGTGTACTTGTGTGTACATATGTACATTTGTGTGTGTACTCTTGTACATGTGTGAATGTACATGTGTGTGTGTACATTTGTAGAGGTGTATGTGTTTGTACATGTGCAGATGTGTATGTGTGTGTTCATGTGTAGATGTGTATATGTGTGTACATGTGTAGATGTGTATGTGTTTGTACATGTGCAGATGTGTATGTGTGTGTACATGTGTAGATGTGTATGTGTGTGTTCATATGTATGTGTGTGTACATGTGTAGATGTGTATATGTGTGTGTACATGTGTAGATGTGTACATGTGTGTGTACATGTGTGTATGTATGTGTACATCTGTGTATGTACATGTGTATATGTACATGTGCATGTGTACATGTGTTTGTGTACATTTGTGTGTGTTCTTGTGCAGATGTGTGTGTACATATGTACACGTGTGTTTACTTGAGTACATTTGTGTGTGCATGTGTAGATGTGTGTGTACATGTGTATATGTACATGTGTATGTGTACATGTGTGTGTTCACATGTGTATATGTCCACGTGTAGATGTGTATGTACATGTGTGTGTACATGTGTGTACATATGTACATTTGTGTGCGTACTCTTGTACATGTGTGAATGTACATGTGTGTGTGTGTACATTTGTAGAGGTGTATGTGTGTGTTCATGTGTAGATGTGTATATGTGTGTACATTGAAGATGTGTATGTGTGTACATGTGCAGATGTGTATGTGTGTGTCTTCATGTGTAGATGTGAATGTGTGTGTACATTGTAGACGTGTATGTGTGTGTACATGTGCAGATGTGTATATGTGTGTTCATGTGTAGATGTGTATGTGTGTGTACATCGTAGATGTGTATGTGTGTGTACATGTGTAGATGTATATGTGTGTGTTCATGTGTATGTGTGTGTACATGTGTAGATGTGTATATGTGTGTGTACATGTATAGATGTGTATATGTGTGTGTACATGTGTAGATGTGTATGTGTGTGTACATGTGTAGATGTGTGTATGTGTGTGTACATGTGTAGATGTATATATGTGTGTGTACATGTGTAGATGTGTATGTGTGTGTTTTTTGTGTATGTGTGTGTTCATGTGTAGGTGTGTATGTGTTTGTACATGTGTAGATGTGTGTGTGTGTGTACATGTGTGTGTATGTAAATGTTTTGATATGTAGATGTGTGTGTACATGTGTAGATGTGTATGTGTGTGTACATGTGTAGATGTGTATGTGTGTGTGTATGTGTGTGTACATGTGTAGATATGTATGTGTGTGTACATGTGTAGATGTGTATGTGTGTGTGTATGTGTGTGTACATGTGTAGATGTGTATGTGTGTGTACATGTGTAGATGTGTATGTGTGTGTGTATGTGTGTGTACATGTGTAGATATGTATGTGTGTGTGTGTGTGGTTGTGTGTGTACATGTGTAGATGTGTATGTGTGTGTACATGTGTAGATGTGTATGTGTGTGTACATGTGTAGATGTGTGTGTACATGTGTAGATGTGTATGTGTGTGTTCTTGTGTATGTGTGTGTACATGTGTAGATGTGTATGTGTGTGTACATGTGTAGATGTGTGTGTACATGTGTAGATGTGTATGTGTGTGTTCTTGTGTATGTGTGTGTACATGTGTAGATGTGTATATGTGTGTGTACATGTATAGATGTGTATATGTGTGTGTACATGTGTAGATGTGTATGTGTGTGTTCATGTATATGTGTGTGTACATGTGTAGATGTGTGTGTACATGTGTAGATGTGTATGTGTGTGTACATGTGTAGATGTGTGTATGTGTGTGTACATGTGTAGATGTGTGTATGTGTGTGTACATGTGTAGATGTGTATATGTGTGTGTACATGTGTACATGTGTATGTGTGTGTTTTTTGTGTATGTGTGTGTTCATGTGTAGATGTGTATGTGTGTGTACATGTGTAGATGTGTGTGTGTGTGTACATGTGTGTGTATGTAAATGTTTTGATATGTAGATGTGTGTGTACATGTGCAGATGTGTATGTGTGTGTACATGTGTATGTGTGTGTACATGTGTAGATGTGTATATGTGTGTGTACATGTGTAGATGTGTATATGTGTGTGTACATGTGTACATGTGTATGTGTGTGTTTTTTGTGTATGTGTGTGTTCATGTGTAGATGTGTATGTGTGTGTACATGTGTAGATGTGTGTGTGTGTGTACATGTGTGTGTATGTAAATGTTTTGATATGTAGATGTGTGTGTACATGTGCAGATGTGTATGTGTGTGTACATGTGTATGTGTGTGTACATGTGTAGATGTGTGTATGTGTGTGTACATGTGTAGATGTGTGTATGTGTGTGTACATGTGTAGATGTGTATATGTGTGTGTACATGTGTACATGTGTATGTGTGTGTTTTTTGTGTATGTGTGTGTTCATGTGTAGATGTGTATGTGTGTGTACATGTGTAGATGTGTGTGTGTGTACATGTGTGTGTATGTAAATGTTTTGATATGTAGATGTGTGTGTACATGTGCAGATGTGTATGTGTGTGTACATGTGTATGTGTGTGTACATGTGTAGATGTGTATATGTGTATGTACATGTGTATATGTACATGTGCATGTGTACATGTGTTTGTGTACATTTGTGTGTGTTCTTGTGCAGATGTGTGTGTACATATGTACACGTGTGTTTACTTGAGTTCATTTGTGTGTGCATGTGTAGATGTGTGTGTACATGTGTATATGTACATGTGTATGTGTACATGTGTGTGTTCACATGTGTATATGTCCACGTGTAGATGTGTATGTACATGTGTGTGTACATGTGTGTACATATGTACATTTGTGTGCGTACTCTTGTACATGTGTGAATGTACATGTGTGTGTGTGTACATTTGTAGAGGTGTATGTGTGTGTTCATGTGTAGATGTGTATATGTGTGTACATTGAAGATGTGTATGTGTGTACATGTGCAGATGTGTATGTGTGTGTTCATGTGTAGATGTGTTTGTGTGTGTACATTGTAGATGTGTATGTGTGTGTACATGTGCAGATGTGTATATGTAGGTTCATGTGTAGATGTGTATGTGTGTGTACATTGTAGATGTGTATGTGTGTGTACATGTGTAGATGTATATGTGTTTGTACATGTGCAGATGTGTATGTGTGTGTACATGTGTAGATGTGTATGTGTGTGTTCATGTGTATGTGTGTGTACATGTGTAGATGTGTATATGTGTGTGTACATGTATAGAT
Organism: Oryzias celebensis; assembly: GCA_014656515.1. NCBI lineage: Eukaryota > Metazoa > Chordata > Actinopteri > Beloniformes > Adrianichthyidae > Oryzias > Oryzias celebensis. The sequence goes on from BNCR01000014.1 coordinate 24,136,445, forward strand.
GTGTATATGTGTGTGTACATGTGTAGATGTGTATGTGTGTGTTCATGTGTATGTGTGTTCATGTGTAGATGTGTGTATGTGTGTGTACATGTGTAGATGTGTATATGTGTGTGTACATGTGTAGATGTGTATGTGTGTGTTCATGTGTATGTGTGTTCATGTGTAGATGTGTGTATGTGTGTGTACATGTGTAGATGTGTATATGTGTGTGTACATGTGTAGATGTGTATGTGTGTGTACATGTGTAGATGTGTGTGTGTGTACATGTGTGTGTATGTAAATGTTTTGATATGTAGATGTGTGTGTACATGTGTAGATGTGTATGTGTGTGTACATGTTTAGATGTGTATCTGTGTGTTCATGTGTGTGTACATGTGTAGATGTGTATATGTGTGTGTACATGTGTAGATGTGTGTGTGTACATGTGTAGATGTGTATGTGTGTGTTCTTGTGTATGTGTGTGTTCATGTGTAGATGTGTATATGTGTGTCTACATGTGTAGATGTGTGTGTGTACATGTGTAGATGTGTGTGTGTGTACATGTGTGTGTATGTAAATGTTTTGATATGTAGATGTGTGTGTACATGTGTAGATGTGTATGTGTGTGTACATGTGTAGATGTGTATGTGTGTGTTCATGTGTGTGTACATGTGTAGATGTGTATATGTGTGTGTACATGTGTAGATGAGTATTTGTGTGTTCATGTGTAGATGTGTATGTGTGTGTACATTGTAGATGTGTATGTGTGTGTACATGTGTAGATGTGTATGTGTGTGTACATGTGTAGATGTGTGTGTGTGTGTTCATGTGTATGTGTGTGTACATGTGTAGATGTGTGTATGTGTGTGTACATGTGTAGATGTGTATGTGTGTGTTCTTGTGTATGTGTGTGTTCATGTGTAGATGTGTATATGTGTGTGTACATGTGTAGATGTGTATGTGTGTACATGTGCAGATGTGTATGTGTGTGTTCATGTGTAGATGTGTATGTGTGTGTACATTGTAGATGTGTATGTGTGTGTACATGTGCAGATGTGTATGTGTGTGTTCATGTGTAGATGTGTATGTGTGTGTACATGTGTAGATGTGTATGTGTGTGTACATGTGTAGATGTGTATGTGTTTGTACATTTGTAGATGTGTATGTGTGTGTACATGTGTAGATGTGTATGTGTGTGTACATGTGTAGATGTGTATGTGTGTGTACATGTGTAGATGTGTATGTGTGTGTACATTTGTAGATGTGTATGTGTGTGTACATGTGTAGATGTGTATGTGTGTGTACATGTGTAGATGTGTATGTGTGTGTACATGTGTAGATGTGTATGTGTGTGTACATATGTAGATGTGTATGTGTGTGTGTACATGTGTAGATGTGTATCTTTGCAGTATAGATCCTTGAGTTTCCTGTCTGTTTTCTGGATTGTTTCATCTGCATTAGTTGTTTGTGGTTGTTTTCTTACTTCAGGTCCTCAGTCTGACCTGCAGCCTGGAGCGGTGCGTTCAAGTTCCTGTCAAGAACACACAGACATTCACAGCCGCATGGATACAGTGGAGAAGGTTCAGCTTTTCCGTTTCAACTTGTTTACTCTTTCAATTCAATCAGTCAATCATTGACTACCAGTAGGAGTTACTTTTCTTCTCACTTTTCACATTTGTTTCCAGTTTTTAACTTTCTGTATTTATAGAGTGTATTTTCTCCAAAGGTTGTTTGAGAGACCAGCAATGTTCAATGACACCAAACTTTGGAGTTGCTCGGGGGTGTCCCTGTTTTTGGTTGAACACGTCTGAATGAACGTGGAAGTGTTTTTGCAGCTGCCTGACCCCTCAGAGATTTAGTCCAAATGTCACAAGGTTCCTGAAATGATTCAAAGGGCCTGGAAGAGCAGGTCATGTAAAAAAGAAACTCTGACAGACCTTCAAAATCTGTGAGAGTTAACCCTCCATGAAACCACCAACCCTTCAGTCCTGAATTTTATTCAAAATACTCACAACAACCCCCAGACTCAGTGGAACTTCACCTCCCCAGCAGTTTGGGCCTTCTGGTTTATTCATACAACTGCATAATTGATGAGCGGAAAGTTCATTATTTATACTACAACTTTTGAATGAATTATTCACATGTGAAGCATTTCTCCTGCAGAGGATGGAGAGCACAGTGGAGAATCTGGAGGCAGAGCTAGCTGCTCTTCTGGATGCCATCCATGACACACAGTGGAGCCCCCTGCTGGACAAACCAGGACAGACAGTGGTGGACATCCTGCAGGACCCAGAGCAGAGGGGCCAGTCCTAATGAACGAGGAGGGGGCTGAATCTGAGCGTGTGCTTCGTGTGTCTGAAGAAAGTTTGTCAATAAAAATGAGCTTCTTGAACAGTATTTCTTGCTGTTGTGCCTCATCTGATCTGAGAGAAGACTCAGCTACAAAAATGAATCACAGGCAGAAGTACTGGAAGGAGATTTATTTCTTTATCAAAGCAATTCAAGCAGCATGTTAAGGAACACATTATGAGCGGTTTTCTTCTGGAAGGAAGGTGTTTTGCTGTAAAAATCTGCAGTACAAGATGACAGGAGGCAAAAGGAGGAGCAGGAGGAGGGACAGAGAGTTCAGCTTCCTCCTGCAAACGGAAGGAGGAGACAAGCTGCTGCTGGAAACACCAGAGGGCTGCCGTTTACCTTCAAACACCTACTGGCATTCAGAACATCAACACTAAGAAGCGCACTGGGGGGTGCAAGCACTGTCCAGGAAGAAACACCTAAACAGTAGGTTTGGAAACTAAAGCTAAAAAACAAGTAAAAATCACCTATTTTACTCTAAAACCAAAGATCTTTAGTTACATCTACACGTCATGCCTCTGCTAAGTGACAGGAATGACAGATAAGGCAGAAAACTCTTTTTAAAAGGGGCAGGGGCTTCCCTGATGTCCCAGTATTTTCCCTTTGCTGCACAGAAAGAATGCAACTGTTGACCTCATTCCACGCATCAACACAGGTCTGAGGCATTGCACTTTAACAGAGTGTTAAGACAACCGACGGGATGCCAAGAGATACTGTTTCATCTTAAACGATCATGCTGTCCATGTAACACTGGGATTATATGATCTGTACAACACTCCCTGTCCAGAACTGTCCTGCAGGCCAGGGTGGTTCTGGAAGTACAACTCAAAGCTTGTGCATGCACACATCAGCCAGAAGAAGGCTCAAGCTCTAGGCTTTTACTGATAAGGTCCATGCAGAAAAACAGACACATGAAAATGTTTGGGCGAGCTTCAGAACCCTTCATGAAAGCCTGTAAATCGAGTGTAATGTAATGTGTGCAGCTACAGCTACAGGCTTCTGCCCATTTGCTGTTCCTCTGAAAAAGATTCATCCCACTCTTGGGAACCAGAAACAGGAGGAGGCAGCCAGAGACGGCTGCAGACTGCAAAACTGCTGAGTCAGCGGGCAATCGGCCTGCTCACTTTGTGTTCCAGGTGAGGAGCAACATCACAAGCTGCCTGGCAGCTGTCAGCACACCAGGAGGACTGAAAGCTCTGCAGAATTTAGGGGGAATCTTATCCTGTCAGCTTGAAAAGGCCAGTTCTGGTGTGAGAGGCATAAATGTGCAGCGTGTGCTGACTCATGGCGCTGCCGCCATCCCTGTGAAAATAGTAACTTGCAGCTCTGCAGTGCAGGAGCCAGAGCTGGAGGAATGAATACGAAACCTTTTCCAGCATAATGAAATCGTACTGACCCGGCTGAAGGCTTTCTTCTGAAGGATTCGTACGGGTTTGTGGCAGACGTTTCCCTTCCTAGCGCCTACGGCGTGGAGGTCAGTGTCCATGTTGAGGTTTCTGGTGCCGCAGAGACATTGCATATAGACTTGAACAAACTCTCACCAGCTGTGATTTTATGCCCCAGGTCCCAATCCTTTCAGTGCTTGTTCAAGCAGGTGAAGCACATTTTGAAAACAAAGTGAGGATTAGTGGGAAATAACGCCACTTCTTGATCAAAGACTCTGTGTCCCCTCTGATAAATAATTATGTTTTTAGATTTACCCCCAAACTCACAAGAAACTATGCTTTTTTTGCCAAATAGTGCAACAGTATCTAGTCTGTGGTAAAGAGCTTTATGGATTTAGGGCTTTTTCAAGCTTTGTGGGACTTTGACAGAACCCTTTAGCTCTGTTTTCAGAAAACATCAATCTGCATCCTCCTTAACTCAGAGTGGCATCAGTCTTCCTGTTGGACAGCAAAAAAGGGAAGTTCAACAACGGCTTGGAGGTCCACTTTAGTCCGAATGACACATTTTGATTGTAGAAATGAAGACACACACACACACACACACACATGCTCACACACTCACAACGTCTTAGAAATGGTTATGCAAATGGTAGAAAAGCTTTGGCATATTTTGCCTACAAGTTGTGCCTGCACACTTGGAAAAAGAGCAGAATGAGGGAGCTTGGTGTCCCACATAAAACTGTGGCGGCTCTACCTACGCTGTCTGCTGTTCACACGGTGGTCACTTTGTTAGGGTCTTAAGGTGGCGTTCTGCTACATTTTCCCTGGATTTAAGACTGAGATTAATGCACCACCTTAATTAAGCCAATATAATGATGACAGTCAAATGCTAGCTCAGCTATATCGTCTGAAGTACCAACGGAGCTACAGGTATAAATATGGCCCCAAAGCTCTACGAGGGCGGGGTCGGTCCTAAGCAAGCTCTTAATGGGACAAAGGCTATTCAAGCAGCTTTAAATCCATTTCTAAGGAACAGAGACGCAGTTTTCTCCGAGCATTCCAGACTCTGACTCTGGTGGATGGAGTTCCCTGGAGAGACCGGGAGCAGGGAACTTCCTGAACACCGACAGCACAATCAGACCAACATCCGGACCCTTCCATGGCTACAACAAATACTGATTATCAGGCACGACTCCAAACAGCTTCACGACACCAAACCAGCCAGGAACACTCAGGAACTGCAGGCCGGGAGGGGGCTCCACAGGAAAGGGGGCCACTACTAACCAGAATGAGGGCGCAAGTCACATGACAGAGGCATGGGGGAAGTGAAGACGGCTGAGAGCGCCGTCATGTGCTCAATAATTCAGATTTGGAGAAGACGATGGAGGGGGGGGGGCATTCCACCAGAAGAGTTTGACTGTTGCTCAGGATGTCATCATGCCGTGGAGCCTGTGACCCCCCCCCTCCATACCTTATCTTTCATGGGGAGATTTTGCATTGCATAGAGGTTAGAGCTTCATGTTGAGGGGGGTGGGGTGGGGGTCAGCAAGCTGCGGTTCATTCATGCCTAACCGGAGGGACGCTACATCAGAAGGAAGGAACCGCCTGCTGGGAGGGCCCCCACCCGCAGTGACAGTCCTGCACCCCCAGCTACAGCAGAGGACCAACTGAGCGAGGGCCCGGGGGGGTGGGCGCGGTGCTAGCAGCTGCCGGAGGAGGAGCACACGGAGCCACACATGCTCAGTTTGGAAGAGGACTCCGGTTCTAGACTGGGTTCTGGTTCTGCTTCAGGTTCTGCCGCGTCCTCGTCTGTGACTGCAGCTTCTGCCTCAGTGTCGCCGTCTCCGCTGGCGTCGTCGCCCGCAGCCTCTAAGTGACCCTCCTCCTGACGCCGTTTCAACCTCAAACAGATGCAGAAACACACAATAAAAACCCTCGTCTGATGACTCAGCATGTTTCTGCTTGAATTAAAAAAGCTGATTCTGACAAAAGCACTTTGCTGAGATCTTCTGTCTGAGCCTCCTTCATCAGAAACGGAGGCAGAGACTCATTCATTAGAGCTGTAGGATATAATCAGCCCCGTCCCACAGAGAAGGATATCAGTTACACTGCAGTGGCAGGACCTGCTCAATAATGAATGAGGCGAGTGCAGTGCTGGGCCCCCCCAACACAGCAGAGAAGAAACCCTCAGAATGATTTATAGCCTTCATGTTTATGACATTCAGCGCTCTCCAACAGACTGTGGCATGGCGTTGCAGCATGCAGGCTGATGCCTTCACAGTGTCTGGCAGCAGCCAAATCCAGGAGATCTCAGGGACGTCAAGATGCGGATGAAACATGAAGCAGTGAAAGCGTCTGAGTGGATGAAGGTGTGAGGGCTGCTGCTTCTAGCTGCTGCTTTCGTGTCTTCTCACTTTTCACGGTTGAAAATCATGAACTCCTGCTGCAGGGCTTCAAGGCACTCCTGGAGGTAGTCGTTCTCCTGCAGTCAAACACACAACATGCTTTTACACACCAACCCACTGAGCATCAGCACCACGGGGGCACAGGGCAGCTGCGTGACCTCCAGCGTCTTTTCCTGCCTTATTCTCTCGTCATAACCTGTTTGCAAACTGGCCGGGGCTGAAACAGAAGCACGTATCCCAGCAGCACTTGGGAGCATGAGGAGGAAAACCTGATAACTGAATGATCTCAGGAACAATGCAGCGTCTGCTGGAGCAGCTGAGGGGCCCTCTGAGCACGGCGCCCATGCTGCGCCACATCAAGTCGATCACGCCGCTCAGAGCAGGAATCAGAAAATCCTCTTGTGTTGCTGGAATCATTTTAATCGGAACAATATCATACAGTAATAATCTCATAATGACATTAGAGGTGTGCTGCTCTCATTACTGCCCAAGTTGCTGAGGAATTTCCTTTCCAGTCTTTCAGACAGGAAGCTGTGATTCAGAGTTTCCACCAATATTTACAAACGGGAAGAAGACAGGAAGTGCAGATGTCCGGTCTGGCTGTCTTTACTTAACAGTAAAACTGTGTGCTGAGCTGGTTTTACCTCAGGTTCCGGGGATAAGTTTTAAGATCAGAATGAGATGGTCACCTGTCAATCAAAAGAGCACACCTTAATTTCAAACATTGATTTACTCAGGAAGTTGTCTCATTTCCCACTGGAGTGAATTGAAATCAACCTGATTGTGTAACAAGTCTTTGAGGGTTTAGCTGGTGAACTGAGCTGGCTCTAGTTCAATAGTTCAATTGAATTATTTAAAAAAAAAGAGATGATTCTTTTTTTACATTTTCATTAAGCATCAACATGGTTTGAGAAGATTCCCTGAAGGAGGTAAAGTAAACCTGGAGGGATATCTCCATGTGGATTTATGTGATGGGATGTCTGTGAGCATTTCATGTGCACATTCTGCCTTCTTTCCAAACACCGCGAGGTTGAATATTGATTCTCTTTTGGCTAAACATACTAAACAAAACTGGAATCCCTGCCCTTAGACCCTTCTTCTTGTTGAGGAAAAACTCATCAAAAAATATTTTGGGAAAGAAAAAAGTAAAACCTCCATGAAGGAGGGATGTTTAAATTACAACTGCACGTTTGAATAACATGTACAGGTAAATAACAGTAACTTCTCTTCTGTCATGAATAGATGACATGTTCCAGTGTTCTCTGGAACATTCCCACAAACTGCAGTATTTTAACAAACTGTTTTTGTGGAGATGAATCTTCTTTGCATTGATGTGTTTATCATTTCTGATCCAATCCCGTTTGCCATTTGAGGCTCCGCCCCAGAGAGGACGCTGTCACTCACCGACTGTGAATCCTTGCTGTTGTCTCGGGAGCGGTTCTTGGCCAGCCTCTTCTTCTTCTTGTGGAGAGGACGTGACTCCAGGATCATCTCCTCCAGCTCAAAGGTGGGGTCGCAGTGGAGGCGACCTTTCTGTGTGTGTGGGAGGGGGTGAAAAAGAGCAATGAAGAAGACAAGCCTGCTCCAGGGGGAATTTACAGTAAGAGCAAATTGCTGGGGGATGCCATGAAGAGCTGCAGTCACTTCCTGTTTGCATTATTTAGTCGCCACACTCGCTCATTATGTTCTGCAACCACAAAGGAGAGCTTGAAATATTTAGTCTATGTGAGACAACTCGGGTCACACTAACGTTTGGAACAAAGCCAGGCACCATCTTCTTCTCGTACACGGCGTCCCAGTTGATGTCAGCGAGGTACGGAGACGCCTGCATGTCGGACAGGCTGGAGAAGCGATGTTCTGGGTTCACGGTCAGCAGCTGCAAGGGAGGGGGGACAAATCATCCATGTTCAATCAGTACAATCCCATCCATCCATGTCCTTAACTCGCTTAATCCCTTTCAGAGGTCATGGAATTGCTGGAGCCTTTCATAGCTACTGTTGAGTGAAGGCGAGGTTCACCCTAACTGTTGTCAGAATGTTGTAGGGACACACAATCACACACCTTTATCTTCACACCTAAAGGGCAACTTGGAGTCACCACTCAACCTATGAAGCATGTTTTTGGGCTGTGGGAGGAGACCAGAGCGCCAGAGAAAACCCACACATGCATGAGGAGAACATGCAACCGCATACAGCAAAGATCTGAACCAGGACCTTCTCACTGTGAGATGAGAAAGATAACCGCTATCCCACCGTGCAGCCCGCTCCTCTGACAAACATTACAGTAAAATGCATCTTATGAACAGAAAGCTCAGCTGAGGAGCATCTTCAGACTTCTCCAACACTTTCTGCAAACCAACAGAAAATCCACATATTCATGCTCAGATGGTGCAGGTGAGCTTTCAGGGTGAAAATCATCTGTGTTTTCTGTGAATGCTCTGTCATCACCACGATAGTTTCCAAATCTTTCCATGCTAAAATCAACCCAGCTTTTGTGAAGATATGTCTGAATATGTCAGCTACAAAACAACACAAGGCCTGGTTTGGATGGATGAACAGTGAGAGCAGCTGTTTGAAGGTGTTTAAGGCATCTGGACGAAGTCTTTTTCTCATTTTTCTTTGTCCCTTTTGTGTTGTTGTGTTGTTGATGTGATGAATCAAATTATTCTCAGAAAACTGGAGAAAAGTCATCCATCAGTGTTTGGAGGCAAACAGCAGAGAAGAAACCTGCCTTCTTCAGCAGACTGGGCTAAAGCGGTCAACAATGTCGGCACAAACAAGAGTCCATCCAGGGAATCAAACCTGTGATGGAAGAGGGGATTTTTGAGGGAAAATACTTGTTTCCGCTCTGGATGAACGCTGGACAGCAGAGGAGGATGAGGTTCTGACTGCCTGTGCTTCCTCTTCCTCCGGCCTGAGGATGAGTTGGCGCTCTCCTCTGAATCAGCTGGGTCTGCCTGCAGGTAATGGATGAGCAGTGGAGCGGAGAAGGCTTCTCTCAGACCTCATGCTCCACACAACAACATGCAACCTCCGTGGCTGCAGGGCTTCCTCTTTTACATGTATTCAACCTCTGCTCCAACAAAAGTTCATTTGTTCTTCTGACAACAAATCAGCACAAACATGCAGTGGAGGCCGCCTGGAACAATGCAGCCTGATAGTCCAATGGATTTTAGAACATGCTGAGCCTCAACATTTGCTCACATTTGTTGTTGGGATGAATTTTATTCCACACAAAGGCTATGACCCCCCCATCCAGAGCAGTTCCCTGCCTGATCTCCACAGTCTCAGGTTTTCTGACAGAAATGTGTTTTTTCCTTTTCCCACCTAAACCAACTTCCCGTTTCTCAGTGAGGGCAGTAAAAGCACGTCTGGACTTCCAGACTGAACAGAAAACTAATCTGAGGCTGCCTGCACTTCATTTGGTAACCACTAGGGGCTTACCCTTTATGGCATGTAAGTTTACTCCAATGAACGTTTCACAGCAGAATCGAGCTGTGGTTGGTGTCATGTCCATTACGACTACTTCATGAAGGAGAATTGTTGACAACTTTGGCATTTCACCAAAGTTGACCACACTTGGCTTGTTCAGAAAACAAACAGGCTCCTTCGTCCCCGCCCATCTACAGATATTTGATGATGTCATACAGGTTAAAAATGGCAACAGCTATGGGGTTTCAAAAGTGGCTTCAGATCGGCGTCTAAACAGTGGAATTATATTAAATTTGTGATGAAACACAAAACAAGTCTAAAGATGACAGTTGTTAAAGAGGATCGGATCAATCTTAACAAAGAGAATGTAACGGAGCTGATTGTTTATACTGAGAAGCATGTGCTGGACTAATGGATGCTCCAGGATCCGTGGTGAGAAACAAATCCATCTCTTTGTGCTGGTTTTATGGTCACCTTTGGCAAGTGTTTGAAGTTAATGAAGACTCAGCCTTTTAGCTCAGCCCCGCAGGTCCACCTCACCTTTCTTAACAGAGAAACCATCTCTTTGGGCCAGGAGGGCTGTAGTGCACACTGACTGTGCTGAAGAGCTGGATCAGGGACTCCACAGAGTTGCTGGCATGGATGTCGTAAGGCCTCTGGGAGAGAAGGACAGCAGTGAGGCTCCAAGAAAAGTTGGATTTTTCTGTCTGAAGACTGTCAGACTACAAGGGTAACAAAGCCTTACCCATCCACGAAGGACCTCAAAGGCCGTCACCCCCAATGACCACCAGTCTACTTCAAAAGCGTAGCCTGAACCTCCACTTATAAAAGACTGGAAGATCTCTGGGGCTGCAAAAGAAGCAGGAGAGGTGTTTGGAGCGGGAACTTTTTCCTAACAGTCTGGTCAGAGAAATCTGACGGACTATTGGGACCACTATAAAAATAAATGCATTCATTTATAAGACTAAAGTCATAAAATTATGGGAAAAATGTTGTAACTTTACGAGAATAAACATTTTTAATTATGAATGTCAACATTTTACAATACTATAGTTATAATTTTGTAAGTTTAAGATTCAGAATCGATGACAATTGATGAAGTCAAACATTTATTAAAAATGTCTGTTTACTAAGAAAAACAGAAACAATAAAAAAAGAAGCATTATGATGATTCATTCCTTCAGCTTCGGCTTCGCTAATAAGAAAACACTAAGACTTTTAACGAGTCAACCTCGTTTTATTATAATTATAAGAGTTCACAGAAGATATATAGAAGAATTTGAAGGCCTCTTGAGAAGAAGATTGTGGATGGAGGCTTATACAACCAACCATATTTAAAAAAAAGCATGGTCTTTTCTTTACGAAATGACAGCTTTTTTCCTCATAAATGTATGTATTATTTATTTTTATGCTGGCTCTAATACTCCGTTTCTTTCTTCTTCCGATTCTTCAACCAGAATCCTGGCAGCGTTGCCACATGATTGGCAGTGACAAACAGCAGACGATCGCAGGCTGCATTTACCCATATAAGGCTTGGTTCCAGCCAACGCTGTGGCTCTCTCTCCGTCCTTTATGATGGTGGCGATGTTGAAGTCTGTCAGATGAGCGTGACCTGAGGAAGAGACAAGGATCCACAGTGTTAGTTGGAAACTTTCAGCGTGTAAACCGGAAACAGAGCGCCGGTGATGCTTCAGTGAGCTGGATCAGTCTGCTGTCATTATTCTGAGCATCAATCCGGCGCGCCTGACTCCTGCAGCCTCATTAGTGCTGCTGTGACTCATGGGGAGGCTGCACATTTGTCCTGCGATGGGCGCTCAGCTCTGCGCTTGCATTAAATCACACTTAATTTGATTATTATGGAAGTTTCTTCTTTGCACAAAGGAAGTCAAGGATGAAGAAAGCACGACGCGAGAGACGGGAGTGTTTTTAGTGAGCAGAAGTGATAACACGCAGAGAAGAGAGTCGTCACATATTCAGCGTAAGTGTTTTATCAACAGCAGCTTCATCTGAAGAGGCGATGAAAGACAGAGATGGCAGTGAGGATCTGAACGAAATGTGTTTGATGTTTGAGGAGAAATCCCATTTATAGGGACACAAAGAGGCTTCATGTGGATCGGGAGTTTGTGATAAAACTCTCTTTTCTGAACAGAAAGTAAAGAAGCCGAGTCTTTCAGTTTGATTTCCAAAGCTTGGAGACCTTCATAAAGGGCTTTCTTCTCCTCCTGTCTGATAAATCGGACATTTTTGGGGGAAAAGTGTGTCATGCTTTTTAGGAAACAATTTCCAAACTGTCTTTAAAGATTTGTGTCACTGAACTTTAAACACGTTTAAACGTTTCCAAATACTTAACTAATATTATATAAAAGATCAAGACAACCGGCACAAAAGTGTTCATTTGTGAACCAAAGAAAAAGAAGCCTGCAGAGGACGCTTCCACGTCGGTCCTGATCCAATCAGATCGCTCTAATCAAATTCTACTCAATCAAGGAGACCCCCGGACTGATGCAAAGCAAAGCTATGGAGGATCTGGGCAGATCAGATTCCTTCAGTTCTGGACCCTGGAAAAGGGAGACTGCTAGAACTTCTGCCTGATTGAGCAGTAAATGGACCTGGATGAATGCTGGTTCTGATTCTGCTCATTGACATTTGTTTTGACCTTTTGTTTTCACTCATTGGGTCATTCTGTTCTCGGATCTGTGAATGAGAGGAAAGCTTTCCTGATACAGGAGAACAGGTTTGATCAGAACCATAGCGTTCCACTAAAGAGAGAACAGTTACACGCCAGAATCCTGCAGATTCCTGCTCTAACCTTGTTCGTCCAACAGAATGTTGTCCGGTTTCACGTCTCTGAAAGAGAAGAAGAAACATTTCAGGCTTATGCTGAAACAAACAAAAAAAAGACATTCATGTTAACAAATCAAGGTTTATGAGGTGCAGAAATTCAAAATTCCATCATGTATTTCTAAAGTTTGTTTTTCTGGAGATAAACTTCAACCTCAGTCTGTCCATTCAAACCAAACTTGATGTTTCTGTTTCCTCTGAACTCCTGGATCATTTCTGAAATTCAGACCCTTCTTTAGTAGCACTTTATGAGCATATGCAGCACTAAACTAAACCCTTTCAGGGACGCAGGTGCTCAAAGTCAGAAAAGGGCAGCTAAAATGCATTTTTTCAACATTTAGAAGCAAGTTCCTAACTTCCTGTCCCTGTACGATCTACTCTGTGTTGACTTGATGCGCCGTGCTCAGATGTCTGGTAAAAGTAAAAAAAGACTCCTTGACTAACATTGAATGTTTTTTCCATCATATTAACCATATTTAAGCTTGTTGAATCAGCGGACAGCAGCTAGTTAGACCAGAACTCACAGGTTCAAGTAGCTTCACTGTCACGTCTCTTCACTTCTCCATGAGGCAGTTTTTTTTTGCTGTCTCTCTCTTTCTCTCTCTCTCCCTGGCGGCTCTGAGTCCGAGCGGATCCGTAAAGACAGAAGCGGCAGATCAGAACCCCCATATCACCAAACAAAAAAGGGGTACGATAGAATAACGTGGGATTTTTGTACCGACGGTTCTGTTTCTTCTTTGTTACTCTAATGGGAATTTATTTTTGTTAATAAAAAAAAGCACAGGAAGGACTAGGGCACTTTTTAATATGGGGCACAAAGGGCAGGTGTTCAAGCGCCCCTGGGCCCTATGTGTGCACGAGCCTGAGCCCTTAAATGCTTAAACGCACATCTGTTCACTTTCAATGTCATTTTCAAACAAACAAAGAAACATCATTTTAACAGAATGATTAATGATTTTTAGTAATGTTAGAAAATAGGTGATGAGAAGTGGAATGAGGTTCAGGATGAGTTTAGATTCTGATCTCCACTGCAGGGTCAGATGTGCAGAATGTTTCCAGGTGAAGGAGGATTTGTCTGCACGCTGATGACAGCATGCTAGTGCCACATGTCGAGCTTGAATTCCCCCTTCCCTTCTCCTGCAGCAAAGCCTCCTAACAGCTTATCTCACAGCAGCACTCACGCACTGACCCCGCCCTCCCACCACTCCATGGGCAATTACAGAGAGCCTTATTTAATTATGCAGCATGTTAAGATGAGCAGAGCGCATCTGCAGCCTGTGCACACATTGTGCATACTGCTCGATGAAATATCAATGCAAAGATCCTCTACAGGGAATCTGGAAGAGTAGAAGGAAGAGGTAACAGCCAGGTGGAGCTGCAGCGAGATGCAGGCATGCATGCAGGCGGATAGCTGCCTTTTTTACACAACTGTTTCTTCTAAAGGCAGCAAGCAGAGGAGCGGCACGTTCACGCTATCCGGTTTCAGACAGAACAGATGCAGACGAGTCAAACCTAAAGGGACCTCAATGGGCGAGGAGGGAGAAAGAAGCTGATTGTACTCCTCTTCTCCCCGCAGGACTAATATTACCTCCTTGGGCATGGTGACATCTGACTGTTGCTAGGAGACCACACAGACCATTCCTCCTGCAGTTGGTGCAACACAAATATTGCAAAATACTCTAAAAAGTTGTGGGGAAGAACACTGGGGCTGGGGGGCATGGGCGGCCAGGAGTGCAGAGGAATTGGATTACAACTCTGACAGCAGATTCAGTTTTCAGACGTCTGTCAACAAACCCCAAGGATAGGAAAGCAAACAGGAAGCCATGCATGTGCGCAGCTGCAGACTGCATGCTCCAGCACTGCAGCGGTCCTCAGCAGCTCCTGACTGAGCTCTGAAATCCTCTGCAGTCACTCCCGCTGCCAGGCTGCTGCCACACACAGGGCTGCGTATGGCATGGACTCCGTCTGAGGAGCTAAAAATAGACACAGACGCACGTTTGCAAAACTGCATTAAGAAGCAGCTGACATCAAACCTCAGACCCCAGAGGTTCATCCAACCTGCCCTTCCAAAGTTCACTGTGACCTTAGCAGGGAGCCCCCCATGTCCAGTTTATCTAAACGTCAGGAGTCAAGAAGAACCTGCAGTTCTAACCGCCACCTACAGGGGCTGTGATGTGACAAAAAAAGTTGAGAAAAATGGGTGGTGGGGGTGAGGGGGCATGAAAAAAGTGCTTTTTTGATGATGTCATAAACTCCTGCCTTTTGACTCCTTTAGAGAGGATTTTAAATCGTTTTTTAACTTGTAACTTTTTTCCAGAATGAGTGCAGATTCTCTCTGACTATGTGCAGAGTTTCTGTAGTGTTTCCATGGTCTTTACGGCTCATTGTTCTTTATGTTCTCCTTGTTGCCCTGCTTGACCCTGATTCAGCTCATCATCAAGTTCTGCAGAAGCCTGATGAGGGCAGCAGTCAAAGGCAGGTGTGCTTGATCCGGTTAGGATAGAAAAAGCAGCAGCGGTGCTCCCTGAGGACCAGGCTTGGGAAACTGCTGTAGGAGCATCAGGATTAGAGAGCAGCATTATCTAAGTCTTAAAAATCCGTTCTACATTTTTAGTTTGTGTTACTGTATTCTAAGAATTCTGTTCATTTCATTTTATCCATGTTTTGAATGTGTTCACAACATCATGAGCGTGTTTGGCTAAAAGGCTCCTCTTTTATCCAGTTTTTGGTGGATGTCTTCTCTTTTGGGGGCATTGATGAATGGTGAATCTGCCCCTGTCTGTCTGTAGACAGAAGTGTGAACGTTAGTCCAGAAGTCGAACATTATTGCTGGTAGAATTGAACTCCTTCAGGATTTATAACTCGGGGGGGGTGTCAGGACTTCACGTGCAGGAGGGATTCTGCACACAGGTGGTACACTAATGATTCAATTCGCATCGGAATGTTCTGGAGATGGACTGGGAGACACCAGGCAACCGAGGTGGCTGGTTCTGCTGCTCAGGAAGTCACCATTTAGAGCAGCTGCACTGTCAGGGTGTGAAGGTGACGGCTGATCATAAACTGCAGCATCAACAGCTCCACCTCCAGTTCTGAGAGAAACTGCAGGTCACTGAAAGGTCATGAAACCAGAGAAACACAGACCTGTGGATGATGTGCTGACTCTGCAGGTAGTCCAGAGCCAGGGTCATCTCACAAATGTAGAGTTTGACAGCGTCTTCGCTGAACTGCACGTTCTGCTGCAGGTGGTAGCGCAGGTCTCCACCAAGCAACAGGTCGACCACCATGAACATGTCCTCCTCGTCCTGAAAGGAGTACCTGGGACCAGTAAGAGGCGTCAGTCACCACTTGCAGGAAAACATGCTGCACAAACACCAGCAAACTCCAGACACACAATGAGCAAACAGCTGGTGGACTGGAATGCATACAGGACATGCATGTGCAGAGCTCAGGACGTGCATGCCTACAGGAACCCACTGAAGCCCAGCTGACCCTGACGAGGACCACACATGCAGCTTTTCTGTGGGATACCAAATACAAATTAAAGGAATATTTTTGAAACACAGCTTTTTTGCACAGTGACAACAAAAGCAGATGCTGCACACCTGGACCTCAGGTACCACGACCCCAACAATGGTTCAAATGGGCTTGATTGGCAGGTAAGTGTAAAAGCCTGTCTGTATCAGTGGAAGGGAAGACTTCAGTAACTGATGCTCCCACCTCTGTGCTTCACCATTGATAAAGGTGGAATCCTCCATTAAATTCAACTAAGCTTTTGTACGCCTCATTTTGAGCACAAAAGACAGAAGCACGTGGTTGAATATTTTCTTGTTTTGGGGTAAAAACCAAAGTGAGTCACAAGCTTTGAAAGCAAACAATAAGAGCACATTTTTGAATCCACTGTTGAACTTCATAACGAGCTGTAAGTGATAACCGTGTTGCTCTGCTGAAACACTCACAACACACTCAGGAGGAACAGGGAACTATTGCTCACCTGGGCCTTTGTTTCCATTGCTTTCTTCATAGTTCTACAATTTCTAACTGTGACTAAAGTAATTATAAAAGTTGATCCATGGAACCTTTGTTACTGCGATCCGACGCTGATCCAAACTGTCAGAGATCTGCCCTCAGGATGATTTAAAAAAATCTGTGATTTTACAAACTCCTTTAAACTTTTCACATAGAAATGGATTTGATTTCCAGATTAACTTTCTGCTCCTTTTTCAGTGTTTTCTCATCTCTAATGACACGTCTGAAGGATCAAAAAGTTGAACTTTGGTTCGTCTGAGTGGACTTGTATAAAACATTAAATGAAACATTAGATTAAGTCTAAACTTCTGAATGTAGCCACGAGGGAACCCAAGAGTCTCATTGTACCGGTCCAAAGCCCGGATAAATACTGAGGGTTGTGTCAGGAAGGGAACCAAACATCAAATATTTGCCAAACCAAATATGTGAATCAGATCTATGATATCCATGCCGGATTGGTCGAGGCCCGGGTTAACAACAACTGCCATCGGTGCTGTTCACCGACAGGGTGCCGGTGGAAATTGTACTACTGCTGGTCGTAGAAGGAGAGGAGGAAAGCATGTTCATAGGAAGAGAGAGAAGAGGAAAGTCATGAGTGTTGGACTGAGAGTAGGGACTCTGAATGTTGGAGTATGACAGGAAAAGGCAGAGAGTTAGTGGACATGATGCAGAGGAAGAAGACGGGGTTAGATAGAGGAAGCTGATTCGCTGTGGTGACCCCTGAAGGGAAAAGCCCAAAGAAAAAGAAGAGGATTCAATTAAACTTTTGAACTAGACTGTTAGAAAGACTTTTGAACTAGAACTTGACTTCATTTTAATGCAATGGAACTGTAGGTGTGGCTGCATAAGGTCATCATTGTTGGTCATTAAAGGTCATTGTAAAACTCTTTGAACGTGGGAATGAATTTCAATGCTTGAGCGACAGCAGGTTTCTGAAAGCATCAAACCTGTAATGTTCTGCTAAAGGCTGCACTCCCCAGCTGGTTCATGAGACCTGTATTTCTTAGAATAATTCAGTTGCTGCCCCCCACCCCCCTTCAGTTTACAGTGAGTCAGCAGTTCCTGCTGGTTTTTCTCATGTCTTTTGCTATTCTTGATCAGATTCTCTTGTCTTCACATCTTTTGCTTGGTTCTGTTTTTAGTTTTAATCACTTCTTGGTTTGTTGGATCAGCCATCTGAAGCCTGAAGGTTGGGTTAAAGCAACTTCTTCCCTGGAGACATGTCTGAAAAATGGAGTCAGATTGGTAAGAACAACCCCACCCCCACCCCCACCCCAAGAGGTTTCCTCTTGACTTGAGTGGTGGGTTGGTGGTGTTGGTCCTTCTTCCTGCTGCTGCCAGGGCAGCAGAGATGGGCAGGGATCCAACCTGGACACCTTTGGACCTCATTGTCACAGTCTGCTTTCTATCACCAGGTGGGAGCCCCTCCATTCCAACAGAATGATCTTCCACAGCCGGAGCGTGTGGGCTCCTCACAGAACCTGCAGTAGTTCTCCCTGGTGTCCCTTTCTTCCTTGTCACCACAGCAACAGAAGACTACAGGCGTTCAAGGTAACGGAAAAGAAAGAAAATGTCTGGCGATTTTTTGTTGGATCAAACACGAGTTTTAGACATGAAACACGTGGTGTGGTTCCTGCTACGATGGGATGTTCGGGTTTGTGGTCTTCATGTATGGTGCACACCTCTATTTGTTTGAACCATGTGATTCTGATGAAAAAGTTCAAAGTTGAGCTTTAAAAGTAGAGATTACAGCATAGTTATGGACATTTGCATTAAGGCGACGTAGACACATAGGAAAGTCATTCTAAGTCAAAGCAGATGATAATCAAAGAATTAGAAAAACGGGACCAAAGCATGTCCACGTACAAATGTAATACTTGTTGAAAACATTTGATTCCTCTAAATAGAACATGTAAAAAGTAATCAGTCATCTTTAGTTCCCTCAGAATCCAGGATGTTTCAGAAAGACATCCTTCTTCAGGTAGAAGTGGGCAGCGAGGTTCTTTCAGTGACGGCTTTTTGCTTTTGTTTTTATTCTTAAAAACAAAAGAAACTGCTGCACGCGACACTGGGCTATCAGAGAAGCAGTCGCAGAGAGAAGTTCTTCTCACTGCACTGCAGAACAACAGGTTCAGGACATCCTTTGTTCCGGCTGCCATACAGTTTCATAACGGTCTTTGCTGACACAACATTTATTTGTTTTGCTGTTTTGCTATTTTTAGCCTTTTTATTCATCACACTCATATTTTTATTATGTTTAATTATTTGTTTTTATCATTTTTAGCTATTTTTATTGTCTTTTTCTTCTTCTTCAGAGTGACTGCTTGTCAATGTTGGGAGTAATTAAAGTATAACTGCATTACTATTACTACTGAATTATTCACTTCAATTACATTTATAAAGCCCAATATCACAATAGATGTCTCAATGGGCTTCACTCCCGGATACAACATACAAACAAAAGCTGGTTCCTAAACTAAACTAAACAGACTGAGCTGAACTGGCATCCCTGCACTTAGACCCTCCTTCTGGGTATCCCCCAGGCACACCCAGGGTCCCCCAAGGGAGACTCGCCCCATGCTCCAGGCGACCATCCGCCCACCCCACAGGAGGTCAAGGAGAGACCTAGGCAGGGGCCACCCATCCAGGAGGAGGACCCAAAAGGGCTGTGAACATGTGCCAACTAAGTTCACCGGCTGTTGGAATTTTGGAGAGGCCCATCGTTTAGGGCAAAGTACAAGAACCAGCACCACAGGGACACTGCACCCCCAGGCTCAGGTGTGATGTGATCCCTCTCCCCAGGAGAGAGAGCCACCGGGTTCCCCCACCAGGGATGGTGTAGGGGACAGAAGATCAGATCCCACCTTCCTCTGATAATGTGTGTGTGTGTGGAGTTAAAACCCCACCCCAGAGTTGCATCGCAGGCTGACGCCCACACCCTCATCACCCTAATATGTGGTCGCATGAGGGCCCCATTCGAGATCATGATTGGTCTGGACCACCAATTTACTTTTACCAGGATTTTTGTGCAAAGTTAGTTTTCGTCCTCATGTAAAGTGAATCTTATTTGTATTTTTCTTGTTGCAGTTTTGATGTGTAATAATTCTAAATAAGAATGTTAAAGTTCAGGTTCAGATGCAATAGAAAAAAAATGACTTAAGTGTAGCAGAGACTTAGTGCTACTTCATTATTGTTCATTATTCTTGTTGATGGATTTCCATTTTCCCTCCATTTCTGTGATTGATACTATTTTGTTTGTTTAAACAAAAGTTAGGAAACTAAAAGAAGTTGATACTTGAAACTTTTATCTTCAGTTTAGGTAAAGTAAATGTTAATATTTATATATACATAACTTGTTGCTGTGTTTTTGTGTGATAATTCTGATAAATTCTCTGGGACAGACTGGCGACCTGTCCAGGAGTGGCCGGGGTTAGGAATAAATAGTTACAGTTCTACACTTTAATCCTCTCTCTCTATTGTAAGAAAATATCATTTCATTGACAGATCTAAACCAGTATACTAGAAGTGTCACTTTAATGAAATGATTGCATTTGAATGCTTTTTCATGTTTGTGGGCAGCAGAGGAAAAGCTTTAACTTTATAGCCGGTTGTTAACTGGCAAAGTAACTGGTGTAGTTTCTTTGCTGAGTAATGAATGACTTTTAAGATGCAGTAACTGAGTTACTAACTCAATTACTTTTGGCCAACGTAACTAGTAACTATAACAAATTACTTTCTTAAAGGAAAATTCTCAGCACTGGTGCTTATCATTGTCATGGATTAATGACAGACAAAAATACTAATGCTGATACTCTGCTTAATGTTTTCTCTTTGAAACCAAAGAACCAAAAGTAATTGGTAAATAAACATACTTAATTAAAATGAGCCAAATGTTTAAGTCTTCACTTCACACATGAATTATGCTGTGAGAATGTCATTCCTCTGACTTATTGTTTGTTTGCGACTGCTTTTATGTAAAACAAAATGTCATTGAAACACAGTTTCAATAAACTGGAGTGTTTAGAAGGGCAAGCAAACATGGCTTTCAAAGATTAGAACAGACGTTTGTTGCTCCAAGGCCTCCTCACAAAAACCCTCTGACACTTTGCAGGAAAAGCTTTGATGGGTTCAAACCTCGGTGCTTTGGGAGGAAGTCATGAGCTACAATGATGCTTTTATTCAGGTTACCGTGGGAGTAAAAAGAACATTTCAATTGAGCTGTTTTCTAGGAGAATCAAAGGCATCAGCTTTTACACATTTTAGCAATTAATGGCCATTTTAAGGAAGCCGTAATAAGTATTTTTGAGGGGAATTTGAAGACAAACTCAGGTTTTTTTCTGGGATAGTTGAAATCATGCATACTTTTGTTGAAACACATCTGAATATGGCTGTGTCTTAAAGGAGTAGTGACGATTCCTTCCTGAGTAAAATAGATTTAGGGTTCTGCCCAGAACCACATGGCGGACTCGCTAGGTTTGTTAAAGCAGCTGGAAGCAGCACAAGAACCAGCCTGAAATAATCAGGCCAGAAAGACAAATGAGTCCTGAAGGCAGCAGAGGAGAGGAGGAGGACATTAGAGGAGGAGGAGCAGGATTGGGTTTGCATGGCCTAAATAGAGAGGAGGAGCAGCTGCATGACTCAGTCAGAAGACCCTCACAACCGCCTCTCTAACCGTCACCTTAAGACACAAAGCCTCCACTGACCTGCTTTCAAGCAGATAACTTTGAAATGCTTGGCCCAAAAAAGTCCCATTTTCACAGTAAACTGTGAAGTTTCAAAGTTTGGGGTAAAATAATCCTTGAGATTGGAGCTGCATCTCCTACTGCAGCTCCCACACTACTGGAGATCAGAATCATGTTCCTCACAGATGTTTTGCTGTCACTCCTGTTGCTTTAGAGTCTGGACAGACTGGCTTAGAAGACAGAACTGGATGCTTTAGTCTGAAGGTTTTGTCTGACCAACCTCCACATGTTCAGGGGCTGAGTTCAGGGGGGAGTTGTCTCAGCTCAGGTTGCAGAGTTCTTTCTCTCTTTCTCCACTGCAAAAACAGAGACGAGACAGAACCATGTTCTAATGCTGCAGAACATCAACCGCTGGAACAGAGAAACCTCTGTTTGAAGCAAAGAAGAAGACTGAAGCAACATGGGTCCTAGAAAGGGCTCAGGAGCTGTGAGACCGAGGAAATACTTTCTGCTCTTCAAAAAGTTGCCTAAAGTTGGATCCTCTCTGATCTGATGAAACCAGATAGAAAGTACAATTCTCGACAAAGCTTCCCAGATAAAAAGCTCTAAATCAATCGAGCTGAAGACCTGAGTCTGTCTCCATCATTCACCATTTGGCTGAAAACCAGGACTAACATCTGACAATGTCTGCACACGATTCTGGCACAAGAAAGGTTTTAGCCCAAAATTTCCATTATGGCTTTTCATTATGATTTCTACTTAGAAGATGTAGATCATTCTCACATTTACATTTGTTGCAGAAACTCACAACTAAACAGATAGAAAACTGGGACAAAAACAGGTCAATCTGTAAAATTATCTCCTCTCAGCCCTCCCCCACACCCATACTGTGGGGTCAACGGAGGAGATCCACCCGCCAGGCAGCCCGGCCAAGCCCCCAGACCAGGGCCTGCAAGACCACCACATGGGCCCCGAACACCCGAGCACAGTGAGGCACGGAAGCGCAGAGCGCAGGGCCCAGGACAGCCAGGAGAGCAGCCCTCCCACTGCGCCAGGCGGCCCAGCGCGGGGCCCCAACCCGAGAGCCCCACCACCCCAGACAGGCCGCCCATCACCACCCCAGACAGGCCGCCCACCACCACTCAGGAGTTCTGAGCATCAACCCACCCCTCCAACCTAATAAGTGGTCGTATGAGGAAGTTATGGCGTTAGCTATGGGAGACCAGAGAGCCAAAATTCCTTCCAGTTTTTTTTAACTCTTAATTGACATTTTTTCCAAGCTGATATGATCCAATAGCAGATTCCTGTAATGACTTACACTAATATTTTTCTTGTTTTTCCAGTTTAATAAAATTGTTTTTTTTTGCTACACAAAGAGTTATGAAGATTAAAGATGCTAATCTTCCCTCTGTATCGATGGCACTCATGTCACCCAGCACACAAAGTGAAGGTGAGGCTGTGATTCAAACCTTAAGCCAGACTGATAAATCAGCACATACCTGTTGCCAGAGAGCCTGTACAGGTGTACAGAACCACAGAGCATGCATGTAATTGTCAGGTAAATTACTATCACAATGCTCACAAATGTTTTTGAGACCCATCTTGAACATCCTCTGTCCAGTATAGTAGATTCTGTGAAGAGTTTTAAATTGGATTAGTTGTAGGTTTGGACTTTTTGTTAGTTTGAAGGTATTTAGACAAATTTCTGACCAGAAGCTTGTGTCTGTACTTCTGCCTAAGTCTGCATCCCATTTTGTTGTTGGAATTGAGACGTCCTTATCTAAGTTGCATATGAGTTTGTATATTTTGGAGAGAGTTTTATTCAATGAAAAATTAATCATAGAGGTAACTAGTTCTGGTAATTTTAGGTCATTGTCACTACATTTAAATGTTTTAGTAATTACAGATTTAAGCTGCTGATATTTCAATAATTTATTTATTCCATGTTTTTCTTGTAGTTCTTGGTTTGTTATGAATCTTCTGTCGATAATTAAGCGCTCAAGTAGTCTTATGCCCCCTGCTTGCCAAGCAGGGAAGTGCAACATTTTTTTATTTATCTGGATTGTTCCAGATGGGTGTCATTTTGCATGGTAAGAGTGAAGAGTTTGACATTTTAAGAAATTCCCACCAGGCTGTTAAAGTAGTGCTTATATTACTACTTTGGTAGCAGTCAAGTTTTTCTATTTTTGGGCTGATAAATGGAAGATCTGACAAGTTGATCTTTCCACAGAATGCCTGTTCCAGATCCATCCATGGGTTGGTTTCTGGATTGTTTTTTAATCATCTTAAGATGTATTGCAATCTGTTGGCAAGAAAATAATTGTGGAAGTTAGGTAATTCTAAGCCTCCACAGCTTTTTCCAGATTTTAACGTTTTTAGACTAATTCTTGCAGGTTTATTGTTCCATAAGAAGCTGGATATGGCTGAGTCTAATGTTTGGAACCATTTTAGTGGTGGTTGTGTGGGGATCATTGAGAAGAGATAATTAACTTTGGGTAATATTTTCATTTTTACTGTGGCTATCTTACCCATGAGTGACAGAGGCAGGTTGACCCAGCGGGTTAGATCGTCCTGTATACTTTTCAGTAATGGGGTGTAGTTTAGTTGCACCAGTTCTGATAGTTTCGGGGAGAAATAAATACCTAGATATTTGATATTGCCTGAATTGACTGGGATTGAGGTAGTTTGCTCAGCATTACCATTCAGTGACAATAAAACTGATTTGTTCCAGTTAATTGAGTCGTCTGAAATAGAGGAAAATTCATTAATAATTGTTGAGGTTTCACTAATGGAATGTGAATTGTTTAGATAAAGTAATATGTCATCAGCATAAAGACTAATTTTATGATTACTGTATTTTGTCGTAATTCCTTTAATGCTCTCACGCTGTCTTATTGCTGCAGCCAAAGGTTCAATAAATATAGCAAACAGAGAGGGGGAGAGTGGACAACCCTGCCTGGTCCCTCTACCAAGAAAAAACCTGTCAGAAGTCTGTTTGTTGGTTCTGACTGATGCATTTGGGTTGTGATATAATATTTTAATCGAATCTATGAAGGATTCGCCAAACCCAAACTTATGGAGGGCAGCAATGAGGAACTTCCAATTTACTCTGTCAAATGCTTTTTCAGCGTCCAATGAGAGTATGGTCATTTCCTGGTTTTTAATAGTGGCAAAATCTATTATGTTAACAAGTCTGCGGACATTATCACTTGAGTGTTTACCTTTAATGAATCCAGTTTGATCATGGTGAATTATATGAGGAGTGATTTTTTCTATTCTCTGCGCGAGTGCTTTGTAAATAATTTTTACGTCTGCATTAATTAGAGAAATGGGGCGAATGTCATGAGTGACATTTCCTGTGTGGTCTATAATAGAAGTAATTGTTGCTTTTTCTTTATTAATTTTAAGCTGATTAGCTAAAAATTTACAAGATTTGTTTGAGTCTTCAAAATTTTCGAGTTACATTTTTTGTATTTGGAATTGTGTTTGCTTGTTGATGATGTCATTTAACTGAAGCCTTAAGTTTTTCAGATCTCCCAGAATGTGTTCTTGTGCAGAAGCAGCATAACCAGCCTCCAGATCTTTGATTTGGTTTTTTATTTCTAATAAATCTAATAAACCCAAAGAACACATGGTAAAATATCAGGGGTATCATTAAATTCCAAGAAGGTTGCCCACTCTTTTTTAAAGAACTGAATAAACTCTTGATCTTTTCACAGAGAAGTGTTAAACCTCCAGAAGGTGTGGGTATATCTCTAGAAATATTTACAGAAACTGGTGCATGATCACTAATGATAATTGGATGAATGTTGGAATCCTTGATATCTTTTAAAAGAGAATTACTGACTAATAAGTAGTCTAAGCGAGACTGTGAGTGGTGAACTGGAGAAAAGAAAGTAAACCTTTAGCGTCTGGGTGACATGAGCGCCAAGCATCACAGAGACCTAACTCATCCATGTGCTGCTTCAAAATACTTGCAGACCGCCATGTGCGCTGGTGTCCTGCTGTGCTGAGTCTGTCAAGTTCAGGATCAAGGACCAAGTTGAGGTCTCCTCCTATCATTTTTGTGGAGTCAGAGTGAACCGAGAGTGAGGTGAAGAATCTGTGAAAGACCTTCCCTTTATCAGTCAAGCTTTGACTGTTTTTGTGTTGGTCAGTGGTGAACTGCAAACACAACAGCTGTTCACACCAGGTCCTGTTTGACTCCAGCATCTGTACTTTTCCTGACTGTAGGTTTGATCTATGCCGGCATCCCCCCCCCCCAATTACAGTGCTTGTGAAAACTGCTGATTGATTCCATCCAGAGGCCCCCAAGGCCTCCATCCATCCAGTCCTGAGATCAATGTTCCTAATGGAGACTGAACGAGGGGGGTCATGTCTGTGCTCACAACCACCCCTGCTGCTTTCTGTCTGTGTCCAACAGGAGGGGGTTCGGTTCCAGTTGGACCCCCCCCCCCTTCAGGATGAGCTGAAGGTGCTGTGTAGCCTCCCACTGCTGCAGGGTGCACCTCTAGACCCCCTGGCATGACTGGTGATTAGGCTTGAGAAGGTTGCTTACACTGAAGAGATGCAGGTCAGTCCACAGCCTGCAGCCGTCTCTGTGGGAAGGAGGTGACCTTTGCACTTCATGCTCACAAACGTCATACAAGGAACAGAAGAAATGGATCTTTTCTCAAGTGCTTCCTTTCATATATTTCTGCACATTTCCGCAGCAGATCAGACATTCAGTACCTAATTGGAGCACCCTGGACTCCCACACCAGCTTTATGAGTATCT
Source organism: Oryzias celebensis (assembly GCA_014656515.1). NCBI lineage: Eukaryota > Metazoa > Chordata > Actinopteri > Beloniformes > Adrianichthyidae > Oryzias > Oryzias celebensis. The sequence continues at coordinate 24,162,325 of BNCR01000014.1, forward strand.
AGGGCATGGTCGCACTATCCCCCCCCTCCCCCCCACACACACAAAGAACTTTTTTTAAGAACCTGCCTTTGATGAGCGGATGTGTGGGCTTCTGTAAGGTTGCTTGCAAATGCCTTCTTTTGCAGCTATGGCTTCAACAGCAGAATTCAGGATGACTCGATGAAAGTGGAACCTCATTTCTGACAGTGCAGATATGAGCCCCAGACTCTCTCACAAATCCTCTTAGTCTACTTTTATGGGTAGTTCCTCCTCTGCATTCTGAGCCATCATTACTTCCATCGACAGCAGTTTAGCTGTTTTTCCTGTTTTCTTCCAGCCTCTGGAAGGCTTCCAATGAAAGTACTCCTGTGAAGCTTTATCAAAGCTTTTTTCATTGTTCGCTTTTGAAAATTGGCAGATCTCAGAAAACCCAGCTGGTCTATTGCACAACTATTAATAATGTACCAAAAGGCGATGCCAGAAATCCTAATGGTGTGTTTGAAAAGCCAATGGATGAGGTAACTGTCAGATCTCTGGGGGTTTGTGCCCACGCAACCAAACAATTATTTTCCTTGTTGTTTTACAGGGAAGAAGACAAAAGGAAGCAGGGCTCTCTTCAGTTTGGTCTCATTGCCTGCCTGGATGAGATGTTATCTCAAGCAGCATCTGAATACAGCAGACATTATGGAGTGCAGGTAGAGCACCACAACCTGCTATGATGCACAACTGCTGGAGATGCATGATGACTTTTTAATGTGTCTCTCTGGTCTTTTAGCACGAAAATATTCACTTTTAGTCATGATGCACATGCTAATGTAAACAAGATGATGGTTGGAGTTTTATATTAGTTGTCAAAGATGATTTTCCTGCACTTCTGCACTGCATGATTCAGATGCAATATTGCAACAGCGTCATCCATCAAGTGGCTTTCAATGCTTTTGTTCTTAGCCTTCACTGTTCACAAATGCCAACTCACCAGAAACCAATAGATGTCTTCAAAGTTACAAACCTCCAAGGATATGACCTCGCAAAAGAAACCTAACGCATTCAATAAACGGCAAAAAATTCTACTATAAAACACCAACGCAAACACCAACATTTGTGGTTCAGAGGAAGTTGCTTCAAGGGGCTCACTCACTCAACATGATTCGCGCAGCAGAGGCGAACACTTTCAATGTAAAGGTTCTGCGGCGAGAATTGAGCAGCCAGTGCAGCGAGCCAGAGTGAAAAAATCAAAACTCTGAGGAGGTCGCCATGTCTGTGTCAATCAATCAGGGACTCAACTTTGGACATGTGGCGGTCTCACTGACAGCGGTAGATCATCCAATATGGTGGATGGATCTCCTGAACTTCCATTCATTTTCTTAACCTGATAGTTCCCTCTCAGGACATCACGTTTCCTGAACTCTTCCCGCTACTGTTGGGAACAGTCTGCTTTAAACACGTTCAGAGAGATGGAAACACCACGGAAGCGCCGCCATCCAGACACAGCAGGACTGAAGCTCACTACACCAGAGAACCTCTAAATCAGAGGGGAATCACATGCTTTTTTGGCTTATGAGCCACTTAAAACACAAAATAATGTGAAGTTTTCATTTTAAATGTTCAGACATACAACCAACATGTTGTTACAACAGAAACACATGATTCCTGTTTAAAATCCATGGATGAACTAATCCTTTCATGACAACCCAAGCGAGCGCTTCACTCAGCACTGTGTGAGTCTTTATGACAAACCCTGCTGTCCATCAGCTGCTTTTGTGATGTCTGTGGTGAGTTTTCATGTGTTGTAATTTTTGTTATCAACAGAACTGCGGGTTCAAATCCCGCACCCGTCTTTTGTAGTTCATTGAATCTTTTTTCCCGCTAAATTACTGAACACACATGACTATAAATATGAATGAAAAACATCAGGATAATTCTTTGGGTTTGAAACGTCATTGGAATCTATTTTTATAGCCATGAGTTTATTTTTTTTGTAAAACTACATATTTCACACAAATAAATGTAATCTATGAAACAAATAAAGTTTAATTCTATCAGCTCATTCAGATGAATCGCTGCTCCGGGACTCGATGTTTATGCCTGTGACCCTGTGATGTATTTTTGACAGTGATTTAACAGGAGAAATTCATATTCAAGAAAAGCAGGAGTCGTATTCAAAACAAAGACAAATTGTATTCAAAACAGACATATGAAACGTGAAACTAAAGGTTGTATTCATATTATTCTGCAAAGTTGTGCACAGCTTTGTCTTTATAAATACAATGTTTTCTTTATGAATACATTTCTTTTTGACAGTTTCCTTACCCCATAGTCGGGCGACGTGAATTTGCTGCGAGAATCACGATCAATGTGAGTGTAGCTTAAGGCTGGAAGCATGTTGCAAACATTCCATGTTTGCACCTGACTGCAGAAATGACTCAGTCAAAGTCACTGAAAAACCTAGAAATGAGCATCAGATCACTTTAGTATTTCATAAAAAAAACTCTCACTCATCTTCTTCTGCAAGTTCTTCATCTCCTCTTCATCATCTCATCATCTAAGCATAACTCACATTCATTGTGGTTTGACAGGTTCTTCCAACTCCTTAGAAAAACAGCTTTTCTGTGTTTTTGAGAACTTTGTGACTCAGCCCACCTTCTTCCATTGCCAACATCTCCTTCCTCTCAGCCACCCTGCAGACTTCATCACATCCTACCTCCCAGTCTCCAAAGAACTGGCAGAGAACCAGTATCATCCTTTTTTCTGTTGGTGACCACCTCCTGTTCTATTTTCAGACAGAACAGAATCGATAAATTAAGTGAATTTTTTCTATTTTATAGTTTTTTTAAAACTTTAAAATGAAAACGATTAAATACTCCATCTGTGCTAAAGCTATTTCAGTTTTTCAATGTCACATTTTGAACCTCATGTCGCAGTTCTTTTAAATTTCCTAAAACCTTTGGATAAATGTGTTAATCCTGTTTTATCTCTTTTTATGTATTACAAAGCAGGTCTTCTAAACCTTCTGGATGGTAATGTTTTACTATGCATTAAAGGATATCCTTCATCAAGGATTTTCAGAAAAATGTAGAAAGGTTTTTATCGACCCCTGTGGCCCTGGACATAGGACTTGGTGTATTCCTGATCTTGTTTTATGTATTTACAAAGGTTGTTGTATATTCTCTAAAAGACTTTCTCATCTTCTTTACTCAAGTTTGGAGAAAAAAAAAGTCATAATGACTGAACAACTAATGGTTTCCATCACTGCAGGCAGTGTTTAAATATCCAACAAATGAGTTTACACTATAAGGTTTTGTCTGAAAATACAGGGATGTTCAAACAAAACATCAGAAGAAAAAAGTTGTTTTTTTGCCCTGATTCTTTCAGAATAAAACACAGGCTCAGAAATGGGAAGGTCTTTGGAGAAACGCTGCAGTGAGACGGACAGACCCTTTTTGGAGGAGGCGCCACACTTTCAATTCCCACCTACCTTCAATGATAAAGTGTTTTTGTCACTGAAGGGCACCTAAAATAGTGCCGTATGCGGAGCTGCCCAGTACATGGAAAACTGGAACACAGAAGGTTCTGGTGGCCTCGTCCTCCCACAGGGACTTAAAAAGCACACAGAGCCACTGCCGCGCTCATTAAAACGCCCTCAGTTTGTTGGAGGAGAGAAACTTTTCTTGCAGGAAGCATCTTCTTTGCTGAGATAACTTCATTCAGAACCGGGTCAGGGACGGAGACTGTGCTGGTTTATCCAAGCACACCTCATGGGCAGGTATGTGCGTGATAGTTTACTGAATTCCAGGGAAGGAGGTCCCTGACTGCACCGGCGCTGATTAACCAGAGCATTCTCCTGTCACTCACAGGTTCCATCTGAGGAGAACTGTTCCTCTGAAGTGATCCAGCATGCTTCACATTTCCTATCTGAAACGTTGGGATCTTATAGCAATCCCTTCACTGAGTTAGACTTTTCCTACATATCAATGCCAAAGACGTGCAGGCAGCAGATGGAAACAAACATCTATTTAAAGGCTGCGGGGGGGCATGCATGCGATTGGGGGGTCTCTGGAGGCCGAGCACACCAAGCGCACAGACAATCAAAGCAGGCGAGTGACAACAGACCACACTGAAAGTGTAAAAACATGGGATAGTCACCAGAGATTTACTAAAAAAACATGTTCAATTTCCTGAAGGATCTCAAGCTCTCTAAAGACGTTTCGGACCTCATCTCTCTCTATGCACTGCTGCTTGTTCATGTACTTCATGGCATACATCTTCTCAGTGTCCCTCTTTTGCACAATGCATACCTGCAGAAAGAGGGGCAGAAGGGGGTGGGGGTGGGAGAGAGAAGGTGGTGTTAGTGCAAGGCAGAGAAAACTTCTCCAAAAAAGATCATGGACACAAAGCTGGATCTGACAGATTTGATTCCTCGGGATCTGTCAGACCCTGAAGGCAAGAGTGGAGAGAACCCCTCCAGCCCAAAAGAACTCCTTTCAAACACAGAGACGGTAGCTGAATAATCAGGCCTGCATGAAGAAGTTCTGCTCCAGTTCAGGACCAGAACCAAACTCCAGAGAATCCTTCCAGCTGCCCGCTGTCACACGACCTGCCATCAAACACTGAACAATCATGTCAACATGATTCTGCAACGTGCAACTGAAAGAAAGAAATCCGTTTGCACTTAGGATGTACTTCCACTAATTAGACGTGTTGGTGTGTGTGCTGTCTCACAAAACCTGCTACGGGAAGTAAAGTTTTACATGCTGGAAGCTGGAGAAAAGCACAAAGAGCACATCATGACAACAGCAGAAACAGCTGGACTTCAAGGTTTTCAAGTTGAAGATGCTTCACCTTTAAGCCAATAGGCTTTGTCCCAAAGCTGATCATTATAATCTGCCAAAATAACTACATTATTCTGCAGAAATTCAAATCCTTCACAGATGCAGTTCTAATCAAACCAAACTGAACTGAATTCTCTTCAGTTTACTGCATGAATACATGAAAGGTGATTGATCGAGATGATTGTTTCAAACTAAAAGTTCATCCTTCAAACATTTTCTCTGGGCGTCTTCCTAAAATCTTGACACCTCTCCTCTGTAACAAATGATTAGTGGTGGGGAGGAACTTATAGTTTTCACAGAATAATGTTCACAATAGCTATGCCATAAACCTTTCCCCTTCTGTTAACCTTGAATAGGAAACAACAGCCAGATTTCTGTGGTCATGGAAATGCTTGAGGAGATTCTGAGGGCGAGTTCTTCAGCCGCTCGCGTTCCTCACAGGCAGGAACCGAGGGCAGCGGCAGCACTGCAGCCGGAGCATCAATCGTTCCTGTAACTGCTGTGCCTCAAGCTATGACGAGGGATCTGATAAGCTCGAAATGAATGTTGTTTTTCCAGTGAAGCTTGATTTGTGACATTTATCTGACTTCCTGAGTGCAGAGAAACAACAGAAGCAAAAGCATAATGTTGTATTATTCTCTGCTCCTCCAAGAAGAAAACAAAATCCTGCAACAATTCTAGGACACTTTCTGCTAGAGGGACTTTTCAGAGGTTTCATTACAGTCACTCAGCTCTTTTCCTTGACTGGGACGTTTGAATTTCCTGGCACAGGCCCACAATGTCAAACATCCAGATGTATTCAATCCAAATCTTGACTTGTCACTAGGAATCTGATGGATGATTCAGCATCTTTACCTACTCAACAGGTATGCAGAAATGCATGACATTTAGTATGAGCAGTCACCTGTCAGCCAAATAATCCTCCTTTTGATTCTTTTTTTCTGATTTCACAGCAACAAATAAGTCAGATTTTCTCATTCAGTTAATACCTCACACATGCAGTGCTGAGATGGTAAATAGTATATACGTCTATAGCGCTTTTCTTCCTTCACTGAAGGCCCAAAGCGCCTTACAGTCACATTCATGCACTGATGGAGGCTCAGCTGCCAGACTCTGGTGCTAACTTTCCATCAGAGGCACTGTGGGGTTCAGTGTCTTGCCCAAGAACACTTTGACACATGAGTGACCAAGGTGGGAATCAAACCTGCAATCCTTCGATCACAGGCTGCCCTTTCCACTGCACCACGGCCGCCACCAAATTGCAGGGTATAATCAGCTCCCAGAAGTTTTACTTTGAAAGGATTTCTTCTTTAAAGCAGCATCACGGAGTAAGAAATGAGAACAAAAGGAATGTGTGAAATGACTTTTTTTCCCTTCCAAAAGATGGGATTACTATTCCAGTCAGTAAACTCATCATCAAAAAGACTGTGAGGTACATCACTGACATCCTGCTGCCAAGCAGGAAGTTTGTTGTGAACTGCGAAGACAAACAAAACTTCAGGGATTTTTGATGGATCTGAGATAAAGTATGAATTCTCCTGGTTCTAGGGGAGTGTGAGGGAGTGCTGACTAAGTTTGACCTGAAACTCCAGAGTCCTGACATTTCATGCTCTCCTGGAGATGGGAGCCCAGCAGGAGGACTGACGCTTGAGCCGGATTGTGACTGTCTGCCCAGTGTGATGCTGTGCACCACCTCTTGGCCCCCCAACCCACACTGACTGAACCTTTCACTGAGTTTGGACTTTCTACACTGTGACCACAAGAGACGAGAACGACATGATGATGGGACGGCGGGTTTCATTCATGAGCTGAAGGCCTGTAGGCGGTGGTTTTTCCATGCAGCATTCAGACCAGAGTCACACTGACAGAAGCTCACTGAGTCAATGCCGGCCTTCACAGAAGCCAACTTCTGGAAAAAGGTGAGAGCATAAGGTCCATTTGTCTTCAGGTCAGTTTAGTTTGTTTTGGTTTCACAGTAATAGATTACTTTTGTCATTCTCTTGTGCCACACTCTGGTTAAGCATGGCAGACATAAACACAGAAGGAGGGACAGATAACCCCCCCTTGTGGATGCAGCATCAGGAGTTTCAGTGCATCTACAGCTGCAGCTTCTGCTACCATCATAATGAGGTCTGTCATGTGACGGAGTTCTCACTGTCCACTCCACATAATGCTCTTTTTGCAAAGTTACAAAAGACTTTTGTTCTGTTTTTTTGCTTCTCCTCATCTTCAGTGTCAGAGTCTGTCAAAAACAGACCCATGAGTCAGATTAGAATTCACTTTTGTTAAACCATCAATCAAAGCCGGATGGTTTTCCATCAGAAACCTTTTTACTATAGAAAGGGTTTCCCGGATGCTTTTCTTCCCTTCAGAGTGCTGCATTTTCTATTTTTAGATTATTAATAATTAAGTGTCAATCATCCCACATTATCTGCACACCTCAGCAGCTGGCCAACTGAGTAAAATGACGACAGTTAAAAAGGATTTTTTAGTTTATTCATGGAAATATTAGCAATTCAATGCATTAGAGTCAGCTGTGAAAAAAAGAGTTAACAATTTAGAGGTGAGAGGGGTGATAACGCGCTCCGCTGGCTCTTTGCATATGAATGGAGGCATTTCCTGCTGGTTACCAGAATTTCAGCAAGTTTATGCGAAACAGCAGACGGCAGGAACACTTTCTCTTCATCCTGTACAAATGGAGTTAGAATGTCCACTTATTCCTAAAGATCAACCAAAAATGACCAAAAAACAAGTGAAAATATCAAGATTTAATGTGTCCAGATTCACCACATTTAAGGCAAAGCGAAGAGCAGGACGCTTCACTGGACACATCACACCACAATCAAGAACATGTGGGTGGGGCTCCATTTTCATACAGTCACTTGTTCACTTTTCACGTATGAAACCAAGTCAAAACTTCCCAAGAATCGATTATTCTGTCTTCAATGTAAGCAGTATTTGGGGGCGGGGCTTCCCTCTGAGCGTTCTGCTGTAACATCAGCTGTTTGCCCCCTCAAACATGAAAGAGAGATAAGAGAACAGCAAACCAGAAACCCATCAGTCTGTTGGAGGGGGTGTAAGCTGTGGGACCGTGGTCACAGTAGCCCTTCGCTGTTGTCGCTCGGCTGGGATTTGTGTAGATACAGAAAAACGAAACCTTCACTGGATCAATACGGGAAAAGCCTACTGTTTCCATGGGGGGGTCCTCTCCTGCTTCAAAAGCAGCAGACACTTAACTGGTGGTGTGGGGGCTCTGTCTGCAGGCAGCAGGAAGAACAATGTTCTCCTAGGATCTTAATGCCGTCACACTCCTGAGCAGCTGTTCTCTGTCCAACATGGAGCCTGTTCAGGTGATGGAGGCTCCTGATGGTGTAAAGGACATGAAGGATGAAGACTTCCACACTGAGCACCTTCTGTTTCATCCTCGAAGGCTGATACAGGAGGAAGAAACCTTCCTTAGAATTACAGCAGCAGAGATTCTCACTTTCATTAGTTTGGAGCTCTGAGTCGTGACTTTGTTTTTCTGCAGCACATCCATTATCAGTTCTGAGGAAGAAAAACAGCACCAATAAGGAGGAGATGTGCAGCAGCCTCTGGACTTCATTTCCGTTGCTCCTACGATTGACTCCAAGAAAAAAAACTTTCACTTTGTCCAATAAAGACGAATGCATACAGTAAATACATCTAAGGATTTATACAAGCAGCAGAAGTCATCTGAAAAAAACACAACAGCAATACTCTGAGTAAATATTCAATAGTTTGACAATTCCTATCAAAAAAATGACAGCGACTCAATGAGAGAAAAAAAAAGCTCCGGACAGAAAGTCACAAAATCTGCTGGAAAAGTCCACAGAGACTCAGGGTGACCTATCTGCTGTGTGACCCATCTGCTGCAGATCAGAAAACTAATTTTAAATTCCACGGAGTTAAGCGTCCAGCCCTAACTCCAGTCTTTGAGCCAGCTGCAGGATGGGAGGAGGAAGTTAAATACTGAGGTCACGGGATAATGATTTTATGAGCAGCTGGAGAATTCAATGTGAAGATATAACAAATTCTCTGGGTTTAACTAAAAAAAACACTTATTGAAAGTCACCGGAACAATTCCACTTCTTTTACCGCAAGTCGTTTGGTTTGCCTGAGAAGGCTAAAAGGTTTGGTTTCATTCAAACTCTTCTTCTGCAGCTGTTAAGAAGAGCAACATTTGAAAGAGTCTTCCTCGAGGGTGGAGCTACTTGGCAGTGGTTTCTCCCTCCCCTAATTTCTCTATAGATTTGCCCCTCTCTCGTTTTTAAGTGCACCATAGACATGTAGGACCCTTGGTGGGACCTCTGACCTTCTGTCCCCCGTCCCTGGCGAACAGGGCCGTCAGCAGCGGCGGCCTTGTCTCATGAGTGAGGGCCTTCTGGGCCTGGTGGCCCCCTCCCCACACAGGGAGAGGAATCCCTTTAGTTCTCTGGAAAGACCATGAGCGGGGGGATCACATTCTATCTGAGCCTGGGGGGTGTCCATGTTTTTTATGGTGCGGGTTCGTACCCGGGGCTATGGTGGGGGATGCTAGGAAATCCTGGGTGGTGGTGGGCGGCTGGTCTGGGGTGGGGGGCTCTCGGGTATTGGGGCCCCACGCTGGGCCCCCTGGCGCGGGGGGAGGGCTGCTCTTCTGGCTGGGTTAGGGCTTGCACTCTGCCTCACTGCTCTCAAGTTTTGGGAGACTGTATGGTGGTCCTGGGGGCCCTGGTCTGGGTGCTCGACCAGACTGCCAGGCGGGTGAACTTTCTCAGTTGTCCTCACAGTATGGGTGTGGGGGGTCCTGGTCACCGGCGCTGCATTGGCGGGGGTCTTGGTGAGGGGATAGATGGGAATTCTCCCTCCTTTTTTATTTTTACATTCCATCATCCACTTCATCTTAATATAAACATGATTTTATCTCTCCCCCCCCCCGTTATCATCCTCCAATTTCTTAAACCCCTCCTTTCCCCCGGTTTTATGTGCCACAGGAGAACATTGGAGTCCTCTTTGGGATGCTTTCTATTGCTACTCTGAAACCCCAAGAAGTCATGGTACTTCCAACTGCTGTTTAGCCCAATGGCAAAAAACAATGGTCACAGACCTATACCTTGTTCAAAGGCGAAAGGATACAATCCTTTTGTCCACTGAAAAGGGCTCCAACACTTGGTCCAACACCAGAACGCTGCCCCTCACCGTGAGCAACTCCAGAATGGTAGTCCGACCCTACACCTGAGGGACTGAGACGGAGAGCACAGGTGTAGCGTGGAGGTGAGCATGACTATATCCAGCCCATACCTCTCAATTTATCACACAAGCTCAGACTCCTTCTCTCTAAGAGAGGTAATGGGGACCCAAAAGCCAGACTTTGTGACCAGAGGTTGGGCCACCAAGTTCCTGCCTATGACCGGTGCCAAAACCACATTACAGTGACCCATCTTGAGCTGTTCTAGAGGTGGTGGTATATAGGAGTGTGATCTTGCATAATTTCTTCAAGTTAGCTCCATTTAAGGTAGAGACCCTCAGGAACTTTATTGCTTCTGACTCATAAGGCAGTTCTGAAGTGCTCTTTGTTTGACTGGAATGGAAGACCCCACCAGGCGGGTTAGGCCAGACAGCTTGGCCCAGACTCAAGCTCTCAAATTTGTCCACATTAATGTTGACTTTCACAGAGTTTTCAGCTTGAAGTAAACAATACGGAAAATCTAAAGAACAAATTCAGTTTCTCTGAAACCTTTGCAATTTAGTTTTTTGAATAAAATATCATTCCATAATGTTTCATTCCTACATTAAATGTTGTATAAAATTCAAAATCAGTTTCTGAATATGATTTTTGTTGTAGTTTTTTTTAAGAGTCTCCTTCATTTCTTTCTTTAATATTGGTATATTTTTTCTGGAGAACATTCTGAGCTGCTGATGTCAGAACATCTCAGACTACTATACCTCAGATAGACCCCAGGCGACAGCATAGAATGCAACACTCTGTTGTTTCAGCATTCACCCAATAAAATTTGTAGATGTTATGCTATGTTGAAGAGAAAATCACTTTAAGTCAAGAATTTCCTCTAGAATGTTTTGGGTGAAGACCAGGAGAGTTGTTTCTCGATTCTGATGATCATTTTTAACAGGCGCCAGTGGATGCAGTTCATTTCTCAGAATCAAAATGCAGCAATAGAAATTTTGTTTGGTGGTTATTATTAATTAGGGACAGATATATAAGCAAAACTGAGTGTGATTCTGGATTTAATGGATGATCCAATTTTTCCAGTCAGTAGTCTGCTGGAAATGAAACAAAATATCCTATGTGTCGAGTCTGAGTTTGTGAGCACTCGTGTGTGTGTTTGTGTGTGCGTGTGTGTGTGTGTGTGACTTGTTTTGTAGGTTGGAGAATATGGTCAGTTGCTCAAAACTGATAGTGCAAAAAATATTTATGAACAGTCACACAATGACTAAAGTCTTCTGAAGGAATGAGGCAATTGCTCCTTGGTCCACCAGGGGGTGTCTGGTGCATTTAGTGACAAAAATGGGATTTTGCGTGACCATGAATGTGCGTCGTACACACTGAGGATGTCGGTTTAAAACCCAACCATATGTTACACCATTAAACTGAGGAAAGTGAGTTGTTGCATCCCTAGACACCCAGAGGAGAGAAGAAGAGACACAACTGGGAAATCCAATAGAACTAATAGTTTCACTCCACAGGCAAAGACATGGAGATCCAAATAAATAGAGACAAAAATCTAACTGAACAAAAGACCAAACAGTCCCATCACAACGTTTAGGTAAAGAGCAGGCAAAATGAAAGGTGGTAAAGTGCAAGCAAGCCAGACAATAGGCGACTTCTGGCGCTGCTGCTGGGGTAAGGGGCATCACATGACACATATGTTCATTTGAATACTGTTACTTTTTTTGACTGAGGACATACATACGTGGTTTTATAGAGGAATGCAGCCAGAGTAAGGCAGAGGCTGCAGTATCATTTTTAGCTGAATTCTTGTTTTTTGTTTACACTGTGGACTGTCACCCAGCTGTGGTTCTGCCATGTTTTCAACAGGAAAAACAGGCTCAGAAGTTATGTGTCCAACCAGGCAGGGCATCGTTTAGAAGAAGGAAAAGCAAAAATGTTCAATTTGCAATTTTTCTGAAGTAAACTTAATGCTGCTGCAAAAGCATGATTTAAAACTTGAAACAGCATTGTATGCTGTGTTTAGGAGCGTTTTTTAACCATGAATACAAAGACAGACAAAGACATTCATTCCATTCGGCTGCTTCCATTTCAGCATGCTGGTGCGTTAACTTTGCATCACTGTCACAATCTCATGCCTTAATGGGACACTTCAATACACCAGAGCCTTGAGTCATTGAAGCTTTTTAAAAAGATAAAACGAGTATGGTGTGCAGGAGGCCATTATCCAGACACCTCCATTAGTCACAAACTACATTTACAAAGTAGTATGGTTAGGCAACGTTGCATAAACAGAATAATTGATTCATATTAATGAAGAAGATGAAGTAGATCAAAACGAAGAAGGCTTCAGACGTGACGTCTGCCGCTCCATGTACTCCATGTTCACCAGATGAGCTCTCAGCCATTCTTATGTCACTAATATAAAGCTAAACATTTTTCTAAGAAGCAACTGAACAATGTTTTTTTTAGTTTCTCACATTTCAGCATCTTTAGAAATGAAACTTTCAGAGGAGAATGTGTGATGTATCAAAGGTTACTCATACCATGTTCTGGTTTAATACTGATTGGTTGTAGGGTATGGATTAAAAAGTGGTAATAAACAGTGATGATGCACATCTTATGCCACGGTCACACAATGAGGAGGCATCGGCAGAATCTTCAAGATTTCCTGCTGCTTCATAATTCTTTTTGAAAATCGTTGGCGTGGACGTGAATGTAGGCGGCAGCAGTCAAGCGGCTGTCAGGCGTGCAGAATGACCCACTTTTATATACCCCCGGGCTACCGGTGGCACTAGATACAGATTTCCGCCATCCGGAGATTTACTTATTGTCCAGTCTGAGCTGCTGTCGCCCGATTTCATAATGGCGTCATCTCCGCCTGCCACCGCATTTCTTGCAGATGTGCCTGGACGGCCACTGACCAATGTCAACTTTTAGAGAGAAGTCTTCAGTCACCGTAAAAAATAAACTTTTCTATGGAACCTCTGCAGCCACCGCACGGCATGAAAAATTGCAACTGCCGCCTCCTGATTACAAATGCTGCAATATGGCCACCTGCCGAATTGGAATTTGCTCGTTGAGATAGAATAATCAGAGTCTGCACAGAGCAGTTCTTCACTCTGCTCCTGCTTCCTGGAACATCTTACAGAAAGATCAGCTGACAGAACTGCTTCCTTTAAATGCTTTTAAAATGCGACTGAAAGAGACTGCTTCATTATCATACAAGTATTCTTTATGTATTCAGGTCACGTGAGCTGCCCTTTTGAAAAAAAGTAATACTGAGAGGGGCCAGTAAGTGACGCTATTGTTTTTGTTGTGACTCAAAGTTCAAGGCCAGTACGTCGTCACATGTGGGAGGGTATCACAGTATGGCAGCCTGGCGGTCCTGGCTCGTCACATGTGCGTTAGTAACAGAAGATGTTCATAGATTGTGGCGGGATACAGAAATAAGTTGCACTTTAAGAGCGGAAAAGCTGTCATTAGCTGGTGTTCTGAAGAGTTCTAGAGCTGCATGGCGGCGTGTGGCGGGGTTCTGAAGAAAGCTGTAAAGTTCATGGAAAGAGCGCTAACTAGCAAGACTAGGGTGGAGTTCTGAAAGGCTGCCGAGCTGCAGGACGGCGGGAGTTTGGTTTATTTATATACCGTTGTTCCTGGACAGTTCAATTTTATTTTGGCTTGACCACAATGGGTAATGTTATAATGCATGTTCTGCACAGAGGGAAGACATCATTGTCAGGACTGCTGGTGTGTAAGGCCGCACCAGTCAGAGCCGGCCATTTACCATCACTTTTCTGTGAGTTTGAATTTCTTAATCTTGTGACAGTGTGCTAGCATAATATTGTGAACAAGTCAGTGGCCTCTTTTGTGTTTTATTTTAGAATAAGACCGCTGCTGTTGTCCTGTTTGGGATTCTTTTTTTTATTTGTTCCATCCTGAGTTTTCTTTGCTGCATAACCAAATTAAGATAAAATTAATGCTGTTCCCTTTCATTGGAATAGTCGGGAAATGAAATACCCACATTATTTCGGAGCACTTGTGTCTGGCCTCTCATTCTACACCGGGCTACATTGATAAATCTAGAAATGTTAATGTAATGTAACTGTATTATTTTAGTTTAATGTATTCTTGTTTTAGATATTTAGATTCTCCTGGAGACGAGGTTTTTAATCTCAATCTGGTTAACCATCCTGGTTAAATAAAGGTTAAATGAAATTAAATAAATCAAATCTGCTGAAAAGCTTGCATTTAGATCGCTGTGCAGTAGCATTTTGGGATATGTGACTGTAGGGTAATGCCCTGACAAGGTGTCTATTATCAGAAATTAATGGAAGGAACCGTAGGACGTGATCAGGCCCCCATTGTCCATTCATTTCTGATAACTGACACCTCGTTGGGTATTATCCCTTACATATCTAATGTTTTTGACTTGAATGAGTCTGTGAAACAGAAAGAGTCTCAGTCTACTAGACACTGGAATGACCTCTGAGTTATTGGAATGAAGAATGTTCTGCAGGAAAATCCGTTTTCAGGCCCTTTCATCACAGCGGCAAATCTCATAGATTCATCCAGGTCCTCGGAAATGCAAACTATTCTAGTTTTCATGCTTCCCTTTAAGCTCATGTAAATTATTTTCCAAATCTAGTCTTTAAATAGTTTCAAACTTAAAACTCCAAATAACATGTGGATAACTCAGCTGCTCACACAAATAAACAAACAGCTGAAAGAAAGAATGTGAGGATGAACTCACTTCAAAGTCTTCCTGCTCATTTCTTAAAGCCGCAGTCTGGTATATTTTTGAAAAAATATATTCATGCCTTTTAATCTAAACAAAAATAAAGATTCTGTGGGGCTGAATTCTGTTTGGTTGTAATTCTACCTGTGTTTTGAACTGGTTTGAGTTAACTTCTGTGTTTGTTTCAAAGTTTCTGTTGACAGCAGGTTGGACCTTCAGTCATCCACAGCTATCTATCTGTTCGTCTGTCTGTCCAGTTCTGCATTTCTGCATGGAGGGGATGCGGAGGCGGGTTCAGTGCATGACTCCTCATGTTCAGTGTTTCGGTGAGCTGTCACTGTGTTCTCAAAGGAACACGTGCACCGCTTAAGTGCTTTTTAGCTCAACATGTATGGAAAGCCTTTTCAACATTTTCTCTATAACCTTGATGTCAGATGTTTAAAGTATAACTAGTAATGCCAAAATTACGACTAGTTTACTAGTGACAGCAAAAAATGTGAACTACAATACTAGTAATGTGTGCATTAGTTCACTAGTGAGCTAGGAATAGTAAGACATACATAATAATGTTTAAATAACTAAAAATACTTGGCGCTTTGAGGTATTTTATCACTAAAACATTTTCTTTTGAGGGTTTCTGGCAGTCATCGGCTTTTTGAACTGCGCAAAAAGTTTTTAGTGCCCCAATGTCGGAACAGGAATGAGCCGATCAGAGCCGATACTTTGTGACCTAGTGACATTCGTTTTGCGCCCCTTGGAAATGCGAAGTGAAAAGGAATTTTAAGACACATTTCACGCGGCGAGATTTAAAAAGAAAAAGCAATCTTCATCGGCTTTGTCACTTTAACTTTGTCACAGAATGAGCGGTGTTGAAGTAGAAAATGAAAACGCAGTTTGGAGGATTGATTTTTTATTTTATTTAAAAGACAAGTAACGCAGTTAAATTTTGAAACTGAAAAAGCATTTCTGTGAATCCATTTTAATTTTCAAATTTGATATTTCTTATTGAATTTTGGTACAAGTTTACTTGAAAACTTTTTGAAAATTAAATTTCAAATGTCTTGTTCTGTATCATTTTAAATAAATTACAGAATGAGCGGTGTTGAAGAAGAAAAAGAAAAAGTAATTTGGAGAATTGAGTTTTCATTTTATTTTTGACTCACCTGATGCAGCTTTATTGTGAAAATGAAAAAGCATTACTATTATTGACTTTTATTTTGAAATATGACTCACATTTGCTTCCATGATCTAAAGGGCAGGTGTGGAAGTTGTATTTTATCTAAAGGGGGATGTCGTGATCTCGCAAACGGAAGTTGCATGTTTTTTTTTAAATGAATGTTATTATTTTATGGCTGATCTTATTTGCACATATTTACGTACGACCAGCACAAAAAGTGATGCACATTGCAGATTTCCCGCATGTATTTCAAGTGCGTCCCAGGCTGGATTTTGTTGTTAGCGGCACATATTTAAAAACTTAAAGTCCTGTTAGCTATCACACATCTATGTGTGTGAAATGTGTTCTCCGCATTTGATCCATCTCCTGATGAAGTGATGAGCGGCAGAAACAGCCACACTCAGGAACCATTTAATGGTTTATCCCTAAATGTTACCGTAATCCTAACCCTAATCTTAATCCTCTGGGTTGGTGCAGCCAAGAAAAAAATTCAGCATTCGCTGCACGTATTTGAAAATTACATGTGAATAGATACTTTATTTGTTGCTGGATAAGCAAAGTGTTACAGAAAAGTAACATAGTGTTACAATTATTACCAAATTGCAATAAAGATCATGGACAAATCTCAAAAGAGACAAAAGCACAGATAGTGCTTATATTTACAGGGGAAAATTATGTTCAGCTCAGCAAGTTGATGGTTGGATTTATCTCAATATTAATTAAATATTGAATAAAAAGCTGTCGACTGTTATTACTTTTATTGCTTTGAATCAGTAACAAGCTGCATATGAAAATGACATTAAACATGTGTACATCTTTGAAGGTAACGGGGTGGTACTTCACATCTTGGACAGAACTCAGTGAGACTCAGTCATGGTCGTCTTTAGATTTGCTGGAAAACAAAGTTTCAGGAGCTTTTTCCAGCAATTAGCCATTTCCCTCTGGAACATCTTGATAAGTGCTCATAAATATTGTATTCATAACATTAAACTCAAGAACCATCCTGTTGCAGCATTGATATTAGCCGTTTTATATTTCTAGGATCAGAAACTATACATATTATGTAGAAGTGATGCTGAAAAACTCATCCATGCATTTGTTACGTCTAGGCTGGATTACTGTAACTCTTTGCTAGCAGCGTGTCCTAAAAGTTCTTTAAAAAGTCTTCAGCTTGTTCAAAATGCAGCAGCTAGATTGTTAGCAGGAACCAGCAGAAGAGAACACATGACTCCTGTATTAGCTTCACTTCACTGGCTCCCAGTTCAATCTAGAATCAAGTTCAAAATCCTCCTGCTAACCTATAAGGCCTTGAATGGTATGAACCCATCCTATATTAAAGATCTCATAGAGCCTTACAAACCAAACAGAATACTTCACTCACTAAATGCAGGACTGCAGATTTCATCTCTCGTCATTCTGAAATCCCCGTTTTGAGTTGCGCTTTTATTTTTTGCGGTTGCGACTCAAAAACCTGCAAATCAGTCAAATGAGCGACATGCCAATCCAGTTGCTCATTGGCCACCAAATGACTACGAGTCTGACGTCGCGTCAGAGCATCAGCGTTGCTAGATCCTGTCAATTGCTGGGGGAGTCATGGCGGACCAGCAAACCGAGGTAATTTTTAAAATTTCTTTTACTATATAAAAAAAAAAAACGATAAAATGTGTAACCAGAGGACGCCAGCGTAGTCAGATGAGCTCCCCCAGTAACTAGTGGTGAAAAACAATGTTAGAAAGTAAGATGTTTGCATGACAAACCATTGTCATTCGTTGCAAATGATGTGATTTTGCTAGCTTTTCTAGCTCAATGCTAGCGGGGTTTCTCGCTCTTGTCATGACTAGTACGGATTAAACAAAGGCGATTATTATAACAGTAATAATCGCTAGCGGAGTTTCTTTCTTTCTCTCTTTTGTCATGTCATATCATGTCATGTTATGTACGGACTAAACAACGGCGATTACTGTCAAAGTCTATCCGTATCGTTCATGTCAAACTTGGGAATAATAGCCCGTTTATTGCTTCTACAATTAATCAGATTATTTTTTCAAAAGTCAAAGAATGTGTAACCTAAATAATGCTCCTCTATCTTTTCTTATGAGATTACAGAGGGAAGTACTGGAACGACTCTTGAACAACATAGAGAGAGCAGTTTCAAACCCACTAGATGTGGGTCATCTACTTTTCACATGTAACCATGAATTGGCATTCATTCGTTCTGTTTCAAACCAAGTCAGCATATCTGAAGAGGTTTTTAATGCTCTAATAAATCTGCATGCACTTCTGACACAACATGAGCAACACCGTGGCCCAGTTGTGGAGTTTTTGAACAACAGTCTGGGACGTCCAGAAATCATAATGAAGAGAAGTTAAGAGAATGGCTTGAAACAGACTTGTCGATCCCATCCATTTCAAACCTTATGGGTATATCCAGGAGAACAGTCAATAGGGCCTTGAAAAGGCATGGATTATCAGTAAAGAGCACATATAGTCATACTGTATATCTGATGACCAACTGGACCAGCTTGTTCTCAGCATCAAGAGAAGCAACCTGACTATTGGTTGTCGAATTATGACAGGCAAACTTTAATCACCTTTGGGAAAAATAATTGTAGCGAAAAATGTTACGAAAGTAAGATGTTTGCATGACAGACCATCGTCATTCGTTGCAAATGATGCAAATACTGGTGTACGCCCATTGAGACGGCTATGACTGTGATTTGGGCTATAGAAATAAAACTGAATTGAATTGAATTAGCCTCCCTTTTGGACCAAGTTTTCCTCATGACTCCATCATACAAACAACATTAAGAATTTGAGAAGAGCACCAGTTTAAATGAAAAAAAACATTATTTTTTGTGATGTACAAATAAACGTAAACCAAATAAAACAGCAATCACAAACAAGCAAAACTAAACATCAACAATTACCTGCTAATTAAAATAACAATAAAAACCAAATGAGGTAAAAGAATTAAAAAATGCTACATCTAGCCAGGCGGATCCTTCTGCAGTCTTGTCTTTCCCTTTTTTTGAAGTATGCTTATTAGGATATGAAAAACAAATAAATGTTTCAATCACACCTGCTGACGCTCCAAAGAATGCACTGCTTTGTTTTCTACATTCCAAGTGAAATGTTGACCAAAGTCACCAAATAAATGTCTCACATTTTACAAATCCCATTGACAGACCATCTAACCTCTGGGCGCATAACATCAAAAACAAAAGCCAGAAGCTGGATCTCGCCTTTCCTCATCAGGGCCCTGACTCCTGGTGGCTTTTTCAGTGCCCCCAGTAGCTGAAGAAAATCTGAGAAGATATGCAAACATCAGAACAAGTGAACTGTAAACACACATATAATATTTTAATAGACCTGCTATCTCTGTCTGCACCTTTAGTAAAACAGGTTTGACATTCACAATCTTCCCATAAAGCTATTACAAATTTCCCTAGGCAAACGATGCTTGACTGAACTATTATTTTTAAACAGAAGTTTTAATATAATAAACATTTGATTAAAAACAGGACACTTAAGTTTAAAAAAGGCATTTACCGTGAAAATTGGTGCAGTCGTATCAAACTCAGTTAGTTAATTAAACATGATAGATAATGTGTGGATGCTCATTCTCTGAGTGAGTTCTTCACTGAAATAAATAAAGAGCCACAAAGATCTTAAAATTATTTGAAAACTATGATGTGAATAAATGGTGCAAAAAATGTATTGTTTTAGGTAATGCACAAAATCATATTCAAGTTCTGTGACCTAAAATTTGTAGATAATGGTAAATGGCGTAGACTTTTCTACCTTCCTCTTTTTGCATCTGTTTTCTGTTGGACACTAAAGGGTATACAGCAGGGATAGACAACTCCAGGCCTCGAGGGCCGAATTTCTGGATGTTTTCCGACATACCATGCTCTGGTATGTTTTAATTGGCTGGACACACCTGAAGCAGGTAATCAGTCATGATTCCCTGCTGGGCTTGGATTTCTGACACTGCTGCCTGGCCTGAAGGCCTGAAGTTGCCTGTCCCTGATATAAGGTCATTGCCCCACTCTGTAATTAGAGTGGTAATTCACAAATATGTCATATACAGCATTAGTAAGATTATAAATTGAGGGTTGAGAAGTTCGGGTGGTGAAACTATTGACTGTAAAAACAATAAAGTGATATGTCTATGGGTGAAATCAGACTCATTCTTTAGTTAAGCCAAAGTAACGTCGACACAGACTTTTGAATCATTCAAATAGAAGAACTTAGCAGAAAAAAAGACAGAAATGTATGCGGCATCTAGTCCTTTAAATTCATCTTCATAGAATGCTTCAGTGAGAAAATAACAGTAGTTTTATAGAGAATTATTAACATACTTTTTAACTTGCGTCGTTATCTCTCCTCGAGCCGTTGTTTGAATACACACGAAGAACTATTTCCACTTCTGGCATTTAGTAGATGTCCATCCGCCATGACAGATCCATCTGCCTGTTAGCAACTTGTGTAAATACGTTATGGACAAATGCACACAACATTTTAAAAAATTTTAGAAATGGGTGATGGAACAATTGATCATATTTTGTGAGTGTTCTAAGTCACTTTGCAGATCCAGAATTTTTTTTTAAAGGATTTCTCCTCTTTTTCTCTTTGGCCACAAGGACATTACAGGTAATTATTATGATGAGGCAATGTTCAAGTATTTCTTTTTATTCCGAAAGATTAAGAAAATCACAGGGCTGTAATAATCAACAGTAAAAGCACACTGGGACTGAAAGGGTTAATCCTAGGTTGAGGGAGCTTTGTTGTAGAGCCGTTTGTAGAGCTGTTTGCGGTGCACTGGTTAACTAGTGGGCTGTTTGCGGTGGGATGGTTACCAAATAGGCTGTTTGCGGTGCACGAGTTAACTAGTGGGCTGTTTGCGGTGCACTCGTTAACTAGTGGGCTGTTTGCAGTGGGATGGTTAACTAGTGGGCTGTTTGCAGTGCACTGGTCAACAAGTGGGCTGTTTGCAGTGCACTGGTCAACTAGTGGGCTGTTTGCGGTGCACTGGTCAACTAGTGGGCTGTTTGCGGTGCACTGGTTAACTAGTGGGCTGTTTGCGGTGCACTGGTCAACTAGTGGGCTGTTTGCGGTGCACAGGTCAACTAGCGGGCTGTTTGCGGTGCACTGGTTAACTAGAAGGCTGTTTGCGGTGCTCTGGTCAACTAGTGGGCTGTTTGAGGTGCTCTGGTCAACTAGTGGGCTGTTTGCGGTGCACTGGTCAACTAGTGGGCTGTTTGAGGTGCACAGGTCAACTAGCGGGCTGTTTGCGGTGCACTGGTCAACTAGTGGGCTGTTTGAGGTGCACAGGTCAACTAGCGGGCTGTTTGCGGTGCACTGGTTAACTAGAAGGCTGTTTGCGGTGCTCTGGTCAACTAGTGGGCTGTTTGCGGTGCTCTGGTCAACTAGTGGGCTGTTTGCGGTGCACTGGTTAACTAGTGGGCTGTTTGCGGTGCACTAGATAAACTAGTGGGCTGTTTGCGGTGCACTGGTTAACTAGTGGGCTGTTTGCGGTGCACTGGTCAACAAGTGGGCTGTTTGCAGTGCACTGGTCAACTAGTGGGCTGTTTGCGGTGCACTGGTCAACTAGTGGGCTGTTTGCGGTGCACTGGTCAACTAGTGGGCTGTTTGAGGTGCACAGGTCAACTAGCGGGCTGTTTGCGGTGCACTGGTTAACTAGAAGGCTGTTTGCGGTGCTCTGGTCAACTAGTGGGCTGTTTGCGGTGCTCTGGTCAACTAGTGGGCTGTTTGCGGTGCACTGGTTAACTAGTGGGCTGTTTGCGGTGCACTAGATAAACTAGTGGGCTGTTTGCGGTGCACTGGTTAACTAGTGGGCTGTTTGCGGTGCACTGGTCAACAAGTGGGCTGTTTGCAGTGCACTGGTCAACTAGTGGGCTGTTTGCGGTGCACTGGTCAACTAGTGGGCTGTTTGCGGTGCACTGGTCAACTAGTGGGCTGTTTGAGGTGCACAGGTCAACTAGCGGGCTGTTTGCGGTGCACTGGTCAACTAGTGGGCTCTTTGAGGTGCACAGGTCAACTAGCGGGCTGTTTGCGGTGCACTGGTTAACTAGAAGGCTGTTTGAGGTGCACAGGTCAACTAGCGGGCTGTTTGCGGTGCACTGGTTAACTAGAAGGCTGTTTGCGGTGCTCTGGTCAACTAGTGGGCTGTTTGCGGTGCTCTGGTCAACTAGTGGGCTGTTTGCGGTGCACTGGTTAACTAGAAGGCTGTTTGCAGTGCACTAGTTGTACTTTTGGCATGACTAGTTAGAAAGCTGATATCAAGGATATAAAAAACATGTAATAAAGGCTTCCCATAAACATATCACTTGTGCTCAAAAAAGGCTCTTTGATGTTGCACTTTAAAGTGAAGGTATTTGCATGTTAGTTCTTCTCCCCCCACAGACGATACTCCTGTCAGCTGATGTCAGGACCAGGGGAAGCAGCCCAGGTAGGTTTAGTTTTAGTGTGAGCGTTGTGAAAACAGAAAGTGGTCACAATGAAAGCATGCTGCTGGATCAATGATGAAGACGAGAGTTTCTGCTGCATTTCACAAACAAAACCTGTGCCTGGTGCAGGGGGATTAATCGATTTCATTAATTAACTCAATTTTGTTGTTTTAGATGATTTTTTTACTGGAAAATATTTTGCCTGCTCTCTACTGGTTGCTTAGCAATTGAGGTCAAGTCAAAGGTGGATGCTGAGAGCAGTGGTGGTGCGAAGAGGCGGACGCTGAAGGTGGCGATGGCGCGTAGAGGCGGGCAGCAAGGATGGGTAGCACCTCTGGGCCATCTTGCACCGCTCGCGGCTTTAATAGTTTTATTTGCTTTCTTGTGGGTGTCGCTGGGGATGAGCAGATGAGATGATTATATCAGATAAGTAATAATCTCAGATCATCTTACATTAATGATTCTGTGGTGAAACTGTTATCAAAACCTCACCACGATGAAACTTCTTTGGTGAATACATGTTATTGGCAGTGCTTTTAGAGACACATACGAGGCAGACACAATTTCAGGGTCTGATAAACACGTCGTCAAGAGAGAAGCAGGAACATTTTCCTCTTTCATTTAGATCATCCCTCCGGGTGTCCTGCTCTGTGTTTGCTGCTGTCAGCCTGCAGGAAAGTGTTGAGTGAGTTTAGCAATCTTCATACACGACTCCACGGTGCACGAAAGCAGCTGCACTTCTGGACGGACTTTTGGGAGTGAGACAGGGTAAAACACGGGAGTGCATTGAGGAAGAAAAGGTGCTGTCTGCTCATTTATGTGCAGGATTTATGTTCCTAAACACAGTTAATGACTGACAGCAACCCACGAGAAGCCATCACGCACCAAGGGCATTTTTTCCAACAGCTGATGGTGTCTCTGTCTGCAACCCAAGTCTTTGACAGCTCCAGAACACTGAGCCACACAGCACCAACAAAGGAACAGCAGAGACAGCCGTCTGTGAAAAAGGCCTGCTTCAATGTGCCGACAGGGGCTTCCCTCACAAAGAGGAACAACGGGGGGAAGTCAGTGTGCAAGTTACGAAGACATGAATGAAAACTACCGTTGGGATTTCTGTACACTTTGGAAAAGTTTTTTCACAGAAAAAAAAGTAATTGTGAAACTGTATTTTGCAGAAATCAACAGAAAACAAAGACTCAAAAAAATCATTTATGATATTTTGAGTAAAGACAGGGGCAGAGGCAAACCCATCATGATCCTTTTTAAAGAAAAGCTTTTGCAAGTACAGCAACAGACCTGGTCCAGGTCAGTTTTAGTCACTTACTTGCAGATGGAAACTAAACCTCCGTTTTTTTTTTGTTTTTAGAAAAATAAAGGTTTCAACCTGTGCAGAATATTCTGATCAGGACACTTTGTTGATGATAAATATTTTAGAAAACATCAGGTATGGGTGGCTGGAGCTGTCTGTCCAGGAGTTGTGGGGGTTGTCCTGGTGGGTTTCCCACTTTTTCTTTGAAAAAAAGGTAACATCGTCTCTGATCAACCACACAAATGCAGTCCAGCAAGCCAACGGTGAAGCATCTTCCCTCCAGACAGAAAAAAAGACAAAACAAAGTGCAGAAAAACACAATTTAAGAGCATCACTAAAACAAAGATTCATCCACTGCTGATCATAACAACAAAACTGTTGAAAAACATCCAGAAAAGATTCCACCAGCAGCTTCTAAAATATATACAAAACCTTCTGGAACCTCTTTTTTATATAGAAAACATTTTTAGCATTTTTAGAGCAAATGAGCTTTTAAAGTTGAGGACAGCAGATCTTCTCTGAGGTCACTTCACCTGAGTAGAAACCCGAAGTTGCTCCTCCTACAGATGTTGCTTTGTAAGCCAAATACCAGCAAAAAATGTTTAGGAGACAATCTGCATCCAAAATATAGTTAAAATCCAAATGGAGAGGGCCTCTCCCAGAAGAGATTGGCAGCTGTCTCACTCAGAGAGTTTTTTGGACGAGTCAGATGATCTGCATTCTGATTGGTCGTCCTGAGAAAACCACGGGCAGCCACGGGTCCGTTTTCTGAAAAAGTTTCCTGTTTCCGGTTAGGATTTTCTAGGCCAGCCAGCTGGTGAAGGATGCTACGAATGCAGAGAACTCAGAGAAAGGTCTGGAGGAGGCTGAGCATGATCGCTGGCTCAAATTGTCCAGCCATAAAAGATGAACGTTTTGGAGGTTTTATAACATTTGCTTTTGGGATTTTATTCAAGTTTATTGGCAGTATTGGTGGTTTTTGTGTGTGTGTATGTGGGGGGTATAAATCTCTGAGCCAACATTTCAACAAAAATACAGCTACAGATAAGTATAAATAGTCTAATAAATAAAAGAGGGTGAGCTCTGTGGAAAAGGCTTTCAGCAGATTTATGTGTCCTAAAGCTGTTCCAGCCATATGCTGCCTGCTTTTATTGGCTGTGCAGCCGAGCTTTGTGCTGGGAGAGCGAGCAGAGCGGAGTGCAGCAGAAGGCTCTCATTTCTAGGCTAAAAGGTTGCCTGGAGCTACATCTGGGCATCTGACCTTCACACCTGCAGCTGGGAGGCAAAGCGGGGGCCTTTGTGGGGGCCGTGTGGTTTTGTATGCGTCTTTAATGTAGGTGGAACAGCAGGAAGCCAAACAATGACATTAACACAGGCTTCATCACTGTCTGACCTTTCTGCAGACGCAGATATCTTTGCTGGACATGACGAGCACAGTCAGCATCTCCCCTTCTCCTTTCCCCTCCCAGTGTCGGCTCCTTCCTCTGTCGCCGTGCTCGCCTAATGAGGTTTTTTCCTGGTAAAGTGTCCATGTGACACAAGTTAATACGAGGAGGAGGGAACGCCAGCTGAGTTCCTCCACCACCTCTGACCTTCCTTGCCAATCTGCATCCGTGC
The DNA here is from genome assembly GCA_014656515.1 of Oryzias celebensis. NCBI lineage: Eukaryota > Metazoa > Chordata > Actinopteri > Beloniformes > Adrianichthyidae > Oryzias > Oryzias celebensis. Next base: position 24,187,629 of record BNCR01000014.1, read on the forward strand.
CCCCCCCACAGTTTGGATGTTAACCTGCACATGTGACTGTTTGCGTCAGGGAGCTGTCAGTGAACCGCTGCCAGATCACCACAGCCCCCGGAGAGTCCAGACTTTAATGAGCCCGCCAGCCGAAGCATCAGTTCCCTGTGCATCCAGAGCCGAGAGCACGGACGGGCAGGAGGGACAAAGGGAGTGCTCAAGGGAAAAAGTAGGAAGCAAAAGAAGGGTGTGGGGCCTCCAGAGCTGCAGCTCTGCTGGGAAATGAATGCCACAAAGTACCAATCCTCACCGCATCTGCCAGAGCGAAGACGCTCTGAAGACATCAGACACCGAACTGCAGAGCTGTTCAGTCCATGACAGCCACCTTTTCTCCTGTGCAGAATCAGACTTCACTGACGCAAGTAAAAGTCGCCTTGAAGCCCTTAAAATTCTGAAAAAAAATTCTAAAAAAACTGGTAGAAACATTTGGAAAATGTCTCTCCAGCAGCACAGCTCAGAAAGCAAACACGGAGGTCTTTGTTTTGGACCGCTTCTAATCTAATCCAGACAAACAAAAGAGCAGGAAAGCGTGGTGTGGAGGTTTCTCCTCATGTTTTAGAATGTCAGCTGTGACAAAAGACGTCAGGATGATGATGATGACCTTCAGATCTCAAATAAAAAAGTGAATTCTGGTGCACTTCACTACAGTGTAAATGGAGCGGGAATGTCCATGACATTCTCATGGCTCTTCCAGTTTCTCCATCACTCCCCACTCCACAGTGACTGCAGGGGCCAGTCAGTCGCGCACTGTTGGGGCTCTTTGACTCTGTGCCACTCCCCTGTGGATTCCAGGCAGCAGAGGGCTCCTCTCTCTGTGGGCCCCGCCACAGGGCCTGCTTGTTGAGATGGGCCTCCACTAAGAACACCTGCTAGTTTTGGCTCCTGACAGATCTGTTGAATTCAGAATCCATCCCTCTTCCTCAAAGAGGCTTCATTCTCTCTGAAAGTCTGTTTCCCTGAATTTTCTAATAGGAACAACAGATCGTCCAA
>BNCR01000014.1:24193648-24252378 GCA_014656515.1 Oryzias celebensis
ATTTTTTCACAATTAAATACCACGGTTGACAAATGCAATCATATTTTGTGTCTAAACAGACTGTAGAAACGATGCAGTTATGGGTGATGGGAAGGGGAGGCGGGCTTACTCCATGCCAGCAGTCTCGCCCTGAGAAGAATTTCTAACAAACCCCTGCTGCTCTGCAGAAACTATGTCCTAGAAAACAACTCAGGCTTTTTGATCTTGGGTAAAAACGAGATAATTGTAATCAAAAGAGCAATGGAACACTTTAAAAATACTGTAGATCAAAAACGGATCACAAGTGATTGAACTTCACCTTTTCTTCAGGACACCTGTGGACTGAACGTGAGTCAGCACTGATTTAACACAGGAAGCTCGCATAATGTTGATCTGTCATTCCATGAGTTTCATAAAGAGCTGGTCAACACAGTCGACCCCCCACCCCTATCCTCCACCTTTCATCCTCCTTGAAACAGGAGTAATCTTTACTACTAAGATACAAACAAAATGGTAACAAGTCTCCTTCCATATTCAGAGCAGCCTTCCTGTTTTCCCTGGACTGTGTCTTCAGTGGCAGCCTGACTTTCACAAATCTTCAGTAAATCTATCATTTCAGTCTGAATGCTTTTTATAAAGTAAAGTACAAGGCTTTTTTCTACAAGCACCGACAGGGTGTGCTTTCTTCTCAGAGCTGGCAGTCATTAGTCACTCTGAACAAGTCTGCTAACATTATTGAAAGCAGCACAAATGAGCCAAACAGCGGCAGTGGCGTCATGGTCAAGTGGTGCTCCAGAAAACAGGATGATGACGATGATCGGCTTTGAAAGGGGAGTGAGCAGCTTCACGCTGCCATCCTGCAGCTTTGATTTCACTGGAGGCTGAAGTGCAGCCTGAGCAGAGGAACCTGAGGACAAACAGCAGGACAGCAGAGTCTGCTGCAGAGCCTGTGAGATGCTGATCCACCACAGAGGTGTTCCCAGCCAGAAACGAAGGCCTCTCTGACCGGGTCCTGTCTCATCTGGAGGAGACCTTCTGGCAGAAGAGCTCAAGGTTCAAAACATGGGAATCCATGAGTGTTTGTCTCATCACACCCTCAGGTTTTCTCAAGAGAGTCAAAACGTCAAACATCAGCCTGATCAGTCATTGGATCAGAAACTCATCTAAATCCTGGCTTGCTCTGACACACTTCAGTGATGTGACAGCTGGAAACTCCGTTTTCCAAACTGAGGGACTGCAGCGCCCTGAGGTCTGACTCCTCAGCGCTAACAGATGCTGAAACACCGACGACTTCCTGCCACAGTCTACACTGGAAAAGCTCTGCTGGGTCCAGAGAGGTCAGCAGGTAAGGCTGAGGTCCTCAGAGTCTTCATGCTACAGTAAGACTCGGCACAGCTCTGGAAACAAGGATTAGAGCTGTTTGGTTTGATTGCTGATATCTGAGATTCTGAAACGGGTTTGTTTACATCAATAATGGCGATAATTTCATCGATCATTGAAAACAGCCTAAAATTTTACTTTAACAGGATTTCCTCAAGAAAACAAAATAATGAGGTATGCCAGGGCTGCACCATGGCGCAGTGGTTAGCAATATCACCTCACTGCAAGATGGTTCTGGTTCAATTCCCGGCTGGAACCTTTCTTTGTGAAGTTTGCATCTTCTCTCCATGCTTGCCTGGGTTTTCTCCAGGGACTCCCACAGCCCAAAAGCAGGCATCATAGGTTGATTTATGTCCCAATGTATGACTGTGGGTGTGTTTTGTGTGTGTGTGGGGGAGGTGTGGCCCTGCTACGCCCTGGTGACCTTTCCAGCGTGTCCTGCCTTCTCCAAACAGCAGCCAGGTTGCGCTCTGGCAGTCCTGCCACTCCAAAAGGGACACGGCGGGTTGAGAAAATGGATGGAAGAAGAAAGGCCAGTGAAAAGGTGTGTTAAAAAGCGGTGGTCATTGGGGGGCGTGTCTTTAGGGTGCACACAGGTAAAGTGACAGGTTTTCACAACTTGCTCAACGGTGTTTCACTGTAACCATAGTCTCCAAAGCAGAGTCTTGTGTGTCAAACTGAAATCTGATCTCATATCCACCTTCTCATGTGAACATTTGTGTCTTGACTCAGGCAGACTCCCTGTTCCATCGAGCTCCTGCCCTTCAAGTAAAGGAAACAGCACACTGACCTTAGGAGCTTCATCTAAAGCCCATATCCATCACCTCTACAAACACTTAAATCAGTCAAAACTTAGAAGAAACGGACGGGAAAATCGAGGCTCGATGAGGGGCAGTGAGACCTTCAATAGGAGGCTCGATCCGAGCAGCGTGTGGCCTTGACCCGGAGACAGCGTGTACTCCTGACAGGCCGTCAAAGACGTTTCCTCGCTTCTGATGAGCAACCAGAACACGCAGAAACAACTCAAATCACTGCTCTCTTTAGCATCATCCAAAACCATGTTATTTTCATGACACATTTTTTACCAACCAGCATCACCGTCTCTCCGTCTGGCACCATGGGTGGGGGTGGAGCATCAGAACTAAATTCAACTGTGGGGGCTGTTTTTCCTAAACCTAGAATAACATGAGGTTTTTTCCTCTGAAAAGCTTCACTTTAGGGTCTCTGTGCAGCAGCTCATTTGGTGAAACTTTGGTTTTCCATCATTTTACAAACAAAACCAATTTGAAAAGTGAAACGATTCTTAAGTGTCATAAATGCAGAGTTGTTGTTGACGTCTCCGTTGTGTTTCATGAAGAGCCTGATAGTTCCACCTTACTGCCGTTGCTGTGACATCTGGATTCACGTCTGGTTTCAGCTGTGCATCAAAGACTCAAAGTTCCTGTTTCTCACACTTTGGGAACATGGTCTAAATTTAAAGAGATTACATAAGAAGGTCATTACTTTACAGAAAGAGCCGTCGCTGCTGCACACTTTGTCTGGTGGAGCAGTTTTGCCATGAATGATAATGAAAGCTAGAAAGATGCAGGAGTGTGAGAAGAGTCTGCCATCTGATTGAGATGTTATGAAGCTTAGTTTAGTCCTTTAGTGCAATCTTTCTGTCTAACGCTGTTAAAGGTCGTGAAGCCTTCTCCTGTTGTAATGCAAGGACAGTGAGCACCTCTCTCTGCACTTCTGTCAACCACCTCTCAGTTTCCACCTTCAATTCCACCCCAGAATCCCCAAGAAGATAATTGGAGGAGAATCACCACACGATCAATAAAGTGGACCTTTGAAACTGCTCTGCCGTCACTTGAACTGAATGCCTCAAGTTGAGCTCGCTAGCTACCAGGAACCATGCAGGAGGCAAAGTGCTCCTCTAATGGGCCGGCAACCTAATACCTTTGGAGTTATTGGTGCTCAGCTCATTGATTTACGCAGCACCACTTAACATGATGGAGCCGAGGCTCACCGGCGCAGTCAACTGCTGTGGAAAAACAGACTCGTGTGCTGACAGATGAAGTGAATCACTGATAATAATTAAGCACAATTATCATCCGGAGTAAAGCCAGAACTTCAGTCTGAGTCCAGAAGGAGCTGTCTGTGATTGGCAGGCCGCAGGAGGATGGATGGATCACATAGAAAGGCAGGAAAATCTGTTCAAACGAAAAAGATTTGGTCTAAAAACCACTGAAAACGAAGCAGAGAAAACAGTTCAACTGACTGTGAAAAAACAGGTGCAATATCAGAACATCTAGAGACACTGATGAAGACGGGTACGAATGGACCACAGCAGCTCGCCGTTTGTGAACAAGCCTCTCTACGAAACCTCATGAGGTTCACTAACACAATGGTTGTTTCAGATTTTTGGGGTGAATTTCAGGTAAACTCCCTACCGTTTTCAAACCGGTGTTGGAGTAACATCTCAAACTCAGTTTCAGTGATCCAGAAGAAATGTCCTTTTATCACAGTAGCTTCATAGTGAATAAAAATACACATACGCAGCTCATAAAGAGGTAAAAAAAATACATGAACACATTTTAAATGTTGATCATTTAAAAGCTGCTCCTCAGGACACTTGCTTGGGTCTATATTTAGAAAACTGAAGCTGGCTGGTGAGTATCAGCTGCTATCAGTCCGTCTTTCTGCAGGCAATCCTGATTATTCATGTAAAACATGAGTTCACCATTTCTGTCAGAAGATATCACTTATTTAGTGCTCAAGCTTCAGTCCACATGAGCAACTCTCAAACCACAGACTTGTGTCTCGTCTTCTCTTTGCAGCAGTTAGTGTTCATCGTCTCAGAGCGTTTCCGAGCACCCGTGCAGATGCAGTCTCAGAAACAGCACGAGGGCAACAGCAGGATGAAGATGACTCCTGTTGACATGCAGAGAGTCAGAAAACACAACTCTGAACGTGGAGCACAAACCATCCAACCGCACTGAGCCGTGAATGCCCGCTCTGTGGACAGGGACCTTAAAACAGTCCAGGGCTGATCATTTCCTGCTTCGTCTGTGTCCAGTCCTGATTCTGATCCATGCTGTCTGCTGTTATCAGAGGAGCTCATTCTCAAGACCTCTGCTGACGGCTTTCCACTTGCAACCACATGAAGAATATGCAGCATATCTGACAGACTTCCAGAGTCTGCAGAACAGTCTAGGATGTTCAGCTTCTGGTGTCGGATGTTTCTGCACGCTGAGGACCCCGTGCAGGTCTTTAATCCACCTCTGAAACAAGTGTAAGCTGCATTTCAGGGTCTGCGGGAGCCGCTGTCACCCCCACCTCAGGGTTCTGGGCAGCATTAGGGAGAAGCAGTCAGAGTATGTCATGTAAAATTCATCTCCAGCTGCTGCAGACCCTTCTGATCATGAGCACTGCTAACATGGCGTTTTGACCTCGCCCTCTTTCATCTCCAGTGGGCCTCTCATTGCAGCTCACTGTCTGCAGACACATGCTGCTCTGATCAGCAGCTGCATGTTGGATGCGGATAAAAAGTAATGTGGATCACACATAAGACGAAAAACTACTTAGGAGGATAAAAACCAGAGACTTTCTGCCAAAACAAGCATTTTGTCACTGCCTGTGTGTGTTTTCACTGTCATTAAAGGAATTTTCCTGCAAACTGCCTGACTGTGATGACAGCAACCTGAGCATCTAATTTTAGTCCAAAAGCAGGGTTGAAGAATAGATTCCTTTGTACTTTTCTCTGCATCCACTTCTGTTTGAGAGGAAGAAAACACTGGATTTACAGATCTCCATCAAACAGGGTTTGATGCGACACAATGAAACATCAGAACATCAAAACATCAGAGCTAAAACCTGTTCTGCTAACTGCTATTGGGTTCTCTTTTGTAGTGAATGCCATCACCTGCTCTACCTGGAGACGCCGGCACACGTCAGCGACTTCCTGTAGCCTGGATGGTTTTCAGTGACAGTTCAAACCCCTCTGATTACTTTCTCTGTCATTACTGGGTCAGACAGAACAATGTCTGTCCTTCTTGACTTAAATCACGGATCATCATTATTTTGGGCCAGTGCAGTCTGCACAGTCCTAACGTCCCAAATGTGTTTGTCAGCTGAGATCATGTGTGAAGATGTGATGCCTGCAGTAACTGGATGAGTAAAGGGACCAGGAAAGCCCAGTCTGCTCGTTTCCATCAAATCTCTGTGTGCTGATTTTTCCTTAAATCTACACCTGACATGCAGCTTTCAGCACAACACAACACAACACACACAAGTAACACACACAGAGACAGACAAACGGGAGTCACACAGTCACTGCAGGCGAAAGCTTGAAGGTGAATTTCTATTTTGCTCATTGGTTGTCGTTCAGTCGGAAGAGACTCCCTGAAAACCGGTTCATTCGTGACTGAATTGGTTGAGTCCTGCTCCTGTAAGAACTTGATCCCATCCCGGTCTCGTGATCAATGGCAGAGATGATTTGATCCAAAGCCGCTTTACAGCAATGTTATGATCTCATGTCATCATCTGGATCCGCAACAGGAATGTTCAGGTTCAGTCACAGCATGACCAGCGTTCAGAGTAACGAAGTCCCACATGTGAAGGCTGAGACGAGAGCGTTTCAGAGAGAACTCTCACATGAGCAGCTCTGTCACAATGAAGCATCATCTGGATGGTGTGAAAACTTCTGATGTTACCATGGTGATGGATCCCTTTGTGCCGTTTCACTGCACTGCCACATCATCCATCACCGTTCTGGCATAATGAAGTCACTGTGATTCACAACTCCTGGGTCAGAATCTGCACTATGAGCATTTATCACGTCCTGCCTCATCGCCAAAATGTGCTGAGCCTGCAGTTTGGACAAGTCTCTCCCAAAAGTCTTCTGGTTCTTATGTTTAGAAGTTAAGAGTTTGTGCAAGCAGTAAGTCATTCATGTATCATAACATCAAGTAAAAAGGGGAGGATTCATTCAGGCGAGCGCTGTTGCTCAAACAAACAGCCTTTATTATTATTGGACTGAAACAAACCAGCACAGGAAATTCTGATTATTTATTCTTAGCATAGAATGAGTTCAGTGTGAAAGAAGACAAACAGAAAGGTTTTGAATCAGTCAGGAAACCCCAAAGGTGGCGTTTTCTCACTTCTGGAAGGTGTCTGGAAATAACATCACAGGAAGAAAGAGTCTTAAAAAAGGGAGTTTTTGACGGCTCGCTATAATCAGGCTTCTGATAAAAGTTTCCTTTTGGCTCAGAAGAAATTTCTACTTTAAATACACTATTACTGCCGTCTGACTTCACAGGATCAAATTCAGACACTTTATGGGCATCTTTTGAGGGCAGATTAGATTGAATATTTATTAAGTCAGTTCTAACTGTTATACTTAACTGAATGTTAAATATTTCAGGGGTCTTGAGCACAAACCCAGGTAAAGGTTTTACAGATCTTTTACATTTTCAGTTTAGCCAGCTGCAGCCCCAATCTCATGTCTTGCTGCCACTAGGGGCGCTCTTTTGAATTTCCGGACAGCATATCAACTGGGCGTGAGACTTTCCAGTTTAGCTTTGATACTTTTTCTCTTTGTGACAACAAAAGCACCCTTTTGTGTGGAAGAAATTTGAATTTAGCAAAGACATTTATATGGTGGCCCAGAAGGGTTGATAAATGTGTGTTGTTAATTTAAAGCGTTGTTTTGTGAGTTGAGTTTTTTTTGTGACTAATGGTTGTGTGTTGTGAATTTAAAGTGTTTTGTTGCGGCCCTTCTGGGCCACCGTACATGTGAGGTGACCGTACTGTGTGGTAGAATGCTGTAATAACGTTCCCTTTGGATTATTTTGATGTGAAAAAGCAATAGTGAGCTGAACCTTTAAAACTAAATGTTTATTTTATTTTATTTGTGTACCTTTATTTAACCACAGAAGTCCTATTGAGATGAAGAATGTCTCTTTCAAAGGAGCTCTGTTCAATGAAAGACAAGAGGATCTTGTTTGTGTGAAACTGTTTTTCCCCTGAGAATTAGTATATGAGTGGAGAAAAAGTAAAGCAAAGTAATGAGTAGTGAATTACCTCTTCAAATAAGTAATGAGTGAAATAATTTAATTACAATTTGGATCCAGTAACTAAGTAAAGAAATCACTTACTTTTTAGAAGTAACCTACCCAACACTGAAGCCACCGCTCCAGGGGCTCCAGCATGTGGCATCAAAACTGGACCCCAGATTCCTGGATCCCTGGACAGAAGATCAGTGAAACAACCTTCCTTGTGTGACGGGTGTGTTTGAGTGAATAGTGTCTCACCGGATTTAAGGAGTTGGAATGTGTCTTCCAGCATGAAGCTGAAGGTCGTAACCGTTTCATGTTTGGTTTTTCTACTTCAGGGCTTTCTTCTCACAGTTGGAGCCTATCGTCTCATTTTCTCAGGACTGTTTTTCTCACAGCAGATTGAGCAATATTTCTTTTAAATTCATGGAAATATAAATCAATTGAGGATTGATCATGAAGGAGAAATTAATAACAGCTGTTTGTGCCCAACCAGTATTTTAAGACACCATACGTAAGTCTTTCATTTACTGCATTTAGAGCTGAGTGATATGGGCAAAAAAACAATCTACCGTTTTTAACACCAAATTTGATTTTCAATTTGAATCAATTTTTTTCCTTTTCCTTTCTTTAAAAAAATACAAATGACAGAATATTTTTTTTATCAAAAACTATTTTATTTTAACATCTCCTTTAGAAATATTCTCAAATTTGAACTGAATCCAAGCTATAAACATGTTTGTAGATTAATGCAGCGGACGTTTGTTGACCTAAAGTTAGCTTAAGCATCTTATAAAGAGAATCACTTCTTGTCCGTTTCAGCTGTTGAAACAATAAGACAATATTTTACAAAGAACTATTGGTGTAAGTGTAACTATAAGTCTTTTATTTTTTGTTACAAACGTGTTGTTTCTTCTCTTTAGCACAGATAAAAAAAACCCTGTGACCCCTATGAGCAGAGCTGTCAGTCGCCTTGCCCACCCATGTGTCGAAGTGTCCTTGGGCAAGACACTGAACCCCATATTGGCTCTGATGGAAGGCTGGCGCCAGTGTTCAGCAGCGGAGCCACAATCAGTGGGTGAATGTGACCGTGACTGTAAAGCGTCTTGGGCCTTCAATGAAGGTAGATAAGCGCTATATAAGTAAACCCCATTCAACACTCCATTTTTTTAAATATTTTTTTTTGGGGGGGGGGGGGGGGGGGGGGGGGGGGGGGGGGGGGGGGGGGGGGGGGGGGGGGGGGGGGGGGGGGGGGGGGGGGGGGGGGGCTTTTTAAGCACAACACTGGCTCTGTAATGTTAGATATTGTTGATAAAGTTTCATTCAAAGTAGATTCATGCTTGCTATTGTATTTAGAAAATATAGTTTTTATGAATGTCCCATGAATTAAGTTTGCTGTTTTTATCCACCATGAAAATATTTTCTGACATTAAATTGGTCACAAACTGGCAACAAGCAGCACAGCTCGTTAGCATAGCATATAGCGTCGTAGCATGCTAGCATCATTGTGTAACAGCACAGCTGTCTCCAAATCAACACTTTTCTTTCTTAAATTTTGTTGCTGCTGTAAGTCCAGCCGGTTTATCCTCCATTTCTGTCTGAATCCCGTTAAAAACCTCCACGTCCTGCTGCTCCATCAGCCTAAGCTAAACGCTACACAGAAGTGCACAGAAGCCATGGAGGTTGGGGGAAGCGCGTGTAAACATTGCGTAACAAGCTTTTTATTCTTGGCCTCGTAAAAAAAGCTCCTCTGCTTTCTGCCGCTTTCATGTCTGTTCATTGTGAGGGACGGATCTTTACTCCGAACAATGGAAGCCCAGGAGAGCTGGGAGCTGGGAAAATAAAATCTTGACTTTATCAAAAATAAATCATCTAAAACAACAAATTCAAATTAGTTCGAAATAATCTGAATCAGCCCTAATCGGAATAGAGCTGTGAAAGGACAGGCCTGGAGCAAGATTTCACAGATTTGCACCGCTTTGACATTTCACACCAAGCCTCCTCCAACTGTAGGTGGCGAACATGCGTTAGCAAACAGTAGAAAAAGAAAAAGAAGCCCCTCCCTGCTTATCCAGTGTGAACTCCATGGGCTTAGCCTGTAAGAAACAAGAGATCTGGATTCTGACTGCAGATGCAGGAAAGGCATGGTCCGGTTTCACCTCAGAGCTGTATTAAGAGCAGAAATATGCAGTCAACAGTTCTGCTCACCCAAAGGTTCCTTCTGGTTAGGAGCAAATGACTGCAGCCGCCATATCAGTGCAGTTTCAGTGGGAGCTGCCTTCACAAACCACTGAGCTGTGGCACATCGCAGAGGAGAAATGGACCATGCTCCAGCGTTAAAACACCAAACTAACCTTAGACTGTCCACGCATGGAGACATTAGGGATCTATTTGAAGAGTGTTGTGAAGGGGGGGAATGGTCAGAAATAGACTTTATGTGGCGAGAGAATGGAAAGACTTTCCTGCAAACAGAGAGCTTTGCTGACAGATGTCAGTAAAGAACCAGCGCTCCAGGAACAGAAAAGACATTCTCCAACATGAACACACCTGTGCTGAATTCAATGTTTAATCAGCCGGTGAGCGGTGACCATTTATTCAGGGGACAATGGTTTAAGGGCCGATAACCTGGTTTTCTTTAGCCTTTTCTTGTACAGTAAACTATATCCATGAATGGGATCATAGATTAGCTTTGGCACACTAAAGAACAAATCATTTATGAAATAGGAGTTCTTTTTGTGGACTCTTTTCACACCTGGAAGTAAAACAACTGGATCTCTGAGGCTACGCCTTTCGCTCCTTGTGGGTGACGCCCAAATCATGACGTCATCCTAGAGCCGGCGTCAGCAGCGTGTCTGCGCGTGTCCACTCATGAAAACAGACAAGACTGAACTCTTTTAAAGATGGATGTTCATGTTGTGGAGCCCTACAGTCTGATCCAGAATTTCTATACATGTGGAAATGTAGCATTAGCTGGTGCATTACATGCTTATACTGCGTCATTTCAGCTCATTGTATGATTCTCTTATGGGTCTGGCATCGTCATCATTGATTGTAGGAATGGCGCCAGTGTCAGGAGTCAACCAGCTATCTCTCCCTCCAGCCACCAGAGGGAGTCTTCTCCTGAATGTTGACTGCCTTCCTCACTTCATCTCCCAGCTTGCACTGCATCCGGTGTATGGTCCACCCAGCTGTTTATCATTTAGTCATTATTCACTTCCTACTTAAGCCTGGCTCAGTCAATCAATCAGTGCGTAGTCTTGTTTCACTCCCAGTGTTACTGTCTAAGTATGTCTCTTGGCTATTGTGTTTGACCTTTGCCTGTTTACTCGCTCTCCATCCTGCCCCAGTGTTTTGAACCTTGCCTGGATTTTGGACAACCGCCATGTCTTGCTCCTGCTCTCAAACATTAAACCGCTTACATTTGGATTCACACGTTTCCGTGCCTTTGTTACAACCAGCTCTATGGACCAGTCCTCTGGACAATCCTCTTTGGTCCAGGCCAAGGTTAACAAAACCTCATCTGTGAAGTGGCGGTCACAGACTAAAACTTGCTGGCCGGTCTGTCAAATGCTCCTGAAGATGAACTCCAACCATTTCTGATGAGCGGGCTCTTCTTTAGGAAGGCTGAACAAACACAGGAATCTCTCGCAGCCTAAAAAACATTTTCTCCACTTTAAAGACTTTGCATTGCAAACAAAACTAGCCGTAGTTTTCTCTGCAGATCAAGAGGAACCACTTCCTCGATGAGTTGTTTTGCTGATCACCTCTCGCTCCGCGGGGAAAGTGGGTGTGGGGGCGGGGCTTGCAGTGCAGACTCTTCCTGGTAGGGGGGAGGGTTCTCACTGGTCTATGCCACACAGAGAGGACCCGCTCATTTTCATGGGTATGGGAGGGGCTGGATCAATGGATCAAAATAGCGCCGGTTCTTTATAGTGAGGAATGAACAGTATAATACACTTTAAAGCTCAAAAGGTACATTTTTCATGGTATAAGCCCTTGAAAGTTCAGTCAGAGCTACTCAGCTTACACTTTTCTTCATTGAAGGAAGATTTTAAGCTGAGTTGCTCCATACTTCAAGACGTTTAATAATCAAACAGCTTCTGTTATATGCATGCGGCTAAATGAACAGAGGCTCTTCTGTGCATGAGCGTTTACAGTAAAGTCAATTGAGAACACAGACATCTAAAGGAAGAGCAGGAGCTTTGTTTTTCAAACACCGGAGAGGCTGCAGCACTTTCTGCTGCACACGTCTGATTTAAGGGGAGAAGGACAATGTGGCCTACTTCTTTCTCCTTCAGAGCTGTTGTGTGGGAGAGGCAGGAAGCTCTGTCCCACATACACCAGACTGCTGTTAGCTTTCACAGGTATTTGGGGCACAACCCCCCCTTGCATCAGCTCTAATCCAGGTTTCATGGATTCCTGAATGCCTTTTCTCTGCTTTGGTCTTGTCTCTTCACAGTTGACAGCAGCAGGCTGTTTACATTGATGGCACCATGCGCTGACTTTCCAAATGTTCACACAGGCAGAATTCAGAAACAACACAGTGAAAGAGCAGACAGCTTAATGGAGTAAATCAGCTGCTCTGGAGCTTTGCATGAAATCTGTAGCACGGCATTTCTCTGCATTTTTGGGCAGAGGATGGAATGCAGATTCTATCTGTACAAACCCTTTAGAGATCTGCTGCTTCTGCAGACATGTTGTGAAAAAGAAAAGATTATTTCTGTGAATAGAATTGATTCTGTTTGATTTGATGTTTCATTCTTAAAGATGAAATCTGATGAATTTGGTGTTTAACATGTTTTTGTGGCATTTTTCTGATGATGGGGGACATTTAAAAAGAAAAAGTTCAGCTGAAAAAAATTCTGTCTATTTCTTTAACCAAATTATTGTGAATTACTACACTTAAATACATTTGTATTTTCTTTGCTGTGGTAAAACATTTGAATTTGTTGGACAATGAACTGAAAAAGTGTTTAAGTATTGCTTGCTTTAAGTGTAAACACCAAATGATTGATTTCTATGCAGCATGATGTAAAAACGGTGGTGTGTTCCAGGTTGTAATATTTTTGCTAAAATGTATTTTTATTTTCATTTTGTTTGGTTTTGATTAAATGGGGTAGGGACAAACAAGACTTGGTCTTCATCCTACTCCTGTTCTTTATGTAGATAGTATGCACTGTGCATTCTGTCTGAAAAAACAAATAAAAAGAAATGAGAAATGAAATTAGGAGTAGGAAAAAACGTATGTTTTAAAAAGTTTGCAGCTGTGATATAGGTCCTTTGACAAGCTCCCTGCTCCCGCTCCATTCTGATGCATCCACTTGCAGACATATAGATCCATGTGTGTCTTTGTTTTCCTCGTCTGAGCTGGAATCTGGATCAAAACTGTACGACTGGATAGCTTCAATATTGCACACTTTTTATTGGACTGCTAATGTCAGATTGGGGTTGTGAGGGGCTGTAAGCTAGTGGGAGAGTGTGTAAGTAAAAAAGGATGATGAGAAGTAGGGGTAGGCTTGTTCTCTGCCAACAGCCCTGCTGAACTTAGACGTGAATGTCTGATGAATTCCTGCTTAAATTATGTTCTAGAAAACAACACCGTTTTAAAGTTTTGGCTAAATACAACATGATCATCATTAAAAGCCCACTGGGAATGCTTTTAAAAAATTATCAAAAGATGATCGAAGTGAGGCTAAAGTTTGAAATGTTTTTTTGTGCTAATGTCACTTTGGTACAATCAGAGTTTCTTGACTAAATTTAGAAACGTCTTAAGCAAAATGACAGAAAGAAATGTGATTGGAACAGATCTGTTGGGGGTTTAATAAGGCAGAAAGAGGCAGTGCCTTTGTTTACCGGGAAGACAGACAGAGCGGTGGATATTTCAAGAGAGCCATGAAGGCAAAGAGTGTTTTTACAACAGTGAAAAAAAGAAGAAAAATGTCAGCAAGACGACCCTCCAGGGTAATAAACCCCCCATGGATGTTCAGAGAAGATTTTGAGAGTGAAGGAGCAATAGAATGAGTCACTTCTGGTGAGGAAAGGTAACGCTTGAGGACATTTATTTCCGGGTTACTTTTCTGGATGAATCACAGCCTCACTAGATAGTTCTTAATCTAAAACATTTATTGTATGAAAGAAATGTAATTGTAATCTAACTAACCATATTTTTGACTCATAAGTTATTAGATATATTTTAACATAAACATATGTTTTTGTTGAGGAAAAGCAATGTTGTGAAATCATAATAAATGAATTCTATTTTTCTTCAGGTTTCCTGTGAGAGACTGTGGGCTGGTGCTGATGAGCTGCAGAAGGGCCAAAGAGGGAGACAATGTGGGGATGCTGGAGGATCTGGGATGTGGTCAGAGACCAAAGCTGCTCACCACATCAACAAAAGTGGAAGACGGATGCAGAGCCTAATGATGGAGACCCTCACCCACTGAGGTTCAACCCCTGACGCATCCCAGGTGTCCAACCACCTCTAAATACAGGAAACCCATCACCAGGTGAAATCTTTTCCCATTGATGGTAGAAACGCAGCACCAAGAGCACTACCTGAAAGTGTGAAACTTCTGATACGGGCATGCGGCTGCAGCCAGACACAAACTGTCTATGGTAACATCACCAAGGCCTTTGAAGAGCCAAGGAGGAGATCACTGCCCTGTTTGACCAAACCTCACCTGGACATCTTTTACATTTCATGCACTGTTTTTGCACATATAAAGACAAAGATACAGAATGTTGTTGTAAATAGTTCAATACTTGTCCAATTTAAACTTTTAACATGCAAAACCCTTTGTTCATGCTCAATTGCACTGTTTTTCTCACTAAAAACACTAAAAATCAAATTTTGATTTTGTGTTTTATTTTTTTTATTGTTGAGACACAGCTCCCCGGGATTGATGGGGGGGGGCATCATCATAGACTTTTCTCTCTATTATCAGTAGAGCCAGTTTGATCCATCAGTCAGCCAAAGTCAGGTCCTATAGTTCTGTCCAATAAAGTTGTCCTACCCACTTCTCTGCAAACTAGAACGTGGGTGTTCCTTGAGGTCAGATGGGCTGGACCTTTCACAGAAAGCAGAGCTGAGATTTGTGGTTTCTGTTTTGTCTTGGCTTTAGCTCATTCTGTTCTCCATCTGATACAAAGAGGTGGAGACGTGTGGATCCAAATGTAACTGGTTTGATGATTTAGAGCACAAGCATGACATGACAAGGTCAAAATCCAGGCAAGGGTCAAAACACAAAGGCGAGGCAGGATGGCGAGAGACAGGCAAAGTCAAAGCACAGGAGAACAAACCAGGAGTATAAACATTCAGATTGTCTGCAGGCAAAACAAGACTTCACGAGGAGTACAAGGTTGAGCAGGCTAATATACTTAACACTGATAAACCAGAACGGGAACCAGCTGGTGAGGTCAGGTGAAGCAGTCACTACTCGGGAGAGGGCTCCCTCTGGCGGTCAGAGGTGGAGCTGGACGGCTGAGTCCTGAGACCATGACAGCAGGTTTGATTTTGCAACTATCACAGCTGGGTCTGTTTCAGCTGGTTGGACCCACTCGCCTTTCAGAAGACAGCTGCAGTTGTTTTATGGTTGGACACTTGGTTCTCCATATGTGTTACTAATGTTTAAGTTGTGTTTTTAAGACCTATTTGGACTGTTAAGTGAAATCAGAGATTCTTTTTTTCTACACTGAGGTCAAGCCGCAGCAGTGGTGGAACCAATTAGACATTGCTAGAGATGGAATGCTGGCCTCTTACCATTGTCCAAGATGAAGAGCGACGCCATATTGGAATAGTGTGTAAACAGTGAGACACAGCTTAGCAGATACAGGAAAATGACAATAAAATGCCTAATTTTGGTCAGATTAAAAAAAAAAAAAAAAAACTGACCAGCACAAAATAGACCCAGGTAATGGTATTAAAGTTTTGGTCCAAAGTGCAACAGATCAACGATATTTCAAACTTTTCTATAAATAAATACGTCATTATTTAGAAAACAAAATGCATACCTAATGCATGGTTGTGATTTTATTCAAATCCACACACAGAATAGGATCCGTGTTTGGATCAAAGTGGCTGCAGAGCGCCTACGCCTGTTGAGTCTGAGCGAACAGATCCCAGTCCACTGTGAAGTGGACTGGGATCTGTTCGGCCCTGTCAATAGTCGCACCGGTCTGTGGGGAGCCCGCGGACAGGAGACAGGGAACTGTGAGCAATTCATCCACAGTGGGCCCGAGGTGGTGAGGGCTGGGGGGCGTTCGCTTTAAAGCACTTGGCGGCCAGGTCTCATTGAACCACAGAAGGTTGCGACGTTCTGCAACGGGGCGACCACCCAAGTGGATCCCACACAGCCTTTATCAGAAGCAGCCATTCACCTGTGCAACACAAAACAGATGGTTTTTCCAAACGCCACATGCCCCACGTGCCCCCGCAAGACTATGATTTGGCACCGGGCTCTTCCCTCTTCACTACTGAGAAAATCCTGGTTAGTTTCTTTTTCTCCGCTTAGTAATATACTTAAATTCAGTGGGTCGTCTGGCCTGATCTGAGGTCAAACACACATACTGTACAAATACCACAGTCATCCTCCATGAAACTAAAACCATAGGTTGTCCTGCCAGAAAACATGGAAATAGCAGAAATTCTTAAGCTACCATTGACTTTGAATAAACTACAAGAGCAGCGTAAACGTTCACTGTTCTGAGTAAACTCGGTCAGATCTTCCTAAAATGTTTTCTACAAGTTCTCCTTTATTGACTGACAGTAATAATCTACTTGTGAAAAGTAACATTCGTGTTTTTCCAGCTCTGTTTGTACAATTGTAACACAACAGTGAACCGGCATCTATCCCATTCCAATATGGCGTCCAACCTTACGTATGCAACGTATGCATGGCATATCTAGCCTTTTATAAATCATTGGGTGGAACCATCATGAGGCCAATCCCAGCTTACTGACATTGTCTGGTTCAAACATGGCTACGACCGTATCACAACAAATAAGACGAAAAGCAGGCCCCTCCCTGCATGTCAGGTGTGAACACTGCGGTCTGAATGTGCATTCATGAAACTGTGTTTTGCATGTTCTTGAATGAGCAACACATGCACGGTGTTAACGTAGCATCATGGTGGACACTCCACCACTCAGCTGACTGATAGCCACACCTCTCTAGATCCAAAAGGCTGTAGATTCAGACTGAAACTGTTGTTTATGGAGAGTTCTTAGCACAGAAACACTTTGGTGTTTTTGGTCTGTAAATCTCATGTTTGGAGAGATTGATTTTTACAAACAATGGATTTAAGGGAAAACAAACTTTTGCTGGCCTTGAAAATGTCCATTGAAGGTGCTGTGGACACATTATGGGATGGCGAGCTGTTTGATCGAATTTCCAAAGCTCTGAAATTGAAAAGCTCTGTATTAAAATGAAAACATTTGTTAAACAAACATCAGCACAAGAAGGTTGAAAGGTGAAAGTTTTTCTCATAAAAAACAAAAGACCAGAAACAAAACCTGAGGAGGGTAAAGGACCTGATTCTGAAGAACTGAAACCCTTAAGTAGTCTGAGCCTGTTCACCTGAACCTTTGTGGATGATTGAAACTAAAGTGACACGCAACATGGGTTGTGTGAGTGTGTGTTTTGTTTTTAACATGTTTTTGTAGCATTTTTCCTCATAACAGAGGACCTAAATAAAACCATGTATGATTAAAACTGTGAAAACCAGATGCTTGAAAAAGCTCGAACCACTGATGCAGTTATTGAAATGGGGGTGCCTCTCCCCCTGAGGACCCTGGCCCGCTCACGCTTAGGTGTGCGAGAAATGATGAGCGTTCAACTCTCATGCTGCAGCAAATTGATGTACGGCTGGATTGATTCAATATTGCTGGCCGTTATTTTTGCGCTGCTAATGCTAGCTTGGGCTACAAGCTCACGTGAAATGCAAACATAGCTTTCAGTGATGGTGGGGGGGCTTGCTTTGTCCTGCACAGTCCTGTGCACAAACCAGAATGGTAGCCTATATCTAGTGAGCTACTGCTGCTGGGCATAAAATATGACTTCAAAAAAAACAACAGATTATTTTTGATTTTGTCTAAAATTATATTATATTATATTATATTATATTATATTATATTATATTATATTATATTATATTATATTATATTATATTATATTATATTATATTATATTATATTATATTATCATAATTAAAAGACTGCTGGGAATGATTTTACAAAAGTAAAAAAGATGGTTGGAGTGGTACTTTAAATGTTTTATGATTTAAAAAGTCAAAGAGCGTAAACTCAATAAAACTTACAAATGTAAGTTTGTTTTCAGTAAATCCAGCAAAGAGTATAATCTCACTGAGCAGAAATGAATGAGTTCAGCAAAAAATTCAGCATCCTTTCAACATCTGTCACGGGGCAGAAAACACAAGTGTTCTCTGCAATGAGAGCACGTGATGTAACAACCACACAAACACCGCGGTGAAACAAAAGCTACTTGTACACTCATGGTGGAAACACAGGTAAGGTTTTTTTAGATTATTCTTCTCTTGATTCTTTTGAAATTCTGAGATGAATAACCCACACAAATGTGAGCATTTTAGGAAGTCCAGGTTTGTGCACAAAACTAACAGTCATATTAATTAAAAAACAGACAGAAATAAAGCCGGCAGAGAGAAAGATTCTCCATAAAAGGCTTATATTTGGTTTCTAGCTCAGGATCTGTGGGTTTGCATCAGAGCAGAGAGGCGTCCCCTCAGTCAACCCCCTCAGCATCATGAATGGATTACAAACTACACAGAATTTACATCAGTCTAGTGACTGCTGTTGACTCATTCATGTCGCCCCCCTCTTTTCCATGAGTACAACTGAGCTCATAGAAAACGTGCTTCCACTTTCATTCAGGCTTTCATGGGAAACCTGCTTCTCTTCTGTCATCCCTGACCCTCCCAGCAACACAGCCTGTGGAGATTTGCTGTGTGCACCCAGTAAATAGATGTGTCCATCGCCAGCTGTTTTTGTGCTTTATTCCTACCTTTGCCTAAGAATTCTATTCTTTCATCACCAGACATCTGATATGAAACTATGTAAGGGTAACTTTCTCCAAACTTGGAAGCAAAGAGAGATGCAAAAGACAGCCCCCCCTCGTCACGCGTCACGCTCTTGATCCCTCCTCCAGTATGGAAACAGGCACAAACACATGATAAGCAGCAGTGACCTTTCCTCCTCCAGTTGTCAGCATCAGGCTGAGCTGGTGTCTTTGAAAACTCCTTCGCTCCAGCTCCAGAGCTGCAGCAGCTGTCAGCACCTGCACATCACCTGGAGCGTGAGCTGCAGAGATGGACCGAGCGTTCGCATGAAGCCTGGCCAGCAGCTTTTGTCGGAAACAGGAGCTTTCATCCATAAAAAACAGCAAACAACCCCGGGGGAGGGGGACACACACATTCAGTCTAGTTTAGGTCCAGGCCTAAATAATCCTTTCCGTTTAGCCGCGAGTCTTTTACACATCAGGAGGTTTAAATAGAATTGAAGCATCTTTAATGTCACAGTGACGCCTGTGATTTTCTCGTTTTAACAAGTCCAAATGTCCGCTGGGAAAATGTCAAAGCTGTCAGCCGAAGCAGCAGGAGCAGAGGAAAAAACACCACATTCATCCAGAGTTCGCCTTGAAGAAAAGCAGCAAACCAACAGTCAATCATAAGTAATCATCTGCTTGGATCATAGTCCACCTGTCATTGAAGCTCCTTACTGGCCAAACACTCCTGATCCAGGTGTGTTTGGTCAATCTTCCTCAGCAGCAGATAAGGCAGGATTTCTGGAAAACCAGCGGGAGGCCGGCCCTCGAAGCCTGCAGTTTGACACCCCTGTTCTAGAGGCTGCAAAGGCAGACATGCTGCATTAGCCACGACTTCTGCTATGTAATACCTTACAGTATGATGGACTAGGACACTTCAACCTGAGACTCATTACAAAACCATCTGATGTTTGTTGAAGCAGCACTTGAGGTGGTTTGAAGACTGAGATCACTGGGAATAAATACAATACAATATTAACTTTTCTTTTAGAGACTTTTTGCCTTAAAGTATTGCTTAAATATTACAAATACTTAGAAATTAGAGTTAAATAGGTCAAATACAAACAGTATACATATAGAGTTGAGTTTGTTCATGTTGTTTCATAGAAGGTTCAAGAGTTGTCTTTTATTGAATCATTAAACACTTGAGATGCAAAAATCAGACTACACCTAAGACCATATGTTCACAGGAGCTGAAATGACTGAAATGCTTCAAGTTTCAAATGATTCAAGCTGATTTTGGTGGTGTTTAAAACAGTAATAAGCACCAAGAGGTAACATCCAAGGGAGGTTGGCTCTGGTTGGTTCTGGTGGCCTTTACAGAGGTCTGACCTCTCTGCACATTTTTTTATGTTGTTCCAAAACAAGAGACTAAGGAGGCGGCGTCTGCACTACATCACCCATTCTGGTTGAGACCCGATCCATCAGTGATCCATGATGACCGCTCCGCCTCAGGCTCAGAGGAAAATTGTTTGTGACATCTTAAAGTGAGCTGCTTCACCCGTTTGATTTCAGGCTGCCTAGAGCTGCTGAGGCTCACACACATTCAGGTGATTTTAACAGCACTGGAGGGCTGGGGGGTGCTGGAAACCAGCCCACTGTGGACGCTGTGGTAGTGACCGTCACGGAGGAAAGAACCATCACTTTGTCTGGAATGTGAGCTCACAAATAACTCAAGGAAAACCAGATGGATTCCAAGACTGCACAGCTTACATTCTGACCCCCCCCCACACACACACCAATCAACAGAATCAAAACACCCCTACCCCCAGCATCACCACCTCAGCTGACCCTGGTAAATAAAACAAGCACCACCAAACTGGTTATAGGTTTATTTGTGGTGTGTGGTGGGTCTTTTTTAAAGACAGTAGTCGATGGGAAAGTGCTCCCCTCTGACATCAGCCTCCAGTGGTCATTTGAGGGACTGCATTCAGTGCTTCCAGGTTTGTGTCTAATTCAGGAAAGGAGCGTGGAGCCTCGGTGCAAAAGTTTGGACCAAATAATTCCTAAATTAGTTGATATTAGAACCCAGAGACGTTCCTAGGCCACCTGAGAGACGTAGTCTCTCCAGCGTGTCCTGGGTCTTCCCCGAGGTCTCCACCCTGTGGGACATGTCCAGAGCACCTCCCCAGGGAGGCATCCAGGAGGCGTCTGGACCAGATGCCCGATCCACCTCAACTAGCTCCTCTGGATGTAGAGGGGCAGCGGCTCTACTCCAAGCTTCTCCTCATATGTCGAAGCGAGTGTCCAGCCACCCTACAGAGGAAGCTCATTTCAGCCGCTTGGGTCCTGGACCTCGTTCTTTCGGTCAAGACCCAGAGCTCATGACCATAGGTGAGTTTTGGAGCGAAGATCGACCTGTAAATTGAGAGCTTTGCTTTCTGGCTCAGCTCTCTCTTCACCAGAACGGCCCAGTCCAACTACCAGGGAATCCCACTCCTCAGCCTCCCTGGGAAAGTCTATGCCAGGGTCCTGGAGAGGAGAGTCCGGTCAACAGTCGAACCTCAGATCCAGGAACAACAATGAAGTTACAGGTCTTGGAACTGTGGACCAGCTCTACACCATCTTTAGGATGCTGGAGGTTTCATGGGAGTTCGCTCATCTTATTCATTTGTGTTTTGTGGATTTGTCTCTGATTTTGGATTTTGACTCTGACATTGCACACTGGCGCGCAAAAGCAGGGCTGAAGATTGGACGAAGTAAGACGAAGAGCGCAAACGTGTGCAGCTGTCTCAAAATGTTTTGCAGTTTGTAATATTTTATTTGTTTTTTTTCTTCTTGTAAATTTGTTTTACATTTAATTTGTCTCATTGCTGACCCCTCGTGGTGAACGAAAATAGGACTGGGCATGCGCTGTTCATGTGTGAGGATGTCATGAGCCTCGTGGAAGAACCTGGAAGAAGACGAAAGAAGCGCAACGCAAAGACTGAAAATAGAAAAGCAACTCCTTAAAAGCGGATCAAAAGGCACACGGTTATATTATTTTATTGTTTTGTGAAATTGTAAATTTTTATGTAAATGTTTATGCTCAAGGGTGTAATTTGTCTTTCTTTCGTCAGTTTTCGTTTGGTTTGTGAAAATAAACAACCAAAAGATCAGCAGTCGAAGCGTGGCTTTTTCTGACCAGATTGAAGATTGAAAGGAGCAGCTATAACGTGGATGAATTGGTAGAGACATTCGACAGCTGAAGATGTTTGAAAGATTTCCAGTGTGTGAAAACAAAAGCAAAAACTTTTCAGTTAATTGCAAGTTTTGTCCTGGAGATGAACTGCTTTCTGCTGCCTTAGTGTCAACAAGCAACCTCTCTATACACAACATAGGATATAATGCAATGTACATCTTCTCATTTTGATGTGCTGAAGTTAATAGGAATGAATAATAATAATTAATAACAGGATTAATAGGAGTAGGAAAAAGTAAAGTAACGAGTAGTGAATTACTCTTTTAAATAAAGTAATGAGTCAAGTAATTTAATTACAATTTCATCCAGTAACTAAATTAAAGTAATAACAAATAAATTGCTCTTCTAAAGTAACTTCCCCAACACTGGAGACATCGACACTAAACTGGGTTTGTAAACGGATGAAGATAGCGCAGGGAAAAGGGGTGGGGTTGCAAAGCTTGAGCAGCATCAACACTCAGCAGACTTCTGATCCTACTGTCACTTATCTCCAACTGACTGTCAATAATACCAACTCTTTAGGTGTTTTTAATATTCCAGGAATATAAAGCTCAGCTGACACACATCCAAAGCCTTCCTCCCACAGCCAATCACCGTGCAGCTGTGCAGACAGTAGACCAGCGACTGCAGAGGCTCAGGAAGCTGCTCTGAATACAGAAAAGGGAGAATCTGCCCGTCTTTGACGCTTCAGCATTCAGAGGCAGTAATCTGATTACTCTGTGTGAGGAAAATCTTCATCCTCATGCGATCGACAAACGGCTGTCATTGGTGCTTTTCTGCCGTTTCTCTCCGTTCTCCTTCCAGAACGTCACAGAAACAGTCTGAAAACAATCAGAACTTCCTCCTGAAGGGCAGCACTCGCGCCCCTGCCTCTGTCCCGGGGCTTCTCCTCTTCATCAGCCACATCAGCTTTACTATTCGCCAGTGATAACCCCCCCCCCCGGCTCACCAACTGTTGACATGAAATGCATTCTTGCTTCACCTCTAACCTGCTGAATTGCAGCAGCATCGACCCTGAACTCGTCCTCATCATTTTAGTCACACGTCACTCACTCAGCATACTGGATATCCACCAGCCAAATGCCCCCCAGCTTCATTTCAGAACTAAACTCCAAATTCTTCAATCCTCTTTTGAGGCCATCCGCACTCACGCCCCAACTCTCTGTCTGACCTCCATATTTCCACCTCCTGCTGTTCTCCCAGATCCTCACCCCCCCCCCCCCCCCCCCCCCCCGTATGCCTCTTCTCTGTGTGTGTGTGGGGGGGGGGGTGCACTATCACTCTAATGCTCACTATCACTTTCAAAACATAGACTTTCTTCTCAGCTTCAAATTAAAACCTAAAATGTTCCTTTCTGAAACTGAGAAAATGTATTTGTTCGACGTGATGTTGAAAGCGCGCCGTCATCAAACAGGAGAACCAGTAATGACCGACACCAACAGGCCGAAATGATTTTCACTAAAGTGTGGGAGAAACAGGCCGGATGCACACCTCAATCAATTCCACAGCTTTTCTCTCTTAATCAAACTATCTGCCAAAGCAGCCTTTCTGGCAGCTACACCTGATCATCAACCTGACCGCCTGATTATGTCTGCAGGCTTTACGGCAAAAGCCGCTCCGCCATTCCAGCCCAATGTAGGCCACACGCCGCTTTCCAGGAAGCTGTGTCCAAGAGGCCTGACAGGCGTCAGCAGACGAGTCCAGGCGCGGTCAGCATCCACGCCACAGCGGGGGTCTCATCAGCAGCCCTTTGAACGCGTTCAGGTCGATCAGCCGAACGCTGACGTCTGTCTCTACAGAGCTTATCTGTTACTCTCGTGTCCATCCTGCCGTCTGCAGGAGCAGGCTGTGGATTACATCTCTGCATCACACGATTACAGTAAAAGCACATCTGCAGGACAGAGCAGGTCCACCCCCCAAAGCACATTCATGACAGGCCTGCAGCCCGGCTCCAGACCCCAGCCTCACGCTTCCTCTGTTTAATAATCATTTTGGCCAAAAAACCTTTCTGATGTCAGACAGCCCCCATTCATCACCAAAATCATTGACAATCTATAGAACTGGACACACACACACACACACACACACACACACACACACACACACACACACCCCCCCGATGCTCCAGACAGGAAGTACCCGCTGGTCCCAGAAATCTGAAATCTCATTGACTTCTACAGTGAAATAAACAGCCATTGTTCAGTTATTCCATTTGTCAGAATTAATAATCCTCTGTTTTCATTTTTTTTCTTTTGTTAAAATTATTCAAATTATAAACTGACCAATCAGATGCCTCAAAAAAGCATGTGGTGCCCACTGGCCCCACCCTAAACGTTGAAAATGTTTGACAGATTCTCCTGAGCCCACTTTCAGTGGAAAGCGTGTGGCTTTCCAACAACCTCCCTCCTGATTAGCTCTATCAGTTGCCATAGAAATGATGACTCAGACTTACTCTGACCAATCGCGTCACCAGTCATGTGGGCCCCATATGGTTCAGCTGTGCGCTCCAGTGGGCACTCAGTGGTCTGTTGAACTGTTCGCTGGGTAACGTCGTCTGGTTCAACATGGCGACGTCCGTATTGGAAAAATGGGAACTGAATTGACTTCATTTCACTGGGACTGAAGGTAAGGCACTTCCACTGGGCGACGTCACTTTGTCCATCTCTATATACTGTCAATGACCAAGTCCAACTGGCCGCTGGAGCGACGGTAGACTAAAGTCAAGGTGGAGACTTCTCTTTCCAGGAGACTTAAGTGGGGCACACACGTGTGCATGCACACAGCACATGCATGCACATAACACACACACATGCACACAACATACACACTCCGCCACATATCACACACAAGCTTCCACACACACATACGCATTAACATAACACACATATCCACGTGCAAACAATATGCATAAACTCATGCACAAATCACACATTCGCATGTACACAACACACACAAGTGTACATAATAGACATACACAAATGCACACAGCATACACACTCATGCACATCTCACAATCACGCATGCACACATCACACTTGTGAGCATATAAAACACACACAGATGCATGCATGCACCATATGACCACATCCCTGCAGTGAAATGGCCTCATTTGTTCAACTTTTGACAACTTGGGCAGAACCTGTGTCTGCTGTGTTCCCCCCACCCCCACCCCACAGATTCAGCTCAAAGGATGCTGGGGGGGTGAGCGTCAGTCTGTGTCTGGCTTCAGGTTGTGAAGTCTGAAGCATCTTCTTACAGCAGGAGCAGAGATCTTGCTGAGCTCCTCCCCTGCAGGGAAATGGTTCGAAAATAAAAGTCTAAAAGAAGCATTTAATCTGTTCAGGATTACCCTCAAATTCCTAATCCCTACCAGCGAGATGCTTCAGAAAGTTGTGTTTAAGAACATAAGAACAATTCCTGAAAGTGTTGACAAAACACACGTTTTCTTTCCTCTGTTTCGTGAAATCTGCTAACTGTGTGAGATCTACTGTTTCATGGGGGGGCCTAAAGTTTTTTCATCTCTTAGGAAAGCTGTGGAGCTGATTCAACAAACCGGAACCCCAAACCCTGAGCGTTCAGCCTCGTTTCAGACCCAGCAGCTGCTGGTTCCGTCACTCACCATCTTCCTTCTCGTCGAAAACGGGTCTCTTTGAAGAGCTGTTGGCCCCCATCCTCTTCTTCCACTTGCCCCAGTGAAACATTGATGCTCAGATTGCATTCCTCGCCTCTGGAAGAGAAACTACAGCTCCGCGTGGACTCCCTCCTCAGGAGACGGAACGGGGAGCCATGCCGCGTCCCGGGGATGCTCCGGTGATCGGTGTGAAGCGTCAGTCCGCTGACGGCGGGAGACGAGGCGCGTGAGGCGCGTGAGGCGCGGAGCTGCGCGGATGCGAGCCAAGTTGGAGCGCTGCTCGGTCACTGTGAGGCTGTTCTGTGGGAGTCACAGCTGTGTAGCAAAACAGCTGACACAACCGGAAGACGCGCAGCCTCCCTCCGAAATAAAAGCCGCTAAGATGACTGGCTGCAAGAGTTGGTCCAGATATAAAATTCTGTCTGCTTTGGAGCAAAGCATTTTTCAACTCAATAACCTTTTGTTAAGGTCAAAGCAAAATATTAAGAATGTTTTGTGAAATCTAGACGTTTAGCAAAAATGGATGTAAAATTCTTTTTAATCAAAAAACTCAGATTTACTCAAAGGTCTGTGACCTGCAGACACGTCTGTCCAGGTAACTTTTGTTCTTTACCTGCTGTGAACACAGACTTTTAAAGACTGCACAGAATGATCACCAATCATGAAACGGACTCACTGCAGCGCAAGCAAACCGATGGGCCGATCACAGATCAATCACCCACCCTTCAACATTCACAGTCTGGTCTCTTTACAATGACTTTGATTCATAATTCCCTCAGTCGAGATGTTTAGGACAACTAAAAATATGTAAGTAATTACACAGAGGGCCCGGTGATCCGATGGTAGAGTGTCCGCCCTGAGACTAGTATGTGGGATCAAATCCACAAAAGACTAAGAATGGGATCCAATGTCTCCCTGTTTGACACTCAGTGTTAACTGTTGGTTCCTGACTGCAGCTCAGCTCTCCCCAGAGGAAGGACCACAAACAGAAAGCAAACTTTCCTCTTCCGGGTGTGTGACCTCAACCTTTAACTTACACATGATATTCATACACATTGCCGTATTTAAGAATTGCAATTTTAAGATATATTTGTTTAAAAAAAAATCAAACATGTATTTTGCATGCTTCTTTGACGTATTCAGCCGTGGGCACTGACGTCTCCTGGTACGGGGCTTTTACAGTGAAAGGAAGCACCGGAAGTCGCAGTTGGTACTTGCGCCCTTCACATTCGCGGGTCGCAGCAGCTGAATGCTGCAGGTACCCGCGCGCGCAGCTCCGAAACCTGAGAACAAAGCCTCGCGCTTCTGTGACCAGGAGACGAGTGGGCGGAGCCGGACCGGGAGGAGGAGGAGCCGGGAGTCCGTCTGAAAGTCAGATGGTTGCTGCCGTTACAGGCTCCGCTTCTGGTTCCTCCTTTAGGCTCTTCGTGATCAGGAATTCTGGTTTAGTTCTCCAGGGAATTTCCACAGTTTTGCTGAATTTTTCCCTCTTCAGCCATGTTGGATTTCC
Source organism: Oryzias celebensis (assembly GCA_014656515.1). NCBI lineage: Eukaryota > Metazoa > Chordata > Actinopteri > Beloniformes > Adrianichthyidae > Oryzias > Oryzias celebensis. The sequence continues at coordinate 24,220,443 of BNCR01000014.1, forward strand.
CATTTCCCATTCATTTGAATGGGAAATGGGAATAGACACAGGAAAGAAGTTACTTTTGCGTAGCATAGTTACAGTTACTGCAGTTACTGCAGTTACTGCAGTGTACTCGTGGAACAACACATTATCCGGGCTTTGTGAGCAGCAGAAACATGTCCTCTTGCCTCTGAGTTTGGGACACAACCTTCTGGAAAAGTCTCTGTCATGTGAGCGTGGCTTTAAAATCACAACCTGTTCTTTCCTCACGTTACAGGTCTTTGGTTCACATCCCTGAGCTAAAAGTACACTTCAGGTTTATTTCCTTAAGTATACTTGAATCTACTATACTACTACATATTTAGTGCGATGCAGGAAGTATTACTGAACACTTTTTTAGGATCAATTGGGACATTTGAAAGGATCTAAACTGTTTTTCTTCTAGTATACTATATCCATACAAATGATCATGCATTACCTTTAGCACACAAAAGAACAAATTGTTTATGAAATCTGAGTTATAACTTAGAGCCCTCCACACAAGGATTACCTCCCGCATGTATTATTGCAACGCAGAGTATTTTGGTGTCACTAAGCAAACACTAAACCGTCTTTAGTTAGTTCAGAATGCAGCAGCACCAACATGCAGATGAGAACACATCACTGCGGTGCTCAGGTTTTTGAAGCTCTTCATGGTCTTGATCCAGTTGACTTAATTGAGCTTCTCACGGTTTGCAGCCATTCTAGAGTTTTAAGGTCTGCCAGCCATTATTTGATCGATGTGTCCAGATCATGACACAAACACTGGGGTGACCGTGCTTTTTCTATTCTCAGTTATGGAATAATATTCCTGCAGAACTGTGCATGATATCAAGCCTTAACAGTTTGGAATGTCAATTAAAAACATAGCTTTTTAGAATGGCTTTTAATACTCAGTAGTCAGAGGCATTTTACTTCCTTTTATTAGTTTTATTGTATTTTTTGTTATCTTTTATATTTTCTTGATGACTGCTTTTTATGCTGTTTTTAATTTTGCTCTTAATGTGTCCAGTTTTAAGCTTTATTCTTTCTTTCTTTTATTGTAAAGCGCTTTGGTGCACCTAAAGTAGCATAAAGTTTGCTTTCATGCCGATCATTTTCTGTTCATTCCAATCATTGTCTGTGCTCTATGATCCGTGTTCAGACCAGTTCTTTGAACCTCCAGCAGGAAATGCTTTGCTTGTGTAACGCTGTCTTGTCCACATCACACATCTGCTTGTCCTATTCTCAGATACGTTTAAGATCCATCCCAAAATGTGGTGCAGATTCCTCACCCAAAAGCTCTTTGGCGTATGCCACCGCACAAAGTCTAAAAGCTAAATCCACACAACATTAGGAGAGCCTGGTCAGGCTATGTACTCCTTCGGGGACCCCCACTTCTCTTGGTCATCCCTCCTCTAGGTGGGGGTAGCTGACCCCTGCTGTGCTCTCTTCTGGATCTCCGCAACTGCCTGGAGCTTCGGAGCGGGTCTCCCTTGGGGGGCCCTGGCACGTACCCGGGGCTGGGGTGGGGGATGCTCAGAACTCCTGGGAGGTGGTGAGGGGGCTTGTCTGGGATGGTGGGGCTCTCGGGGGTGGGGCGCTTGGCGTGGTAGGGGGGCTGCCCTCCTGGCTGGGCAGGGCCTTACGCTCTGCGCTTCCATACCTCACTGCCCTCGGGTGCTGGGGGCCCATGTGGTGGTCCTGCGGGCCCTGGTCTGGGTGCTTGACCGGGCTGCCTGGCGGGCGGATCTCCTCTGTTGACCCCACAGTATGGGTCTGGGGGCGGGCCCTGGTCGATGCTGCTGCCTCGGCGGGGGTCTTAGTGTGGGGTTGTCTGGGAGCTCTCCCTCCTTTTTTTATAACCTTTGCACCTGCAAATAGTGTGTGTGTCAGAATGTAATGCTTTACATGTGTTGGTTGGTATGCACAAGTGTGCGTGTAAACTGGTTGTGGACAAGTTTGTGAACACTCTTGGAGCCGGCAGGTATGTTTGTAACAGCTGAGTGTGTGGACAGTTCCCGCCCATTTTAGACCAACACTCACTATTGTAATGGATATAAACTCCAGCATTTTGTTACCTGTAGATTAACAACTCTACCTTTCCTTTCCATTAGTCCTCCTCTTAAATCTATAATCCACCGTCCCCCCCCCCCTTCCCCCTTTCTTTTTCCGTCCAGTCCTACAAAAGGAACGCAAACAAAATTAATATTAATAAAATTTCGTTTAAATTACAAAAGGGGCTTATACCAACATACATTTTGTGTTCCCAATGATTTATAACCCCCGATTGTAAGAGTAAAATCTGTCTAATGCAAGAGGCTCTCAGCTCATATCTGTTTGCTCAGCTGTTGGACAGGACAAGTTTAAAAAAAATAATAAATAAAAATAAAAAATAAAAGTAAAAGCTAAATCGAATGAGCGTTTCTTGGCCATCGCAACACAGCACAAACACTGCAGACCCCCGCCGGAGGGGGGGTGTCTTATAGGTCAGACACTATTAGAGGCCGGCCTCTAAAGTAACAAACACCTGTTGGACCCACCCGATATTGGAGATGGGACACAATTGGAATAAATGGTTCTGTGCCTTTAAAATGAAAGCTTTTTGCCAATCGCCACTCGCTCCATGGAGAAAGTGTGTGTTTGCCTGCAGTGCTGGCATCGCAGACTCTCCTGGAAGGGGTGGTTCAGCAGGACAGAACCAGCTTGTTTTAGTGGGTTGTGAGGGGCTGTTGCTCAGGTTTTTAGAGGGATCCTCAGAAATGCATGAAGAGATCAAATACCACTTTGGGGTTGTTTATAGTGAGGAATGAACATTATAAGACACTCGAAAGATCAAGAAGTTGATTTTGCATCAGATAGACCAGGAGTGGGCAAACTTTGGCCCACAGGCTGAATCTGGACCACCTCAACGTTCGGTCTGGCTCACTGAACAATATCAGAGACGCAGGATTTTTTTCTCTGTCAATCGTGCCACACCATCGAGACCCGCATAGAACGTGACATTTTATCCCATCCTTCTGCAGTCTGTGGCCCCATATGAACAGCCCCAAAAATCCCTGTAGGACAGACTACAGTGTCGCAGTTCACCTTCCCCGGTCTCACTGATTCTTTTAGAATGATTGTGCGCCTGCTTTATTTATTGTAAACAGCACACCTGTTCTGTGTCCTGATTGGCTGGAGACCTTGTCAATCCATCTCCTCTGTGCTGTGTCTCCTCTACGGATCATAGACAGTCTAGGGTGCAGATACAAGCAGCTCCAGGTCGACATAAATCTCTGAATCGCAATTGGACCTTTGTTTTTTATTTCATAAAACTGGACTTGTTTTTCTGAGAAGGTTTGAACTTTAAGAGTTTAAACAAGAGAGAAAAGTCTGAAAATATTCATGTCTGAGAAAAGAGGAGAAAGTGTGCAGTAAAAAGTTTTATTGGAGGATTACAGGTGTCATAGTTCAGTTTCACAATGCACCATCCTCGGTGTCTGGAAGGGAACCGGATAAGCAGCATTCCAGGAGAGATGTTCTTCTGTGTCCAGCTGCAGTGGCTGGAGAACATGGCGGTCAGTGTCCAAACAGAGCTGCTCTGAACTCCCTTTCTAAAGGTTGGGGGCCACACCTCTGCCAACAGTCTCACAGGCGGGAACAGAAATCTTTTGTCTGGGGTTCACTGTGCTGCTCAGCCCCCTCACCCCCTCATCTTCAGGTGGATGCTCAGAGTCCACAGCTTATTGAGCATTGGGATCTCTCTAAAAATATTGCAAAGCTGGAAGGTGTACACAAAAGAGCAGCTCGTCCCCAAGGGAACACAAGTGCAACCGAGGAGTTGCTGTTTTTGGTCTAGGACTTCAACACAAAGAGCAGACGGCTGAGGATATGTGGACAAAGTTAAGGTGGCGTTGATTCACCTGGAGAAGTCTGTGTGGCACTCACTGCACCGTCAGTAGCACCTGCAGCAGGGCCCCTGGGTGTATCTGAGAACTGGAGCGAGTGAGTGTGACATCATTCATAGAAAACGGCTAACTTTCTGCTCCAACCAAATGAAGTCAGTTCATTTACCATTTTCCCCTCAATATGGAGACTGCCATGTTGGAGGCAGACGCCGACAGTAAGCGGTGATTTGTCCGAGTCGGTCTTAGTCATCATTTCTAGGACAACCACTTTCACCAACCAGAAGTAAGCTTGTTGGAAGGCCACACCCCTACCACTTGAAAGCGGGCTCGGGAGACTCAATCAAGCAGTTTGAACATTGGACATGGGACCACCTACTTTTATTGAGGCATCTGATTGGTCAGTTTATAACTTAAACCACGGAAAAATCTATCATGAAAAAAATTAGCATGATCAAGAGCCTGTTAAAATATATCAGATCAAGAACGGTTATTCTGACCAATAGAATGACGGAGTAACAGCTGTTTATTTCCTTAACAAAGTCTATGGGGTTTTGGCTTCTTGGAGCCAGCAGCAGGGGGAGGAGTCACTCAGTCCAGTTCTCATATACAGTCAATGGCTGAGTTTCCAAATCCAAACACACGTGTGATTCCTGATGATGAGGAAACAAAAAAAAACCTACATTCTCAGAAGGCCAGCCTCTTCTCCGGTGACCCACCAGCTCCAGATGAAGTTCTGAGATTGGGTTCTGTTCAAGCAGAAGCATTTTTAGGACACACATTAGAGACCCAATACAAACCTAGTTAAACTGCACCTTAATCATCACATAAACATCACAACGACATTCATAAATTCTATTAAAACACCTCTGACTTCTGATCATGTTTCCTCTAATTATATCAAACCATTTGGTCATGTTGTTTTTTGAGGGACACCAAATCAAAATGCAATGTGAATAAAAACATTTACCCTAAATTACTTTTAAAAAGGGGAGGAAAAAAAAGTACATCTTCTTTTTAAAGATACAGAGAAAATATGTTTGCTTCTGCCTAAGTTATCCCAGGAGTTAATATCTGCTTCCAAAAATCAGTTTTCGTTCTGATGCAATGTTTCCTGCCCAGATGTCTACAGGAACAGGAAGTGATGGTGGATAACATGAGCTCTGCAGCAGCAAGGGCAGAGTATCTGCAAAAATCACACTTTTTTAACCAGATTCTCAGAAAGTGTGCACACGGGATAAAAAAAAGTAAAGAAAAAAAGCATTTTGTTCTATCTTTGCTCTCAGGAAGGCCAGGAGGAGGGCTGGCATCGTCCCTGAGCTCTCTCTGTTTGACGCTCAGCACATGCAAAGGCCTGGAGAGAGGAGCGAGGCTGCAGCGACCGGCCTGAGAGACAAATAGGCTCTTCTGCTGAAGATGAGGGAGTAAGCTGATTCCAGCCTCAATTTCATCTCACATTAGACATCCTTCATGTCTATACTGCTATTTTTGAACCAATAAATTAGATTTGGCCTGTGCTAAACGACACTGTCACTAGAAAGCCTGAATGTTGATTCAGAAAACAGACGTCACTGTGCTGAATTGGCCAAGATAAGAGATCAATGCAAGTTAATATCAAGCCTGCTGTGTAAACACAGGAGGAACAATCAATGTCCTCACAACCATTTAGCCCAGAAGCTGCTGCTTTGGATGCACATTGATCCCTGGGCTTTATCCGACTTTCATAGCAGGCTAAAATCACACAGGAGCAGAAAATGTCTGCGCTATAAAAAAAAAAGCAGAAAAGAAGACCAAAGCCAGAAGTCTGCAATAATTCATCTCCTTTACAGACAGTGAGACTACTGCCCACCAGGGGGCAGCACAAAAACACCTCTTTACATGGTTCAAATAGGATGAACTGCCTTGAAAATGCCATAAAATGAGTCAAGTGTAATGGGTTATCATCAACTAGCGTTAACGATGAGGCTCTGCAGCATCAGTCAAAGCGCATCCAAGCCTGCAAAAATCCCAAAGCAACCATGAAGCAGCGACTGCAGCTTCAGAGGATGCATGCTAGAGTCCTTCTGTGTGTGCAACAGCTGTACAACCAGAGCCTGAATGTTGTCATCCCTCTGTCTACCACGCTCCAGAAGGCAGATTCACTACAGAGGCAGATGTTTGATGGGTGAGCTGCACCATCATCTCAGCAGTCTGAGTCTGCTTACACCATGACTTGGAGAATTAAAAAGATTCAGAGGTTTACAGATGACATTGTCAGGAACAAAAGTTTACTTCCCTAAAACCATTTTGTGTTTTCTTCCAAAAATGATCCTCGCTGGTGAAGATGTACAGCCAGCAGCACCTAGTGGACAAAGAGAAGCTGTACAACTGTCAGGGAACATTAGCAGTTCCCTTTGTTCTTCCCAAAACACATCTTTAAAAGAATCTGGTCCATCAAGGCCTTTCTTTTAACCAGACCTCACCTAATTCAGAACAGTCAAGCTCCACAATCTGATCATCCTGGGTCTGCAAAATTGCCTCAAGAAAACATCCAAACTCAGATTCTTGGTCTGAGATTTTAAATCTTGACCTTTTCTGCCTTGTAGACGAATCCAGGTTGTGAAGCGGATATGAGTGGACATGATGCAAGGAGGAACGGCTGAGCCAAAGCATGTGGATGAAGTCAGAACCATAATTCATGAGTCCTAGCGTCCTGAACTCTCCATCCACATGGTTCCTTCTGCTCAGGTGGACTCCAGCTCTGGAGAGGACAAGAACTGCTGCAAACCAGGGAACGTGAAAGCTGCACGTTCCCGCAGAAGCAAACCGCTTTCTTCCAAACATCTGTCTGGGTATAGACACCTGGGCCTTTGAACTGTTCAAAAAATGTGCAAGAATGAAGGGAAATGTGCAAGTATCAGGTGGAAGGTGGTTTAGAATGTATATTCAGTGCAGTAACGGCTTTGTATCTGAATCTGTTTTGTTCTGGCCAGTAAATGTCCAGTGCAAATGTCAAGTCCTCTGAGTTTGTGACCTTTTCTCTCGATTTTTCCTCCATGATTTTAACATGTATTATTGATGTCTCACATTAACAGAGGGACCGTTACTGTTTAGATGTTAAAAAGAGCATGAAGTCTCCAGCAGTGATGAGAAACTCTTGTGTCAGAAGCATCATTTCAGTCTTTTTCCATGTGTGGCTCGTTGATCCTGGGGTTTCTGGCTCCGTGAACGTTTGTGTGAGAAATGGAGGATTTATTTCATAGGATTTCCGTAAAGTTAAAAGCTTGTAGAAGATTTGACAGTAAACGTCTAAACATATCCAGCTAGCTCTAAGGGTGGAGGTGATTGTCTGAGGGTAAGTCTTTGATGGCGTCGACTAAACTGCGTGGCGAACACGCGCGCAATCTGTGCGGGAAACGCGCATCCCGCCGTTAAAGTCTGCGGTAATGAGCGGCGGGAGCCGCCGCAGTGTCACAGAGGAAGGGTCGGCCTTGTCTGGAGACTTTCGCTCCTGTGGCTCTCAGAGCGTGATGTCAGCGGCTGTTGTAATTCACTCGGTGGGGGTGATGGCGTCACTCTCTGCCCGGTTGTAGCCTCCTGCTCCGAAAGTGAACCGACGCGGATCTCAGGCCGACGTGACCGTGGCTCCGTTGGCCGGGGCCGAGTACCGCCAAGCCGGACAATTCATCCCGGGAAACATGGAGGCTGTGGCCGAGGAGCTGCGGGCCGGCTCTCGGGTACCTGTCACTATCGATCATATGGTCAACGATACACTGGTTGTGACCCTGACCTACCAAGAAAGGAACTACACAGGAATATTACTGGATTCCAACAAAAAGTAAGCATTTCCTAGTATTTATTCTTCACTTTTCCCTCGAAATTAATCTGGAAAATGCCGCTAACGGCTAGCATACCCGCGAAGCTAAAGCAAAGCTAACTGGTTAGCTGGCTAGCAGTTAGCCTGGCCTTAAAAAGACAGGTTATTGAAGCTGACATGATGGCTATGGGTTAGCTTCATGGCTAATGAAAACTCGTATCCTTTTACTCCAAGATTTGTCAGATAAATCTGATTTATCTCGTCGATGAAAACCCGTTGTGTGACAAAAGCAGCCCATTTTGTAGAAACTGTAAAACTGCTTTTATTGTTTCACAGCTGCAGTTGGAGGCTTCATCTGTAGCTTATTGTTAGCCTAATCAAACCCACAGAAGCTAAAACGTTTAAAGTAAAACAAGGCCTTGACTGAACAGCATCATTATCTAAAGCAGATGAAAATTAAGTGTGTGTGCGCGTGTATATATGTATGTCTATTTACACACACAGTTCTGTGTCTAAAGAAACCAAGAAATATGTCTTGCTGGTGCAGATTTGAGATGAGTTACTGCTTATTTTAATCTGTTGAAACAAAAGAAATGTACAATAATTGAGACCTTTTTAATCATTAACACTTAAATGTTTTCTTTTAAAACGATTTGACAGTAAGTTAAGAACATGGTGGGCCATTTTAACCAAAACGTGTAACCAAAGCCTTAATGAAATGAGAGGAGCAACAGAAGTTTAAAATTATGCCCATTCAGTTACACTGAACTGTGTTTTGCTTTGAGGATTTTGTTTCAAAATAGACACTGATTTTAAACAGCTAATACAAATCCAGTATCAAAAGATGTCCAGCTTCCCCCTTCTTAGTGCAGGAAGCCAAGCTGCCCTGAGAATAACCCTCCTAAATGGGAACAGGGAGGCCTTAAAATAGTTGCCAGGCCTCGTCTCTGAAAATGTGAACACTTCTTCCTTTTCAGCTCTGACAAATTCATTTCCTGTCATTGTTTATCATGCTTTTATGTCATATCTTCTGCTCTTCACCATGAAGTTACACAACATAAAATGGCAACAGCACAGTAAGGCATGGCCCGCATGTTGAGCGTCCTTGTACTGCTAAACAGGGACTGTCTGTTCCCTGTCACAGGCAACTCTGTCTGTGCTCTGCTGCTCGAGAGACACCTATGTAAAGGTATGAGGAACAGGCCTCGCCAACGTGCAGACGTTCACAGCTCCCTGCCAGCTACCTCCCTCGAGGCCAAACATGGGTTCCCCACATGTGAACTAATTAATAATTTCACCGCACTTGGATGCACAAACAAACTGAAGTCTCAAGGCTGCATCTCTGAATCCCGAGTGATTCATGGGATTGTTTTTGTTCAGTCAGATGTTGGCTGTGGGGGTGGTGGTTGTCCTCCTGGGCATCCTGTAGACTCTTTGTCTCCTTTCTTTTGGATAAAGCAGCTCAGCCATCCTACTTTTGCCCATCATCCACTTCAGAAAGTACAGCTGCAAAGTTCAAGCTTTGTTTGCTGTTTCTTAAGATTATAAACTAATATGCGACCAACACACACACACACACACACCCACACACACACACACACACACACACACACACACACACACACACGCTTCCCAATGCAAACACAGTTCTGCACAAAGCTGACAGAAAATGGTGTTGGTTTCCAGTCATGTTTGGAAGAGAATGTGAAGTTATTCTGCTGTCGTTATAATGGGATTCGGTGTATTTTATTGTAGCTTTGAAAAGTGTAACGTGGTTTCATTTGCTTTTTCTGAATCCTCAAAAAGGCGAGCCGGAAAGTGGTTGCCACAGAATATCTTTTTGTGTTTGGTGTTGATACTGGTTAATGTCCTCGTCAAAGTAACTGCACTGATCCAAGCAGCGTCAGCAGCTGGAGCATTCATTCATTCATTTCTGAACCGCTTTATCCCTTTCGGGGTCATGGGGCTGCTGGAGCCTAACCCGGCTACTCATGGGCGAAGGCAGGGTACGCCCCTGAACTGGTCGCCAGTCTGTCGCAGGGGCCACAGTCATACACTCATGCACACTCACATCCACACCTAGGGACAATCTAGAGTAACCAATTAACCTAAAGCATGTTTTTGGACGGTGGGAGGAAGCTGGAGTCCCCGGAGAAAACCCACGCATGCACGGGAAGAACATGCAAACTCCACACTGAAAGGTCTCCCTATTGGTGACACTGTTTCATGTCCCCCAGCCAGGACTTGAACCGGGACTTGGATCATATGTAACCCAATCCCAGCTAATCTGAATGTAGAGAGAATGTGACCCAAACCAGGTAGTCTGAATGTAGAGCTGTTGGACTGTTGCTTTTTAATGATACAAGAATAACGTTCTTCTAAAATCAAATTGAAGAACGTTATTCTTGTATCATTAAAAAAGCAACAGTCAACAGCTTACATTCGTTTCTTCTAAATCAATTGGGCAGCACGGTGCACAGTGGTTACGCTCTTGCCTACAGAAGGTTCTGGTTCAGTCCTGTACTTTGTGTCACAATTTTTGTTGGTTTGCATTTCTTGTGCATGCGTTTTTCTCGGGACTCGTTCTCCCATCAAAACATGTTCATAGGTTAATTGGTCACTCTAAAATCTCCTAGTTGGATGTGAGTGTGCATGAGTGTGTGAATGTGCCCTGCGACAGACTGGCGACCAGTCAGAGCGTCCCTGCCTTCGCCATGAGTAGCCGGTTAGCTCCGCACCGTACCCGAAAGGATAAAGCGTTAGAAAATGAATGAATGAATAAAATCAAATTGGACAATGCAGTTTTCAATAACGTTGAAATGCATATGCAGTATAGAGTAAATGTGTGAGTATAATTTACTGGGTTGAGCAAGTTTCTGCCAAAGTGTCTGCAAGACACTTAAAACACACATATTCCCCCAGTCACAGTCTGCTTACACGCTAAATGGCCGAATGTATAGAAGTGTGTGGATCTTATTTATATTTTTTGCTGAAATTCTTGTTAGTGCTGTTCTGGTCTGCTGTTCACTCTCAAAAGGACTTATTTAATGCCTTCTCTCTTTCCTTACAGAAATGGCCTGTTTTGTCTGCCAGATTTCACAGCCAAGTCCGAGATATGCCCCTTAACTATACCAGCCTGTGAAGTCCCAGACACTCTGAGTAAGGAGCCTGCTCCTAAATCTCCAAGCCGGGCTTTACACAGACCAAAGGATGAGAATTCACTCCCTGCAAGCGGCATTCCTGCTGCGCCTGTACCATGCCCCGTCCCAGCACCTGTGCCGCCCGGACAGACTCCTTATCCTCCTTATTTTGAAGGAGCACCTTTTCCTCAGCCCTTATGGGTACGTCACACTTACAGCCAATGGGTCCCACAGCCCCCTCCAAGACTAATAAAGAGAAAGAAGAGACGAACACGAGAACCTGGCCGTATGACCATGAGCACCATACGTCTGCGGCCTCGGCAGGTACTCTGCGAAAAGTGCAAAAACACACTGAACAGTGACGAGGACAGCAAAGACGGCCTGAGTAATGCCAAGACCTCAAGGAAAGAGAACGCTCTACACAGTGACGATGATGGAGATTACAAGGATGCTCCGCCTAAGTTTTCTAGAAAAGAGGAGGTTGTTGCAGCCAAGGATACCAAAAGACGAGAAAACGGCAGCAGCCTTGACAGTAAGCGTCTCAGGAAAGACAAAAGGGGAGAGGCTGATGGTGAAAAGTTCCCTGCAGGGAATGTCATTCCACACAGTCCTGTCATAAAGATTTCCTACAGCACTCCACAAGGAACAGGGAGGTCATGAAGATCCCCTCCAGAGTTCACGGCTCCGTCAAGCCTTTCTGTCCAAAACAGCTGGTGCAGAATGGTGCTGAGGAACACAGGAAAGTGTCCACCGATGCCACCAATGAACAGCGGCACATTCTGGACGCCACGAGGTCTGGCCTCACGGTCTCTATTCCTAAACTCAAGTTAAGCAGACCCTATGCAAATGTGGTTCAAGACCTGCCATCCCCTAAGATTCGTTTGAAGCCTCCTCAAAGGGGAAGCGAGGAGACCTTGGTGGAGTATGAGGCAGAGCTTGTTGAAGGAACCAGGAGACGAAGCCCCCGAGTGCCTGGGCCCTGTCTTCCTCACTCTGAAGACTCTGGAGAAGGGAAGAACTCTCTGGAGTTGTGGTCAGGGAGTTCTGGGGAAGAGGCAGAGCGCAGCCACAGCGACCTCACCCTGCTGATCAATTTTCGTAAGCGTAAAGCGGATTCTTCCAGCCTGTCAGTGTGCAGCAGCGACAGCCTGGACGAGTCCAAGTCCTTCAGCTCTGACGGCACCTCACCAGAGCTGTGTGACCTGGCTCCAGGCGAAGACCTGTCAGTGACCTCGTCTTCTGCCACACCACAGGACGATTGCAAGACAGTGCCGCCGCTCACCGTGCGCCTTCACACCCGCAGCATGACCAAATGTGTGACAGAGGAGGGGCACGCTGTGGCGGTCGGTGACATAGTGTGGGGGAAGATTCATGGCTTTCCCTGGTGGCCAGCGCGCGTCCTCAGCATCAGCGGCACACGCAAACAGGAGACGTCCAGCTGTGAGGCTCAGTGGCCCCAAGCAAAGGTGGCGTGGTTCGGTTCTCCCACCACCTCCCAGCTCTCTGTTGCCAAACTTTCACCCTTCCGAGAACTCTTTAGGTCCCGCTTCAACCGCAAGAAGAAAGGGATGTACCGGAGAGCCATCCTGGAGGCAGCCAAGGCCGTCGGTCACATGAGTCCTGAGATCACATCGCTGCTTTCCCACTGCGACACATAGGTTAGTTTCGCTCGACCCAAAAGTGTGAAGGAAAAATGAACTTTTGCCGTTTTTGACTGCCTGATTCGTAATCATGTTTGAGGTTGAATGTCAGACCAGTCTGTCTGGTAAAGTGCTGCCACACTGCGTATGCAGGCACATATCTGCGCTTTCACACCAGCAGAGCTGCCTGTTAGCCACTCTGCTGGTCTCTAAAAGAATGAAAAACTTTGTGGTTAAAAGCCTGCAGAGAAAATTCAAAGTTGAGAATGTGTGGTGCTGCCGCAGAGTATTCAGCTGATGCTCAGTCTGAGCAGGGCCTCCATGGTGTGAGACCAGGACTGTCATAGTGGGTCAGAGGAATGGGTCAGACTTTGTGTTTGCAGCAGCTAGAGTGGGTTGGTGGCCTCTGAGAAATCACAGAAGCTCAAGGCCTGTTTGCTTCTCTTTCCAGCCTTTGTTCTTGGTTCGTGCAGACCATTGTCCTTTCTCATCCCCTTCCACACACGACAGCAGATGTGGAACCTTCTTATTTGCTCATTGTCCTCATGTCCTGCTTTTTCCTGTCTTCTGCAGAGGCCGAGGACTCCAGTGGTCTCCCAGGTTTTTCTGGATTCTCTGTCATAAAGGCCCCGGAGTGACTACCTGTGGTAACCACGGCTACTACTTTATGCTGTTTTTTCCTCTCCTCTGCCCGTGATTTTTTTTTTGCAAGGGGCAGAAATGGCTGCCAACGTGGATTTTAGCCAGACTGGAAAAGGGAGCAAAAATATTGAGGCCAGGCGTGTATGAACTTTTCCTCTTTTTCTTTCTTAGACTTAATTATATTTCAGATGGAGCCGAAACACTACAAGGACCTGAATGTATTTATTATCTGTAATATTTTATCAGGATCTAGAACCTTCTCACTACGCAAAAAAAGAAAACACCCTCCTAGTGTGCTGCTGTTACGGACCTCACCAGGTTCAGCTCGTCCAGCCAGAGGAGGCATCTTCAGACTCGCTCCTCTCCTCAGTGTTGGACTCCTAAAGTCTTAGGCTGAAGCCTCTCGCTGGTGAAAATGTGAGTGGCACCATCAGAGACGGTAGTGACCCCTCCCCTTGTGACCGCGTCTTTTCATCTGTCTGTGACGTGGGTTGTGGATGTATTTTGCTGAACACTGTCCTGTATTATGTCGAATTTTCTTCCATTTCATTTTCCACGTGTCCTAACATCCATTCTTACCCTGAACTCTTTAAGGGGAGACATTTAAAGCAAAAAAGCACTTTATCTGTACCTTGGTGGCCTGCTGTGAGCTCTCTGTCTGAAACGCAGGAGGCAGCGCTGATGGGCAGCAGGGACATTAGGAGCCTGTGTGCTTTGACTATCCACAAGTCTCCATACCTGTCCACGACTTTTCATGACTTTCCATCAGCCTCCATTACTGGTCTAGAGTCTCCACGACTGTCCATGACTATCCGACTTTCTATGAGTCTCCAAGACTACCAATACTTTACACCACAGCCCGTGAGTCTCCTTGACTTGTAATCCAATAGAAACGGTTGTGTTGGCTGTAGTCCTGCATCCTTCCTGTTCCTCTTGACCATCACACTACAGACCCCTCGCTACTGGAAGAAAGGGAACAAAAGTCGACCCCTCCTCCTGTTCAATGCTGGGTAAAGTTTGAGTTTTGGGGAGGAAAGAAGCGAACATGCTGTGAGAAAACCGTGAACCTGCAGAAGAGCGGGGCAGTCAGGACCCCTGGAGGGGGGTGGTCTCCCCTCTGACTGGTGGAGCTGAGCAGTTGCAGGTCTACATGGAAGACAAACATGGCTGTCTACTGTTTCCCTCATTGGTCAATGCTAATGGCTACTTTTTGTTTCTTTTCTACATGTACTGTATATAAAATAAAATATACAAGCAATAATTGTGCAGTTGTGTGTCAGTGAGCTCGGTTCATCAGTACATATCGATCACTATCTATGAAGAAATGGCTTTCATCAGTAAACCCAGAGCTGCTTCATGCGGGAAAAGATGTCGGCGAGGTTTCAGTAGACAACAGGAAGTCTTTAAAATAACTCTGGCTTGAATAACTGCAGAAGTGTTTCTGCCTTTAAACGCTCATGAACAGCAGCTGATGATCCAACTGTCAGCTAACATCCAGAGCATGATGGGATCACGGGGATAAATTCAGTTCAGTTCCTGTGAAAGAAGCCTCTGTTGTCTTTCAGACGTTCACTAAGAAAGTTTCTGTTTTCCTCAGAAAAGTAAATTGTTGAAGCATCTACAGGAGTCTGGAACAAAAAATGGATTCTTCATTTTACATTTATTCACTAATTTAGAGAAACCTTTTTAGAAGGGACCTGATACCTAAAGAGAGCTTTTATTCAGAGGGCTGAGTCTAGAACCTGCTGCACTGCTCCTCAGGTGTGTGAGGGTTCCTTTGGGAGAGCCGACCGTAAATCTCCAGAGGCCGGATCAGGTCTGATGATGATGGATTTGTCTGCACTGCACTTGGATGAACTTCAGCTGAGCTTCTCTCTTTGGAACTTTACATTAAGGACAATAATGGAGATCTGAGTCCAAAGCATCAGCCCTTCCACCAGACAAAAGAAAAAAAATGTATGGGGGTTAACAAAAACTTATGTTAAGACGCTTACCAGATCAAACATAGGATGAGTGGTTTTGGTTTGGAAGATTTTTCATGTTTTTATTCTAAATAAAAGTGAAGAAGTCAGATCTTAAGAATTTAGAGCAGGAGCTCCAGAATGTAGATTCTGAACCAGAGCATGGGGGTGCACAGAGCGCAGCTTTGGCCCCCGTCACTACCTCAGCCACCCCCCCGCGCCCCTGCTTTGTTTCCTCCAGGTCGGAAGGAGAATTGTCTGATGCAGCTCTGGAAGCAGGCCAGCGATGAGCGCTCAGTCCTGATTGGATCTGTTTCTGGCCTCTGACCTGGTGTTTCATGATTCAGGAGCAAAGCCTCTTCCTCTCAGTGATGCCAGGACCACCGCTGCTTTCAGTGAAACCCAACACTTTTACTTACTGTTTGCAGAAATTTGAGTCCAAATGCTACAATTTATTCCTCAGAATTGGTTTGGAGGCTTGAGTTCACTGTTGAACACATGATCAATCACTTGACCTTTAGTCCGCCACTGAGCGCGCTCCAACAGTTGCAGAAAATTCCAAAGGAAGATGCGGACGTTCATGGATGATCATGGCTAGAACACACACCCGCCTGCATTTCTTTATGTTGAAAGGCCCCTATCATCATGCTGCAGCACTGCGTCTATCATCTCCATTCTATGAGCAGCACTGACTCAGGTGATACTTTGCTTTCATGTAGGCGCGTGTGCAGGTTTAGTCAGGTAGCTTGAACAGGAAAACTGGATTTCACCGGCAGAATCAGGCATGACAGGATTTCTGCTTTTCCTGTTTCCATCTTCAGGGGCTTGAACTCAAAACCACAGAACTACAGGAATGAATGAAACTGTCTGTGAGCGGAGTCATCTTTTAGTGAATGATGCAATCCTGAGTCATCCCTCAAGGGAATTTTCCTGCTTGAATCAAAGGTCAGATTGACTGAATAAACCACATTTTGTGAAGACTGTCAGCCATTGAAGAAACATCACATCTCTAAGGTCTTATGCAGCATGGATGTGATCAAACACTCTGATTCCTGGAAGTAAAGTTAAAGGAAACGAGGAGAGCCTGTAGCCACACAAATGATGTGGTTTGACATTTTTAAAGTATCACCACTGAACACATTGTTCCTGGTGGCTATAGGTTGGCTCCAGTGTTTGGTAGCAGTGCTGCCATTAGTGTGTGAATGTGTGTGTGTGAATGGGTAAATGGCTCTATGGCTGTAAAGCACTTTGGGCCTTCTAAAAAGGTGGAAGGTAAAATCTCGTATAAGTATACTTACCATTTTTGCTAAACATTTTCATCCATTAGTTCATTCCTTAGTGCATATGGGTTGCAGATTCCTGCAGATTCCTACAGATTGCTGTAGATTCCTGTAGGTTCCTACAGATTCCTGCGGATTCCTACAGATTCCTACAGATTCCTGCGGATTCCTACAGATTCCTACTGATTCCTGCGGATTCCTACAGATTCCTGCAGATTCCTACAGATTCCTGCTGATTCCTACAGATTCCTACTGATTCCTGCCGATTCCTACAGATTCCCTTAGATTCCTACTGATTCCTGCCGATTCCTACAGATTCCTGCCGATTCCTACAGATTGCTGTAGATCCCTGCAGGTTTCAGGAGACGTTGGGGTCATGACTGATGGCAGCAGGAACACTGGGTATCATGAAACTTCACCAAACAGTGGCTTTTACTATCATATTTAGAGGGAAAGTTAGATTAGATATTAAGTTCAGACAGAAACATTTCTCTGAGAACGGTCTTCTTGAAAATAGGACTCTTGAGGCACTGCTTCGACTCTCAGCTGTGAGTGTTTCTAAAAATGTTGTCATTGTTATTCATGAAAAAGAATTGATCCCAGTTTTTTTATGTCAGGTTCTTTATGGTCAAAACAAACATTTTCTGAGTGTAAAGTGCTGTTTCAGAGAGACGAGGAAAATCTGGAAGCACAGTCTTTGTCTTACTATAGGAACTAAGTTAAAAATACTTCTAGGGGAATGCAGCAGTTTCTTTGTTTTTAAATCTGCATTATCAAGAGTTTAATATATTTTCTTAATTCATTATATTTGCTTTTAAAGTTGAAAGGTGAAACACTTCCACTTTCTTTCTAATTCTAATTGTTTTCTTGACTGAGTGACTGTGGCTCCAGAATCTAAAGGAATAAGAAAACATTGGACATATTTTCTCTCTAACCCTCCTTAATATGCCTTCTGGTTGTAAAGTATAGGTTTTCTGCTTCTGGGTCATGTTTCGCTCTTTCCTGCGTCAGGAAACGGAGTAACCTTGACTAAAAATGTATGACTAGCATAACCCCAGGGTTTGTGGAGTCTGCCTTACCAGAGGATCTTGGTATAGAAGGCTTCGGCTTCTATACCAAGCACATTTGTTTCATAGTTAGCAGTTTGCAGTTCAGCATGTCCCAACCAGTTCAACCAACAGGAGGGAAGAGGAGGCTTGTGTTGATCCAAAAGCACACAAACACATGCACATGCTTACACTACAAACAGCCATTCTGAGTAATCCCCGGGTTTCCTGGAGTGGACGTGGACCATCTCCAGGTTTCAAACTCTCATTTCCTCCCACTGACAGATGTGAATGCAGACTCTGGAACTGGAGGTGCGTCCCTGCTGGTCTGCCTGTTTGCCGCCTGTGGGGGGCTGCACGGCTGCTTCATGGATCATTGCAGCATCAATCTGCAGCCAAAAGAAGGGGAGGGGTCCATGGCAGTGGGATGCTGTGTGCAATTATTGCTAATGATATGCTTTCATGCGAGCTGTGGCCTTAATTAACTTCAGAGGAGGCCTGGACGGTGAGGAGATGCAGACGCACAGCTCTAAGCTTGACACTGTTCAGACAACGTGTCTGCTGCTGCAGATCAGAGAGGGTGGGTGGTCCAGTGTGAGGAGTAACCTGATGCTGGAGGGACGAAACTGTCCTCCAGAACATAGATGAAGCTGAGGCCACTGGAGTAGCTTGTGTGAGGTGCAGGTCAACAAGCTAATGTGAAATTATTATACAAGTTCAGGAGTTTTTGAAGGACAGAAATAAGAATGTGGTCATTTTGGAGCCAAAGGATGTCAGTAAAAAGTGATTAGTCCAAGTCGGTCTGAGTCAACATTTCTATGACAACCCCTCTCACCTATCAGGAGTGAGCTAAGTGGAAGTCTAAACCCCTTCCACTGAAAGCAGGCTTCACAAAGTCTGTCAAATGGTTCAAAAGTTTGGACGTTGAAGTCAGCAGGCACCAACTAATTTTATAGAGGCATCTGATTGGTCAGTTTAAAACTTAAACAGAAAAAATATAGTGGAAATAAGGATGACTAAAAAGAAGTTAAAAAAAGGCAGCTGACAGGTTCCAGCAGTCGAAGCGAGCTGCAAACTGGGCAGTTGTAGAGGCAAAAACTCCTTCCTGGCAGGAGTTCGCTGAGGCCATGGAGAAGGACTATCGGTTGGCCTCGTAGAAGTTCTGGTAAACCGTCTGACGCCTCAGGAGGGGAAAGCAGTTTTCTGCAGGCGCCGTTTTCAGTGCAGCTGGTGAGCTGCTGACTTCAACTGGGGACATTGTCGGGAGGTGGAAGGAATATTTTGAGGATCTCCTGAATCCTGCTGACACGCCTTCTCCTGAGGAAGCAGAGGCTGAGAGCCTTGGGGTGGAGTTGACATCTACCCGAGCTGAAGTCACCGACGCACTCAGTGGCAAAGCACCTGGAGTGAACGAAGTTCGCCCTGAGTACCTTTAAGTCCCTGGATGCTGAGGGAGTGTCTTGGTTAACACGTCTCTTGAGTGGCAGTCGGGAACTGTACCACTGGACTGGAAGACAGGGGCGGTGGTTCCTCTTTTCAAGAAGGGGGACCGGAGTGTGTTCCAGCCTCTCTAAGAAACTCTATGCCAGGGTACTGGAGAGGAGAGTCCAGCCAATAGTTGAACCTCAGATCCAGGAACAACAATGCAGTTTCCATCCTGGTCTTGGAACTGTGGACCAACTCTACACCTCTTTAGGGTGCTGGAGGGTCTGCAGGAGTTCGCTCAATGTGTCCATATGTTTCTTATGGATTTGGAGAAGGTGTTCAACCGTGTCCCCCGTCCCGCATATTGTCGTGTCAAATTTACCCAGTAAAACATTGTGATTAATCGTGATTCATTTCTGATTAATGTTTGAATTGATTGACAACATTAATATATGCACATCTATAGAATGATAGACTATTTATATATCGCTATATATATCTATCTTTATACATAGAACATGGGGGGGGGGGGGGGGGTCACTAAGTCCAGTTCTCATATACAGTCAATGCTTCAGATTAAAGTCAAATTAGAACTGACACGTTCTGCCTGTTCTGTGCAGGTCTGTTGTGGCCTTCTGTTGCTCCTCCCTCTCACCTGTGTCTCCTGGTGGAGGTGTTCACAGCTGCATCCTGTTTATTTGACTGTGTGTTTGCCTATCTAAGTCTGTGTTTCAGTTCCCTGTATTGGAGCGTTTTGTGTCCTTTAGGTCTGTCCTTGTCATTGTACTTTGATGCTGCTCCTTAGTTCGTTTGAGTTGCTTACCTCTTTTTCCCCTCTTGTGAGGTGATCTTGTGTTGAGTTATTAAAACAAGCTTCAACCTTACCTTACCAAGAACAGTGGTAAAGCTCTCCACATACTGTCTTTACACATGACGTTATGCTTGAAACACTTGATACAAGCACAATGCAATACAAAGTTTTTTTTTCATCATCCTCCTGGAAGTTTCATGGCAAACAATTTCACACAGAAAAAAAGCACAGCCCCCAGCCACAGTGACCAGGCAGCATGAGGCCCCTCTGTACCCAGGGGGCAAAGCAGTACGCTAGGCCGATCGATCTACTACGCTCCCCGGGTACCGAGGAGGACCCTGCGCCGCCTGCCATCGCTGCGACTGTGAACCTCACGGAGGAGCCTTGCAGCAAATGCGCTGGCAGGGAAAGCAGAGCCGTGTTTTAAAAACGCATATTTAAACTTTTTTACATCAATTACTGCACATATCTGTTTAAGAAAGTGAGAAAAGGTAAGAAGTCTGATGACCCTGCATTCTAACAGTTGAATGCATCATTTACACACAAATCTTGGAGACGTGTGTGTAAATGCGTTCTGTGTGGGTGTGTTAAGCGATTCATGTGCTTTTTTTTTTTCTCCTCCAATGATTTGTGTGTGCCTGGTAGTTTTAAGCAGCTGTAATTTAAAGTTGTGAATGTGTAAATTGTTTTGGGTTTTTTTGTACTTTGGGATTTCTGTATATGTGAATACACGATTGCAAATGCACACAGTTACACATAAATGTTTTTTATGAGTTACAAATCAAGAATTAAGGACACAGAGATTCGATGAGGTGTCATTAAGAAACCTACTACCTCTGTATGAAGTTTGCACCAGCACTAAAAGGAACTCAGAGGAGAGTTTTAAACTGCTGCTCTGTGCCCAGAACCTGTCCCTGGGTTGTCAGGTTGTACTGTTAATGCTAAAAGAAATGTTCTTAGAAAGAAGAGCGGCGCCATTAAAAGTGGGATGGATGCCATCTCTCCGCATGAGACCGGGCTTTCCCCAGAACACGCTCCAATTGTCAACTAAGCTAACGCCGTTTTGTGGGCACCATCTAGCTAACCAGCAGTTAAATGATGAAAAGCGGCTGTACATTTCATCACTGACTAGGTTCAGGAGTGGACCAGAGAAAATGACAGTGTCCGACATCGATTTAGCAAGTTTACACACAGATTCAACGTTTAATTTAAGAACTTCTGATTGTCTCCGTCGGGAGTCATTACCGCCTGCGTGAATCACAACTCGACGGAACCTGGGTTTACTCTGAGCGAACATTCTAAGGTTTCCTTCTATGTCAACAACTCTGGCTCCTGGATAACACCTGACTGTGGCCGTCGGGAGCTTCACGTCTAACTTCAGAGGAGCCGATAACTAGAGTTGACGGTTCATCTGGCTTGTTGCCGAGGGAGAAAACTTATTATGTAGCGGGAGCTTCGGCAGCTCTATGTGTTTACGTTTAGCACTATGCTTCCTTCGCACTGGTACAAACCCATCCTGAGTTTTCCCTGGCTGCTGCCCGGGAGGGGCTTGAGTGCTCGGCAGTTTCATTCCGGTATTGCGAGCTGCATTGTGGGTAATAATCTGGCTAACAGACTTAGCATCCACTCCAAGTCTAAAAAAGGCTACATTTAACACATCTGCCACTATCTTCACTAAAGGAGGCAGGATCTTCCCTGAACATTTGGCACATGGAGCAGGACAGAGGAGTAAAGGCAGATGAAGTGGAGGCCATGCTAGCACTTAGCAAAAGCTAGCAGTGTTTGGCTTGGTTAACACAGTACTCACTAGCATACTAAAAAAGATATTTTGAATTTTTGAAAACCAAACCAGAGAACACTAAGTTAGATATTAGCAAATCAGGCGCTCAATGACAGGAGCAGCAAAAAGAGAATGGCCAAGCACTGGTTACACTCACCTGGAAATGATGTCACAGGAAGATCCAATTTGTGGTGGTGAGCGAGAGTCTTAATAAAAACAAAGACAAATCGTATTCAAAAGAGACATGTCAAACGTAAAACTAAATGTTGTATTCACATTTTCCTGAAAAAGTATTCATTTGTGCACAACTTTGTCTTTATGAATACGATTCTTATTGACAACTATCTTACCCCGTAATTTTTTGCTTAACAGGTGGGTAATAACAGGTGAGTGCATGTCTGTGGATGGAACGTGAGCGCGTGCGAGACCGGGAAAAGCACAAAGCTGATCCGCGAGCTGTTGCACACGTTTATGACTGCACAGTTGTTTTTTTGGTCATATTTTTGTCACATCAGCTGATATTTATAAAGTTTTACATTCAGTTTGTTAAATAATAACCAAACAAGGTCAAATACGCTTATTTTAGTTGTGATGTTCTTATACATATTGCTGGTATTTTTGTTCTAACGCGTCTGTTGGCAAGTCATACCACAAACTTTTTATTTTTAAAAAAAAACAGTTAAAGTACTGAACAACGTTGACCCATTTTCTTACTGTTATATTGCTATGAAATCATTTTTGAGTTTTTGCCAAAATATTTTTTAAAAATACTATTTGACCTGCTGTTTGTGTATCAAGAGGCTTTTTTTGTATATATGTATATATATGAAATGTTTTTGTATTCCTATCTATTGGAGTTCACATTCTAGTTGGCTGGGTGAAGAATGGTCTTGCAGGACACCTTGCTTCCCAGAGCGGCAATGTCTCCCTGTGCCTTAAAAATACTGGTTTGTGTCAAGAAGGGCATCCGACGTAAAAGTCTCTGCCAAACTACCTGTGGGAACCAGTGAAAGCTGATTCGCTGTGGTGACCGCTAACAGGATACGTTGAAAGGTAAACAACAACAACAAGAGTTCGCATTATAGTTGATGATGGCACAGTTAAGGAGAGAATTTCGAATTGGTATTTGTTAAATGTTGCTGACCCCTGGTCTACATCAGGTTTCTTGTCTAACAGTTTGCTTGTGAAGCTAAAATAGCAAGACACCAACAAGGAGAAACTTGTTTTTAAGATCATCATCTCCTGTTGACATTTCTGCTTTGTGAAAATATGAAGCTCTACACTTAGCAGCCATGAAAAAAGGAGAACCGCCCTGCTTAACAGGTCTGTGTTTATTTGGTACATTGCTCCTGTTCGTGGTGATTCAGGACAAATGACCACACTGGCTTTAAAAGCAGGTTTGCTCATCTCCAGAGCCTGCCCAGAGGATCCGTCAGCTCCCTTGTTCTAGGTGCCTCTCCCTCTGCACTGACACCTGAGGTTTGCTGGCCTGGTATCTTAAATCATTTGCATTGATCCTAGTTAATCCTTTGAGGTTTGATCTGCCTTTTCTGGCAGCCCCCCCGCCTTTGCTGTATGTGCAGTGAATTCTGTTTGTCTTTGCTTTATGATCAATGTTTAGCTTGTGCTCAGAGTGTTGGCTCCTTCCTCTCTATCACGATGATTTCAGATCGGGGATGTCAGGACTTTCTCTAATTGTTGCCACATAGGCAGCTTTCCCAAGAAGAGAGGAGACTCACTCCTCAAGGATCTGGGTGTGGTTCTGGTTGCACAACAGCCTGTGGGACGGTGTGTGTGACCCCAGTACTTGTGATGAACTCAAAACCTTTAAACAGAGCCGTGTCAGAGCGCCATTCCTCCTCTCAGCCCATCAAACATGTAGGGCTTTCTCAAATATTGACACAAGTGGACAGACTGAGTAAACATCTTCTTTGTCAAGGCCATTTTTATGTCAGGTTGGTCCAGTCCAAGGCCATGCATGGCTTTTTCTCTGAATCTTCCAGGATGTGGTTGTGGCTCCGCCGCCGGCCTCCCTGAGCAGCTGTCTGCACGCTCCATGGATGGAGCCGCCCTGCCCCCAACTTTCAACGGCGTCTCACTGCAGGCGCTGGAGGGGGATGGGCCTTCACACCGCCGTGGAGCATGGCACAGCAGCATCTTCTCACATTTATTCTAAAATGGGGCTTAAAGAAATAACCAGAAGCAATTCTGTGGATTTTTGTATGCCACGTGCCCTTGTGCTCCTCTGCTGGGGCTTTGTGGATTTCTGTTCTCCTCGTTTGTCTATTCACTGGCGCTCTTTACCAGATTCAGGAAAACCTGCTGCAACATTTGAAGTTGCGTTTGTATCAGGAGAGTCTGATGAGCCATTTGGATCAGTTTGGATCAATGTAGCTCTGAATGTTGAGCATCCTAAAGGTCACACAGGTCAGGTGCAGCTAGTATTTAAAGGTTACAAAGCTACAAAGCTCCGCCCATGATGGCCTACTAGAAAATCTTAAATGAAAAGATCTTCTGAAAAACTGGAAAACCCACTCTCACCAACATCAGAGAACTGGTTTGATAGAATGTTCACAATTTTTAAAATGGAAAAACTGATTTGCCCACAAAAACCCAAAAGAAAAAATTCTGTCAACTTTGGCCTAAATTGATCAAATTCATATCACCCTATTGTTGAAGTTTTGTATGAGTCCTCTAGGATTGTTGATATTTGTGTCCACGTTTGTCTTGTTTCTAAGCTTTGTTTTTCTAATATTATTGTAAAATGATATAATTATTACTCCATTTTATGTGTTTGATCATTGAAAAAAAATTAGATGGACTTTTAAAATAACATAAAATTAATGTTGCAATGTTTCTATTATTTTTGTATACCTTCACTTAAAAAAAAAGGTCCATACCAGGTTCTAACGTTAGGGGATTAACGGTAACCACAATAACTTGCTGTGCTGTGATTTTTTTTACCAAAAAAAAGCCAAAATAAAGACATTTCTAAACATTTCTCTTTCAAAAGTGTTTGGAGAAGGCTTTAAAAAAAAGTTATTTGGGGTGAAAAAAATGTGTTCCTGAACATCGTAAACAATGTCCTTTCTAATTATATTAATATAGCTACCAGCTAATGTTTGTAGCCTGATAGCTACATTGAGCTAGCAGCTAATGTTTGCAGCCTGATTGCTACATGGAGCTAACAGCTAATGCTTGTAGCCTGATAGCTACATGGAGCTAGCAGCTAATGTTTGTAGCCTGATTGCTACATGGAGCTAACAGCAAATGTTTGTAGCCTGATAGCTACATGGAGCTAGCAGCTAATGTTTGTAGATTGATAGCTACATGGCGCGGTGTCTGTTTATCTCATTTACTATGCATTGGAGACACAGATGCTGTTTAGAGATCAGGTTGATTTCTTTCGAAGAGCTCCACAAAAACATCAGTGATCACGTTTCCATGTTTGGGTTCATGAAAACATTTAGAGTTTCACTTTAGCTCCATTGAGTTTCTCTCCTGCTGCTGTGTCTGATTGACGGTCGCTTCTGCTGTGTTTCCGTTTCTCTGACCGGGTTCTAATGCTTAATGTGACGCATTAACCTGAGAGGGCAAACATAAAAACAGCAATAAAATGAGAGGACTTTCTTTTAATTGTTGTGTCAATGAAAATAAGAAAACATCATAAAGTTTATGAGGCCTAAGCAGACTGCTTTCCCATCCAGCATTGGCCCGGCATAGTGAGCGTGTTCACTACAGCTCCATAGATCTTGACAGACTCTCTAGAGCAGGGGTCTCCAACCCTGGTCCTCGAAGGCTGCCGTCCTGCTTATTTTGCAGCTAACCTTGCTTCAGGAGATGATGATTAGCTGGATTGAATCAGCGCAGTTTCTGATTGACTGAACACACCCTATCCAGGTGAGCAGCAATTAATGAAGCAGGGTTAGCTGCAAAGCAAGCAGGACGGTAGCTCACGAGGAACAGGGTTGGAGACACCTGATTTAGACAATCTCCAGACGGGCTTCCATGTGCTTTTTAGTCAGAAGGAGCTTCCGTCTGGCAGCTCTACTATACAGGCCTGATTGGTGTAGTGCTGCAGAGATGGTTGTTCTGGAAGTTTCTCCTCTTTCCACAGAGGAACGCTCTGACAGAGTGACCGTTGGGTTATTGGTCAGATCCCTGACCAGGGCCCTTCTTCCCCGATCACTCAGCCTAGATGGCCCCCAAACACTTACAGTATATACACACGTGGACAAAATTGTTGGTACCCCTCAGTTAAAGAAGGAAAAACCCACAATTCTCACTGAAATCACTTGAAACTTACAAAAATAACAATAAATAAAAAGTTATTGAAAATTAAATAATCAAAATCAGCCATCACTTTTGAATTGCTGATTAACATAATTATTTAAAAAAACAAACTAATGAAACAGGCCTGGACAAAAATGATGGTACCTCTATAAAAGATTGAAAACTATTTGACCAGACTGACATGATTAACTCAGGTGTGTCCTTTAATTGACATCACAGGTGTTACCAAACTCATAATCAGTCAGTCTGCCTATTTAAAGGGAGACAAGTAGTCACTCTGCTGTTTGGTGAAAAGGTGTGTACCACACTGAACATGGACAACAGAAAGCCAAGGAGAGAATTGTCCCAGGACATCCGAAAACAAATGATAGATAAACATCTTAAAGGTAAAGGCTATAAGACCATCTCTAAACAGCTTGAACTTCCTGTGACAACAGCGGCTCATATAATTCAGAAGTTCAAGACCCACGGGACAGTAGCCAACCTCTCTGGACGTGGCCGCAAGAGGAAAATTGATGACAAATTGAAGAGACGGATCTTTGGAATTTTATCCAAAGAGCCCAGAACAACCTCCAAAGAAATTAAAGGTGAACTCCAAGGCCAAGGTACATCAGTGTCAGATCGCACCATTCGTCGTTGTTTGAGCCAAAGTGGACTTCATGGGAGACGACCAAGGAGGACACCACTGCTGAAAAACAATCCTAAAAAAGCCAGACTGGAATTTGCAAAAATGCATGTTGACAAGCCCCAAAGCTTCTGGGAGAATGTCCTTTGGACAGATGAGACCAAACTGGAGCTTTTTGGTAAGGCACATCAACTCTATGTTCATAGACTCAAAAACCAAGCATACGAAGAAAAGAACACTGTCCCTACGGTGAAACATGGAGGAGGCTCAGTCATGTTTTGGGGCTGCTTTGCTGCATCTGGCACAGGGTGTCTTGAATGTGTGCAAGGTACAATGAAATCTGTAGACTATCAAGGCATTCTGGAGAGAAATGTGCTGCCTTGTGTCAGAAAGCTTGGTCTCAGTCGCAGGTCATGGGTCTTCCAACAGGACAACCATCCAAAACACACAGCCAAAAACCCCCAAGAATGGCTGAGAGAAAAGCGTTGGACTATTCTAAAGTGGCCTTCCATGAGCCCAGATCTGAATCCCATTGAACATCTGTGGAAGGAGCTGAAACATCCATTTGGAGAAGACACCCATCAAACCTGAGACAACTGGAGCAGTTTGCTCATGAGGAGTGGGCCAAAATACCTGTTGACAGCTGCAGAACGCTCATTGACAAATACAGAAATGGCTTCATTGCAGTGATTGCCTCAAAAGGTTGTGCAACAAAATATGAAGTTATGGGTACCATCATTTTTGTCCAGGCCTGTTTCATTAGTTTGTTTTTTTAAATAATTATGTTAATCAGCAATTCAAAAGTGATGGCTGATTTTGATTATTTAATTTTCAATAATTTTTAATTTATTGTTACTTTTGTAAGTTTCAAGTGATTTCAGTGAGAATTGTGGGTTTTTCCTTCTTTAACTGAGGGGTACCAACAATTTTGTCCACGTGTGTTCTAACAGTTTGTCACAGCGGTGGAAGTTTATTGGTTTGATCCTGTTTTGTTCAGGAAAGAACAGCAATTATAAATAATACCTGAACTGATGCCAGAACTCTCCTCCACTGGAGGTTTGCTTCAGGCTGTTTTTTCAAAAGGCTGCCCCTCTGATGGTAGACTTTGTGTGAACATGCACAGATCATGCTGCAAATGAAAGAAATGCATTTTGACGAGTCAGCATCTGTGTAAACATTTCTAGTTCTTTGGAAGAAAGGAAACAGGATCCATGTTTGGCTTGCCTTGAGGTGAAGCCAAGGACTTCACAGTTCTGTGAGGGTAAGCAGGTGAGTTTACATAGTTTTCACCTCCTGAGGAAGTGTTGATTCTTCAGTATCAATGTGAGGTTGACCTTTCACCTTTATGGAGGTTAAGAACTGTGCAAAATGTGTGTATGTAGTGGGAGGAGGAGGGAGCAGAGAGCTTCCTTTAAGCACAGCCTGCTCTCCCCATATTTGACATTCTTCAGCCATGTATGGCAGATCAGCAGCTCAGCATCAAAACCGCAGCTTTATACTGAGAGCTGCTGTCTTCTTTCTCTTTATATTTTGTTCTACATCTTGGCTTTTACTCCAAAAAACTGCTTGACATTAGGAAAGATGTTCAATCATCAATGCTCCGGCCCTTTTTTATGTTGTTTTGTCTTCCGTCAATGATGACTCGGGGTTTGATTGCAGGCTGCATTTCCACAGGGAGGAAATGCCAATCTGCACATTCATACCCATGGCTGCAGTCATTATCTGTGTCTGTCCATGTGAAACGCAGCATTTCAGGGGGCTTCACTCCCACAGCCTCATCAAGGTTGTTTCACTCCAATGAAACAGCAGCATGTCTGAGCTGAAGGAAGGTGAAGGGGACGAGGCTCCACACCACGTTTCAGGGTGAACTCACCATGATGTGTACATTGCTTTTCAACATCAGAAAGGATTGTAAAGAGGAAACACTGCAATGAGTCAAAGTGAGCTCAGCAGACGTCTGTGCAGTGTGAGGAGCTTTTGGTTTGTGTCGTACCTGCTGCTTCCTGCAGGAACTGCAGTGAATTCAACTGAGGTGAACTGCAGAGGTTTGTGGATGGAGAAACTCAGGAAAAACTTTAACAGAGTTTAATGAATAATCCTGGAGTTTGGTTTGGTGGGGGAGGGGCTTTGCTCGGTGTCCTGGGGGGTACGTGATAAATGCTGGAACGTGAAGACTGAGCAAAGGCCAACAGGCAGGGAGGCTGAGAGTAGTATATCCTGGATGTAGCTCAAACCAGGTGAAGATGATGAGGATGAATATGGAATAAAGAGAGGATGGCAAGTGAGAAGGGTCAAGCTGAGGCTAAAGGGACATGAAGTTGTTTTCTAACTTCACAGTTTCATTCTTGTTTTTTGTGAGCAGGATGGACCTTCCAGAAAAACACATTTTCTGCTTAACAATAAGACAACAGTTCCCTATAACTTTTGTATACAGAGTTCTGTAAAGGAAATGTGGATGTTTTGCTCCATTGCAGCCACTCAGCACTGAAAGTATTTTATGCAAAATAATTACAGTTGTTTATACACTATAATAAAAATATCTAAGTTTTTTGAAAAATTCTACTCCAGTAAAAAACACCTCAGCAGATTTGTACAACATTACACACAATGTCATCCTCACCTCTTTTGCAAAACACTACAAACTGTGATTAGTAAAACTTTACACACATTTTCCCACCTTAGACACAAATAATTGTGAGGTCACTTCCTTCTCATTACCAATGACCATACTAATAAATGAATTTAATAATCTCATCCTCCAGGTGTGGAAGCACACACATGCTCATTTGTAAATACAACTCTCAGGTGAACTATAGAAGGCAGCAGGTGAGTTCACCTGTCTTCAACCAAAATGGAAGGAGCTAGTAGAAGAGTGAGCAAGAGAAGACGTGCATGAAAAAGAGGAGAAGGAGGCAGAAGAGGAGGCCTAGATGGATGAAGGAGGTGGAGGAGGAGACCTAGGTAGATGAAATGAAAAAGACCCGAAGAGTTGATAGAACCTGAATTAAGAAGATGAGAACCAAATTAAATACCTGCAACACCTATTGACCAAGTTACTAACCATGGACGAGGAAACTGATACATTCAGTCAACAGTGCATTGACAATGAAGTCCAGTATAATAATAAGAGCAATCACCGCTGTCCCAGGGCAGCAAGGGGAGAACATATTCCTTTCCGTTGCTAACACAATAAATGGGGTTTTCCACCACTATGCAAATCTAAGACCTGATGATGCAAATCTTATACCTGCGTTTCTTGACCCATTGCACAAGAATGTCACAGCATTAAAGGGTAACACATTAAATGCATTTTTTTGTTTGTTTACCTGTACAAATTCGACTATAGAAGTGCTGACTGTTGGTCCTTGCAAATTTTTTGACAATTCAAAATACACTTGTTGTATTCTGTGAATTATAGTCTAAAACTGTCTGTTTGCTGCCCCCAGAGGTTAAACGAGGTAGTACAGTTGAATTTTGTCATTGGTTAACTGGTGTAAGTATGTCATTTCAGAAGTTTCATGTCATCATGCTCTGCAGCGCCCGTATAAAAACCCAGCCAACCTTTAAACACTACCAGGAGTGGCGCGTCACAGAGAGTGGCGGCAGAGCTTTCTTCGCTCTCGAGAACGGTGGAGCTCGCTTGCTAATCCGGCCCCTGGAGGGCTGGCTGGCCGGCAGACAGAGAGAGACACTGCGGGATGGGGAGGCAGCCTGTTCGGACCTCCTGAACCTTATGATTTTTTTGTTATTTTCATCGAGACAAAAATAAAAAGGCAGCAGAGTTCACTTGCAGGCAAATGGAGACCTCCATTTGGAGGTGGAGCAAAACACCCAAGTGCGAATGCCACATGAGACTCCTGGTTTAATGGTTTGTGTTGTCGTTCAAATCGCAGACTTACATATTTAAACCCGGCTCTGTTTTACAAAAGAGGGTTCCATAAGCAGATCAACAGTGACTCAGCACCACACCGGACGTGGCAGCATTGCCTGGAAAAAGGTGAAGTCACCATGAAAACAGGTTAATCATTTCTGCTGGTAAGTTGAAACTGGATGGAGGTAGAATATTTACCAGCCTCCGGCTGTCATTCACAACCACTCCTTAATTCATTTCCGTTGTCTTCCACACTTTAATGGGGCAGCCTGTTTGGAATGGGACCGTCCTCACAGGTGGAGGTGCTGCACTTTGAAAGTGTGAACATGGCGTCTTTAGTTCGTTTTTTTCAGTTGCTTTCTCGGTTCTGGTCGTGTTCTGTTTCTAGCTTTAGTTTCATGTTCTTCCTCATCCATAGATGACTTTATTCATCATTGTCCGTGTGTTTGCGTGTCTACTTCTACATTAGGTCAGCGTTATCAGGCCATCTGTGATTACTGGTAGTTCATGTTGATTTGTTTGTGTTGTTTAAGTGTGTGCTGTACAGTCTGGTCAGCTTCATCTTGTTCCTGACAGGAAGGATCCTTCACTGTTAAAGGATGCAGCCTTCCCTGAGGAGAAGTAAACTTATTTCTAAGTCCCTTTTTCACGTCTGTATTTAGATTCTTTGGTTTTAAATTGACTGGAGGTGCGACTACCAGATGTTCCACAACACCACAACAGACAGATATTCACCTCTAATAGAGGCCAACCAACGTTGTGTCAACTCAGGCCTGCTGTCTGCCAGAAGAGCTGACGTGTCTGAGATCTGGACTCGTCCTGGTACAAAAAGCTACATCTGCTTTTTGAGAAGCCGCCTCAGCCCTCAGTCTGACTCAGCTCGTTTTTATGTCTGTGCCTCACAACAGAAGAATCCACTGCACTGACTCACCATACCTGCTCACTCCTCCTTTGATGACAGCTGCTATTAAATTCTCTTTGGTGTTCAGTGGAAAAGGGCCTCCTTTTGGTCAGGGACAGAGACTGAAGGAGCAGCTTTTGTCTTCTTTGTCTATAAATCTTCTAAAGCACAGATTCATGACCAGCATCAGGAGCCGCTGTTCTGACCTGATGAAGTCGAGTTCACATCCTGATGAGGATGTTGAATAGTCACAGTTGGATCCCTGCCTCCGATTACAGCAGATCATTGTTTTGGTTTGCCCTCATTTTGATCCTTTGTCATCTTCAGTGTTGTCAGACAAAGTAACAGTTTTCCAGCCCAAAAACATCTAAGAACCGTCCGAACTCTCTAAAAGAAACATCCAAAAAGTTCATCAGTGATTGATTATCTTTTTTTACATCCACCATTTTGCAGACAAAGTAAAACATAAAATAAAAAACTCCTTTACAACTTTATTTGCAACAACTGAAGAACAAATGTGACCTCCCACTTTCCCCTCAAACATCAGGAACAACCAAAAAAAAAGGAGAGAAAAACCACCACAAAACATACCAAATACCAGGGTTCTGATATAATTTATTATGATCAAAAGTGGAAATTTCTCTGGATCTGGTCTCTGGATGCTGCTGGAGTGTCTCAACCAACCCGTCTCTGCAGCATTGCGTGGCAGTCGGGAACTGTACCAGGCCAGCTGAGAGATGTAGGCTCTCCAGCATGTCCTGGTCTTCCCCAGGGACTCCGCCCAGTGGGACATGCCAGGAACACCTCTCCAGGGAGGCGTCCAGGAGGCATTCGGACCAGATGCCCG
>BNCR01000014.1:24252478-24259978 GCA_014656515.1 Oryzias celebensis
GCTGTTCCTCATCTTGTCTTCACCAGCTGCTCTTCATCATGTCTTCACACCAGCTGCTCTGCATCTAGTCATCACACCACTGCTTATATGACAGTCTCACCCTCTCCTCTGCGTAGTCTTGAACTGGTTTCCCTCTCATTCCTAATAAGTGTTCCATGTTCCTGTTTGCCTGGTTTTTGATCTTTGCCTGTATCTTCACCACCCGACTTGCTCCTTTGTGTTTATGCTTGCCTGGATTATGACCTCGCCGTGTCTTGTTTGCTTATGGATCCACACGGATCAGCGCCATCCTTACAGAAGACAATGCCTGACATGGATCCAGTAACTGGTTTTGCTGCCATATTGTTGGAGCATGGACGCCAACTACAACACCTGACAGCTGCTATGGAAGCCATAATGAGTTGCCTACAAAGCCTCCCTGCAGTTAATCCCAGGTCCACCTCTCCTACCGCTGCTGGGGAACCATCAACAGCTGGTCCATCTACCACCACGTCCTGGGTAGCTCTTTTGGACAAATTCAGTGGTAACCTGGCTCAGTAACGGTTTCCTCATGTAGTTCAGGGTCAGCAGGAAATTTCATCGATTTGGGTTTCGCCCAAAGTAATCACATCCCTCTGCTGCCCTGCACCTAGCAGGTGGCTGTTTCTGCTATAGACGGTCGACCTGTGGATTCTGGTCGGATCAAGTTTGTGACTCAAGTTTGTGACTCAAGACCTCAAGAGCCACGAAGATCGTCACAAGATCGTTCGGTTCTTCACCGTGGATTCCCTGCAGTGTGCAGTCATCCTGGGG
Organism: Oryzias celebensis; assembly: GCA_014656515.1. Classification (NCBI taxonomy): domain Eukaryota; kingdom Metazoa; phylum Chordata; class Actinopteri; order Beloniformes; family Adrianichthyidae; genus Oryzias; species Oryzias celebensis. The sequence continues at coordinate 24,253,271 of BNCR01000014.1, forward strand.
CTTCTGAGGCTCGAGACACATGATCCCTCCATAAAATGGTCGACCAAGGAACTTATCTTCAATTCAGTGGACTGCCGACATCTCTCTTTCCAGCTCATCACGACCGGTGCTCCCTGAGCACAGCCAGATTGCTTCTACCAGGTTATGTACCAGTGAGTCTGAGGTACACACGTGGACAAAATTGTTGGTACCCTTCAGTTAAAGAAGGATAACCCACAATTCTCACTGAAATCACTTGAAACTTACAAAAGTAACAATAAATAAACATTTATTGAAAATTAAATAATCAAAATCAGCCATCACTTTTGAATTACTGATTAACATAATTATTTAAAAAAACAAACTAATGAAACAGGCCTGGACAAAAATGATGGTACCCATAACTTAATATTTTGTTGCACAACCTTTTGAGGCAATCACTGCAATGAAGCGATTTCTGTATTTGTCAATGAGCGTTCTGCAGCTGTCAACAGGTATTTTGGCCCACTCCTCATGAACAAACTGCTCCAGTTGTCTCAGGTTTGATGGGTGTCTTCTCCAAATGGCATGTTTCAGCTCCTTCCACAGATGTTCAATGGGATTCAGATCTGGGCTCATGGAAGGCCACTTTAGAATAGTCCAACGCTTTTCTCTCAGCCATTCTTGGGTGTTTCTGGCTGTGTGTTTTGGATGGTTGTCCTGTTGGAAAACCCATGACCTGCGACTGAGACCAAGCTTTCTGACACAAGGCAGCACATTTCTCTCCAGAATGCCTTGATAGTCTACAGATTTCATTGTACCTTGCACACATTCAAGACACCCTGTGCCAGATGCAGCAAAGCAGCCCCAAAACATGACTGAGCCTCCTCCATGTTTCACCGTAGGGACAGTGTTCTTTTCTTCGTATGCTTGGTTTTTGAGTCTATGAACATAGAGTTGATGTGCCTTACCAAAAAGCTCCAGTTTGGTCTCATCTGTCCAAAGGACATTCTCCCAGAAGCTTTGGGGCTTGTCAACATGCATTTTTGCAAATTCCAGTCTGGCTTTTTTAGGATTGTTTTTCAGCAGTGGTGTCCTCCTTGGTCGTCTCCCATGAAGTCCACTTTGGCTCAAACAACGACGAATGGTGCGATCTGACACTGATGTACCTTGGCCTTGGAGTTCACCTTTAATTTCTTTGGAGGTTGTTCTGGGCTCTTTGGATACAATTCGAACGATCCGTCTCTTCAATTTGTCATCAATTGTTCTCTTGCGGCCACGTCCAGAGAGGTTGGCTACTGTCCCGTGGGTCTTGAACTTCTGAATAATATGAGCCACTGTTGTAACAGGAAGTTCAAGCTGTTTAGAGATGGTCTTATAGCCTTTACCTTTAAGATGTTTATCTATCATTTTTTTCGGATGTCCTGGGACAATTCTTTCCTTGGCTTTCTGTTGTCCATGTTCAGTGTGGTACACACCTTTTCACCAAACAGCAGAGTGACTACTTGTCTCCCTTTAAATAGGCAGACTGACTGATTATGAGTTTGGTAACACCTGTGATGTCAATTAAAGGACACACCTGAGTTAATCATGTCAGTCTGGTCAAATAGTTTTCAATCTTTTATAGAGGTACCATCATTTTTGTCCAGGCCTGTTTCATTAGTTTGTTTTTTTTAATAATTCTGTTAATCAGCAATTCAAAAGTGATGGCTGATTTTGATTATTTAATTTCCAATACATTTTTATTTATTGTTACTTTTGTAAGTTTCAAGTGATTTCAGTGAGAATTGTGGGTTTTTCCTTCTTTAACTGAGGGGTACCAACAATTTTGTCCACGTGTGTACAACATTCTTTAAACCTGTGAATGATGCTCTTTGGGGAAACTGCATCCCATGCGTGGAGGATCCACTCACACAGCAGACGTACCAAAGACTTCTGAATCCTTCCTGTCGGTGTGAGTGCGTGATCACCACGAAGGAGCCACTGATGTGCATCCCGTCTTTTTGTTTCTCGTTTATGTACGCGCACACCCTTCTGTCAAGTTCATAGAATCGGCCGCTCTGAGGACCACGGAAAGCTTTTCTCCGACTGTGAGCATTTTTTAAGTGATCTTTTTGAGCTCTCCATCTCTGTACATGACACACTCTGTGACACCATATTTCACAGCCGCTCTGCAATAGTTTGAAGACTCTGCCTCATTTATCACCATCATCTTGAAGTTTACATCGTAACTTCTCCTCAGCTGCCGGTTAACCTGGCCGGTCTTCGACCCACTTCTCTCCAGATTGTCGCTAGTTTCTCCATTTTCTCTTATATTTAAAAAAAAAAAATTTTTCTTCGTGCTACCGCTATTTTTATTTTTATTCTGCGTGAAAGAGGTTCGCTTTGGCCTGGGAAAACAAATTCAGCATTCGCTTCAATTATATCTGGCACTATCCAGCGTTGTGAGTGGGCGTAATGTCTAGACCCCAAATATAAGATGACCCCCACTGTTTCAGTCTTATTTCAATGAAAAAAACACCGTCTTATATTCGGGCCAATACGGTACAAGTAGATTTTTCTGTGCTCTCTCAGCTTTGTGCTTCAGCGCAAGTTTGGAGGAGGTTGAGTGTTCTGTTTGACAGAATGAGCCTTTTTACAAAAAAGTTTTCATGAGCCTGTTGATACGCTCATAAAAAAGGTAATGCAACTGCTGTCTGTGCCCCCAAGTTAACCAAGAACAGTCCTGCTGAAATTTCCAAAGTAACAAGTTTGAAAACAACAGCATTACAAACTTTATTCAAAATGCACCACATTTGATTCTGATCTTTGCAAACTGGAATTTCTGATTACATTTACTGAAGTAAACTTTTAGTCATCTTCTAGCTATATTTGTGTAACAGATTTCTTCTTTATCTTGATAGGCATCCAAGTTCATGGACAGCTGGCCCCTAAAGCCTCAACACAAGTCTCAGCGCTGCTGCCTTAGTACAGATCAGTCAATAATGGAGATGCAGAGAACCTATCCTGACCTTGCCTTTAGAGGGCGCCCTCTGCGTCAGGAACAGCTTCACAAGGCAGCACTTTGCAGTTCTGAGAGCTCTGATGCAGATGCTGGTGTGGCCCTTAGCCGAGAGAATGTTGGCGACACAGACAGAGACCTGGACAGTGGTGAAATTTGCACTGGTGGGGCCAACCTCCCACCAGACCCAACCAGCAGCAGCTGTTGGAATGGGAATAAAGAAAGAGTAGATGAGGTGCTCAGCAACCCTCAAGCCATCTCCCTGCACATCACCCTGAGAGCCGGGCGGCCAACAGACACAAGCTCCAGGTTGGACAGGCCTCGCTTCTCTGCAGATCTCCCTGCAGGGGTGCAGCAGCAGCCAGGTATTTTAATTCTGTTTTTACTCCCAAAGAAGGGAGTTTTCACCCTGATTATAGTCCTATTCATTGTTGAGCGTGGGCTTCCCTGAGTCACTTCATGAAAGACGAGCATCTTCTCTGAATCAGCTTGATGGTCAGATTGAAACCTGGTCGGAACTCCCCCCTCTCCATTAAATATAAAGGGGTGGGTGAAGGGTTCAAATGTCAGAATGAAACTGAAACTTTTTACATACAATTTCTAAAACTATACAGTACAACAAAATACTAGAAGCCTCTGATTGTGTTCATGAAACAGCAGGAATGATCATGTTGGCAAACCGCAGCACAGGCAGTATCTATGGGTTGCTATAGCAACTCCCGGTACAGGGAGGTTCACTCCTGATGCGGTATCTGAATGATGGCCGCTGCCATGGTGTTACCACGTCTCTGTGGCCCAGTTTGATGACTTTCTGTCCTTTAATAACCCAAGACAAGAAAATAAAAATCAAACTAGATGCTCTTTTTCATATTGTTTTGTTGAAAATAAGAAAAATATTGTAAGGTTCAGGAAGCCTGAGCCTGAATAGGCTGCCTCCCCATCCCGCAGTGGCTCTCTGGTGGCGGAGCTTGCCTGCTCACTACCTGGGCGGCTGACTGGCCGACAGACAGAGAGCCGCCCAGGGTGCTTGCGTAGCGGGCGCGATCACTCCAGCCCCATGAGCCCTGTGACAGTCTGGCGACCTGTTCAGAGTGTATTCTGCTTTCGGGCTTCGGCAACCCCACGATCCCAGCCGGATGGAAGTTCAGGACAAGAACGCTCACACCAATCAGCCGTATTGGATGGGTTTTCTACCCACTGATGGAGTCGCTGAAAAGTGACTCCATCAGTGAGTCATTGATTGATTGAGGTGACGTTCAACCTTGCCAAAGTTCAGATTATTTATCTCTGACAAGACAATAAATTTAGATCTGGTATTAATTAGCATCACAATAATATGCGTTTGTGTTATTCTTCTTCTAGGAAATGTAATTTTACATTAAAACAAAATACCAACTCCTTACAGTCACTTAGCAACCTGTAAACTACAGCAAAAAAAAAATCCTGACTGTACCCCAGTCAGAAGGAGAATGCAACCTTCCCTCACCCTTTCAAACAGACGTGGGGCTAAAGAGGAGAAAATGCAGCCAGGTATTTTATTCACCTAAACTAAAAACATCTCTTTTTTCACAGACCGATGGACTGACATGGGAACTAAAGCAGCACTTCAAACCTTGAGCGGCTTAGATAAAGATGAAAGTGACCTCAGTGAGCTGGTGAAGAGGACGGACCAGCCCACTGAGGACGCAAGGAGAGAGGAGCATCTAGTTAAAGACAGAGGGCTCAGGGAGGTGACGTTCAGCTCAGAGGAAAGACTTCTGGAATCTGCTCCATCTGCATGCAGACTGCTGCCACAGCAGAATCTGACCACTGCAGGGCGCCATGCAGGCTTAAGGAATCAATTGGACTTTGTGCAAGGAGCAGCAGAGAAGGTGGGGGGTCAGGAGGAGAACCAGTGCATCGTTTTTCTGTAGTTTTACATCAAGATCTGGTTCAAAGTCAAACTGAGAGCATTTTGGATCACTGGCACACATATTTTTCTATCAAAATTCTCTTAAGAAAACCTGCCAGTCTCTGTTCTATGTTGATTTAAAAAGTACACAAATGACTTTTTCAGCACCTTTTTGCTCAGTTTTATGTATAAATTCCAACATCCCAACTTGGTGTAAAAAGTGTTTTGCTCTGCAGGGGATTTTATCTGTGAACTTACTCAAGAGAAACCTCAAGAAGTTTGGTCTGAATTAAACTTTCTGTACATTTTGTGGAAGGTTTAAGGTAAACTGCTTAACTGTCGTGTGTTTTGATGGCTGACTTCCCTTCCCTGACCATGTTTTTTGTTTTGGGGTTGCTTTTTGATTTGCATCTATTCTGGTTTTCTGAGTAAGCTGGCTGTGGCTCCTGTTGGAGGCCCCCCCCACTCACCTTTGTGTCATGCTGTACAGCTGCCTGTACTTCAGTATTAGTGCTGGCAGCTTCAAAGTTTAAGTCCTCAGTGTCTGTGTGTTCTGATCTTATCAGCTAACATCAAACATTCGCTTGCACTGCACTGAGGACTGAGTGCTTGTTTGAAGTTTTTGATTTGTGTTTCAATTCTTTTTTTTTTTTTAACCACATGAAGTGACTCTTAAAAATTATACTTTCTGCTTAAGCCTTTGCTTTATCTTTCCTGAGTCTGGGTCATCATGCTACTTAATCCTACATACATCCTACCACTACATAAAACCAAAAATATCAGTGGTCCTGCCAGAAAACATGGAAATAATAAAAAGTCGAAAGCCACCACTGATTTTGATTAGACTACAAGATCAGCGTAAACGTTCTCTGAAGTGATGTCAGAAGTCAATCACTGGATTTTCGGCTAACGGGGTAAGGCTAATCTTGCATGGCACTTGCCCAAAAATCAAAGAGGAGAGGGAGTATGGTGACTAGATTACTTCTTTTAGATGTAAGCCGGATCTTCTCCACGAGAATAAACACGTAATTCACTAGAAACAAGCGGCCAGGAGGTTGACTTTGGACGCTGGACTCAGCTCATGTGAAGCCCATGATGGCGCCTTTGCCAGAAGTCATATGGAACCGGATGTAAGCAAAGGTGCCGGTGCCCTGTGCAGTCAGTTACAAATGAAAAATGACTTTTTTTTCCCCCCCGGTTCTTGGAGGACGTGTGTCTACAGCTCTCCTGATATAAGCGACTTTAATCTTGACACATTTACTGCAAAAAAGCAGTAATTCCACAATATAGAGAGCTGAAAAAGAGAGAAATGAACAATGGGATAATTTGCATGAAATTTTGGATAGAAGAATGAACGACTTAGATCAACAAGTAAGAGCGAATAATATAATTCTCACGGGATTTCAACTCAAACCCCAGGCTGCCTGGCGCAGCTAACATTAGCACAGAAGCTAGCGGGGCTGCAGTGGCCACATCTGAGAGCGTGGAGAGTTAAATTGGATCATTCCTCACTTCTGGATTCCTTGGATCTGAATACTATTTTGATCTGCCACCTGCTTCCCAGGAGAAAGGAGTCAGATAAACCAGCGATCCTCATCAGGTTTGTGAACCAAAAAAACAAATAGCTCTGATGAAGCAACGAAAACATTTTAGAAAGGGATGGCTACTAATCTTAATGACCATCTCTGCAAAATGTAATGCTAAACTGGCAAAGCACGCCAGGCTCCTAAAGCTAAAAAAGCAGATCCAGAGCACATGGGTGCTGAATTCCAGGATCTACGTTAAACCACTTGGTCCACCGGACCTGACCAAGACAAGGGTCATCACCAGCATGAAAGACTTTGAGTAGTGTGTGGTC